>JARHVA010004245.1:832500-1275000 GCA_037957365.1 Torreya grandis
CAATAATATTGTGAGGATTGTTGAGGATGTTTATCATCAAATTTAGTAAGAAATCCATGGTTCTTCAATGCCCAGAGTTAGAGCAAGCATTGCAAAAATTCTAGCTGCAAGAGCTGATTATTTTTTATATCCTAATTTCACTATTATCATGATATATGCACACAAGGTTCATCCCCTATATCTCCTAAAATACGTACTTGACAAGTTGGCTGAGCAAGAAATTACTTTCCAGCTATGGTGGAGGATAGAGGAGGACCTAATAAAAAATAAGTCAAGCACATTCTATGGCCACCACATGGTTATTGGTAGAATGGTTTACATAATGAGGAAACCCTTTGGAGATGTGGGTAGAAAAAGGAAGAGTTATCATTTTCCCACCATACCACATAGGGATTGGGTTCCTCATGGCACCATTCAAAAACATATTTAGGGTCTTAGCATCCCTTACCAATATGTCTATTATGATTATGATTTCTTATTCATGAATGCACATAATGATGAGGAGGTCTTGGAAAGGGAAAGGGTTATTGGTTTGAAGGAGGATAAATTAAGGGTGATTCAACAAGAACCTTAAATCATGTGAAAGAATTACATGGCAAAATGTGACTCTTTTTAGGATGGACACATAGAAAATTTTAGAAAGGCTAGATAGAAGAACATTCCAAGGAATAAAGAGTTCCTTTACAGGGGCTTCCTTTCAAGTTAAAGGTTCTCAAGAAAGAACTAGGTGTAAATGAACTTGATCTTAGGGGAGCTCCAAGAGACACAATCAATGTAGATTCCTATGATGAGGAAGAGCAAATACAATATCTCCAAACTGCTAGTGCAATTAAAATGCCTAAAACCACCCCCCAGATATAATAAGATACATCTTTAGGGGTAACCATAGATGAATTACCTACCTCAGCATAGCAAGGATCCTCCTCATAGCCTAAGACTATCATTTGTTATAAAATGAAGCCTAATACTCCCCCCATAAGTAGTTATATAATAGAGAAATCTTAAAGTTTACCTCTAATACTCTAACAAGTGGAATTGGAGGAGGAAGAAGAATATTCTAATGAGAAAGTAGAACTAGAGAAAGCTAAGGCTTTGAGCCTCAAGGGTGATAAGGGAAAAACACCAACTATAGAGGACCCCATAGGTAATAATGTTTTAAAGACCATTTCCTTGCTTTCTTTTTCTATTCCCATTTTTGTGTCTATATTAATTTAATCTATCTTGAAAAATCCTAAGGTGGAATTTGTCACTTCCACTTCTGATGATCCATTCAACTCCTCTTTATTTTATTTCCCCCTACTCACCCCAAAAGTTGAGATGGATGGTTCCACTAATTCTCCATCTTTTACCATTATTGATCCATCTTCTATCCTCATGCCATCTAATTCCATCATGGCCACTTCTAGTATCCCTTATGGCACTGCCATAGTTAGATCATTGAAGAGGAAAAATACATCTAGGAAGATTGAGACTGCCATGGCCACTCCTCAACTCCATGTCCAATCTACCCAAATCAATTTCCCCATGCCATATTCCACTTCATCATAGAAGACCATTGCCACTATCTCAAGTAAGGTAAAAAAGGCAAAGACACAAATGATCATAATCCATCCACTCCCCCAATATGGAGGTTTGGATTGGTCTAATATTATTTGGCCTTCCTTGCTTGACACAATTATCAAAAAAACAAAGAAGTATAAAATAGATGGGGAAGTTAAAGAAGAGCTTGTGGTCAAAACTAAAAAGGAAATATACCTCAATCAATTGAAAATTTCTCCATGGGTCATAGACCTAAGGGGCAATCTTCTCAAAATCCTAGCTTCAAAATAATAGATTTCCCCTCTATAAAAATCTTGTTTGATAAACCATATTGAAGCATTCAAAGGGTGAGGAAGAGGAATCTGGAAGATGATGTTGGTAGGGAATTGATTTTTGAAGAAAGGCAAGAGATATTTTCCCTGACCAATAGATATAACTAACTATTAGGTACATCCCCTTATAATGAAGACTTTAAGTCTCTAATTAAAGCATAAAAGGATGCCATAGTGGCAATCCATGAAGGCACAAAGTTGGCTAGACATGAATTAGAGGTAAAATTAGAGCAATAAAGATGGTGTATATACCAACTAAAATTAAAGATGAGGTCCAAGAGGTAACATCCAAGTTACAATTCTTTAATATCACTAGAATTCATGCAGGTTGAATTAGCCCCCCATGTTACCATTATTCATGAATTATTTAATTATTTAAAGTTAGATGGTAATAAATTATTTTTTTTGATTTTTTACAAAACTAATAAGGCATATAGTGATTTAGATCTCATGAAACCACTAGAGGCATCCAATTCACTCAACCTAGTGGTCATCAGAATATAAGAGGCTAAGCAGTGGTTAAAAATAGCTAGGGCTTTACTCCCTAAGTATTAAGCTGAATTAAGCTTTACTAGAAAAAGGTGATTGAAGTGGAGATCTTCAAGATAAAATTCCATATGACTAAGATACAAAATGCAAAGCTCCTTAGACAAGTCAGTAGGGTACATAGATCATCTCTTTTTAATTTGGACATAATTCAATAGTATCATGACATGTCATGTAAGTGATAGCTTGAGATAAAGGCAAAGATTAATTAGACTCAAACTACCACTTCCAATTCCATGTTGATAGCCACAACTACTACATCGACTAAAGTCCATGCAGCTGTGCTGACATCAACATAGCCATGAAGGGACCATTTTTACATGTACATTCTATAACAGTGAATATTCTATATTTATAGTGTCCTTATAGTTTGAACCATATTATAAACTTTCCTAAATCATTTTGTAAACATGCACACATTGCATGATTGTTGTAAATTCTAACTTAAATTATTAACTATAAGATAACTTCTACGATTCTCGACCATAGTTATAACTAAAGTTCTAATTATGACATGTAATGAATTTTTCATGTACTTGGAGGATGAGGTGAACCCTTCCCAAAGTCTATTTATAAAGATGTAACCCACAATTTTAAAGGGTCAAAGAATTTTTAATACACAAGAGTAAAAGCAATTTCAGTTTTCAACTCATGTGTTTGTGTATTTTTTTCAAATGTTTGTGTAGTTAATCTTATTTATTTGGTTGTATGATTTAATAACTCTTAATGTGAAATTTTTTCAAATGGGTTCTTTATTATCTTGATTGATATGCTAGTCTTAGATTTGCAATAGCTATTGAAGGATTAGTAAATTAAATTGATTATTGGAAATTAAGTTGATTGATTCATATTCCTAAGTGTGTAGAAGTGATTTTATTTGATATAGTTTTATATGTGTGTGTAAAAACTTCCCCAAATACCTCACTAACCCTGAGCCATAATCTCCTGATTAAGAGTGTGAAACAACTAATCTAAAAGGAGAAAAATTTGAATGAGGCCTATGAGTTTCTTATATCAATATCATCTTAGAATGCTTGACCATGCCTGATTGTGTGTGCATAATATCTGCTAGTAATAAAAATAGGTTTTGAAAGAACTTACCCATTTAGAAAATAACCAGAGAGGTGATTCCTAAAGCCACAAAGCCTTTCTTTTTTGTTTTATCCTTCCCTCCTGATTGGGTTTATTTTTGAGACCTACCCACTCTAAATTATCAACCATCCAACCACCAAATCATCTAGAGTTTTACTTCTTTTTTAAAGGACACCCCTCCATCCAAAAACCTTGTTAATAACTTAGAACCCCTACCTGCTATTCCATCAACTAGTTGTTAATAATGCACACCTAAAACTCATGCCTTGGAGTGGAGTTCACCTCCATTGAGACCCTAAAACATTAGAGTCTACCTCATTATGAGATTGGTGTGGTTAAAACATTCATCAACATACTATTTCTATCATTATAAGGAGGGACATTACCTATAATAAAAGAGGTTACTTTCTACATAGAGTTACACTGGAGTCACCTAAGAGAGTGACCGGATCTAATTCCCAAGCTAGTCTTCTAATCTCACCCTTATCAAATCATAAGAAACCTAGAGTTGTACCAACTATCTATAACAGACCTAGGATACCTTCCATAGTAAGGAGGAATTCCCTTATTAATCACCTAATAGCTCAACCACCTTGGTTAGTTGGATCTACTATTGTCATCCCAGGAGAGGTGCATTATTTACTTAGAAATTCTTAAAATTATCTGCCATCTTTCTCTCCTTTAGGAGCAAGGATGATAGAGGAATATATTAAATCTTTTAAAGTTTCTTTGAGATTAATGAACGTTATCAATTAGGATGTTGAATTTAAGTTGTTCTCTATCATGCTAATAGATGTTGTTTAAGATTGGTATTTAAATATAATGGAAAATTCCATCACTTCTTGGGATGCATGTCAAACAACTTTTCTTGCACAATTTGGATAGGTCACAAACCCCAATTTGATATATCAAAATTTCACCAACATGAAGATGGAACCTAATGAGCCCATCCATCCTTTCAATGCAAGATTTCAAAATATGCATACATGGTTAACCCAAAGGTATAAACTAGAAGAAGCATTAGTATTGGAGATATATAAGAATGCTTTGGATCCAATCACTATAGTGTTCTTGAGAAGAGTAGCTTCTACTACCAACTTGGTATTGGCATATGAAGAGGCCATCGATATTTACAAGTAGCTCAATCCTTAGGTTCTTGGCACACCTAACATTAACAATGGATTTTGAGCACTAAATCTAGTACCACATGTAAAGTAGAACATTCTTACATTCAATCAAAACCAATTATACATGTTGCTTCCTTTAACATAGACAACAAATTCAAATTATAGTTTCTTGAACCACCATGCACAAGGTAATGGTTACCAACATAATAACCAATTGAACACATATTCTACTGCTATTCTATAGGGTACTAAATCTATAAATTCATAGTTGATGCTATTCAAAAGATGGTTAAAAATCTAATTAATGACTTCATTGACCTGTAAAAAAAGATGGGCAATGCTAATTCCCCAAGTGGTAATCAAAATTCTAGATTCTAGAGGTAAAATAGACCATTAAATAGGCCTATAAACAACATGGAGCATTTTAAAAAGCTTCTAGAGATCAACATGGTAGATACAACTCTACCTGATTGGTGTAGAATCCAAAATACTTCTTAGCATAATGAGCTTGATTGTGTTAAATTTTGTGCAACATTTGAAATATTTCAAATAAAAGTGGTAATACATGACTAGATGCATAATCCACTAGAATCCCATTAGGATCCCATCCCTTTAATCACTGCCATGTTATTTTAGACTCACAAGTTTTCCTTTCCAAGTAAAAATGATAGTGTGCTAGAGTACAACATTGATGAGATTTATGTTTTCCATCAATTCAATAAAGGTGGTTAAAATATAAGGAACATATAGTCATTCACAATGTCTATTCCTTAAAATAGCACAACCATTCCACCCAATCCTAAAGATGACAACAATCCACTTCCCCTAAGAGGGAATGATGAACCTCAAAACAAGGAGGAACAAATCAAAGGAGGATACATCATCATTGAATACATGAAGAAAATCAAAGCAAATATTACTCTTCATGAATTAGCTCATATCACTGAATAGAAGGAACTATTATGGAAATCTATCATAGGTAAGACCCATATGGAAAGGACCAAAAAATTAATAGATAAAGTAAAAGATGTTGACACTAATTTCATCTATAAAATCAAACCATAATTTTCACCTTTTTTATTGACTATCAAAGAATTTAGTAAGAATATTCATAACTATTTAGTTTATTCTGGAGCCTCAACAATTATTATGCCTACTTCCATATGTCAAAATCTTGGTCTAACTCCAAGCCCTTCAAAGACAATAGTTTCACAACTAGATAAAATGGTGGCACCAGTAGTTGGATAATTGACCAATGTATGTATTAAAGTAGCATCTAAACCACAAGTCTAGATGACCATTGATATCCTTATAGTAGACATACTATAAGGCCACAAACTATTAATAAGTAGGGACATATCCAAAAGTCTCAATGGATATCTCTCTATAGACTTCTCTCACATCTGGCTATCATGGAGAGGCATTTAAAATCAAATCTAGATTGATAAGTAACTAAGCATGAAGTATCCTATCATGGAGTATAATGTGAAGAATTAAGAGGTGAAGTATTAATGTCCTAGCCTTGGTATCTACACTTTTACCATGTAAAATCAAATACAAGATCTAGAAATTGAAGGTTCCAATCAACCTTGGACTTTACACTTTGATAGTGCTAGATCCAAACAAGGATCATGCATAAGAACCAAAATAGTTAATCCATAGGGGAGTAAATTCTTGGTATCATATAGGTTATAGTTACCTTACACTAATAATAAGGCTAAATATGAATATTTAATTCTATGATTAAAATTTGCATTCAAGAATAAAGTAAATTAGGTGTTAGTATCTGGTAACTCAGAGTTGGTAGTTAATCAGGTCATAAAAAAATATCAGTGCAAGCTATCTTATTTGAGAATGTATAGACATAGAACATGGGACTTTATTGAAAAATTTGAAGCTTTCAATATAGTAGTAATTCCTAGAGAGAAAAATCAATCAACAAACTCACTGGTGCTACTACTGCTAATTTGGAGCCTCTTCAAGAATCCAAGGTAAAGATATTCTCTATTGAGCTACTACCTTGTCCTTATGTTCTTAAAAATATAGAAAATTTCCAAGTATTTGATGATGATCAATAGATCATTTATTTTCTAACCAATTTATGGGAATTTAAGGCCCAAATCATTGATGATAAGGAAGTCAGTCATCTCTATCAAGAGGAGTCAGATAAGGAAGGTATTCTAGAGCTCAAAGAGAATCATATCCCAACTAGGTTAGTCTCCTTAAAAAGACCATTTGACATAGATCCTCAAGCTTAGTACCTAAAGAAACTCAAATTAAATGAGTCTAACTTCAAAAGGGATAATTTAGGTGATGAACATAGTCCACATTATGTTAACATTGGCCTCAACTACACACCATAAGAAAGAAAATGAGTGAAGGTTTTAATCACTTGATACAAAGATGTGATTGTTTGGACATATGACTATTTGAAGGTTTATAACCCTCAGGTCATCACTCATATCATTCCACTAAAACTAGACCATGACCTATTCAAATAGAGATAAAGACCATTTAATCTTATCTTGGTGCCTCTCATTTAAAGAGAAGTGGAAAAGCTGCTAAGTGCAAGGATAGTCTTCCCAATTAGACATTCTAATTATGTGGCCAATTTGGTCCATATTAGAAAGAAGAATAGTGAGATTATGGTATGTTTTGATTTCAATATCTTAAATAAAGCTTCTAAAAAGGATAAATATCCCCTACCTTCCTTGGATGAGGTGATATAGATATTAAGTGGCTCTAAAATGATTTCCTTTTTGGATGTATTTTCAAGCTATAATCAAGTACTAGTACAACTAAAGGATATAATGAAGACTAAGTTTACTATGAAGTGGGTTACTTATGCATATAAGATGTCATTTATCCTAATAAATGTAGGATCTACCTTTCAAAAATCCATGAATCATGATTTTAAAGGATTAACAGTTAAGTACATAATCATCTACATGGATGATCTTATTATGTTCTCCAAGAATAGAAATGACCATGTAAGCCATCTTCAGTCAATCTTTGAGAGATGTAGAAGGTTCAGTATCTCACTGAACCCAAATAAAATAATATTTAGAGTAAATGAAGGCAAGATCTTAGGACACATCATGACCAATGAGGGGATCATCATTGATCCAGATAAAATTCAAGGAATTTTGAAGATTGCACCACCAAATAGCAAGAAGGAGCTCAAATTATTCTTTGGGAAGGCTAACTTCATAAGGAATTTTATCTCAATATTTGCATAGATTGTTAAACCCCTGAATGTAATGCTCAAGTAGGATTATAAAGTAGAATGGATAATTGAGGCCCACAAGTCTTTTTAAGATACTAAAGATGTAATATCTCAGGCCCCAGTACTAATTAGTCTAGAGTTTATATAATATTTTTATTTGCACTCATTTGCCTAAAAACATATAATTTTTGATGTCATGACATAGGAAAAATATGAGATTGAGCATCCAATTGCATTTATGAGCATAAATTTGAAAGATGTAGAACTTGGGTACTCCATGATTGATAAACAAATATTCACTCTTGTCAAAGCAATAAAGAAATTTTTTCATTACATCTTGAGAAATAAGACTATTGCCATCATGCCTGATCCTATTGTTAAGCTCACCTTATCACAAAATGAATTAGGAGAATATAGAGGCAAGTGGATGGTAAATCTACAAGAATTTGACTTAGAGATCAAGCTTTCTAAGAGCATTCAGGGCTAAAGCATTATTTAACTCATGACTAAACCAAATCCATGTATTAATATTGAAGAGGTATGTGAAGAAAAAGTATCTAAAGGAGAATGATATACTAACATAATACAATATTTGCTTATAAGGACTTATTCCCAAAAACTCAACATAAAATGAAAGAGAGATTTGAGGCTCAAAGCTACTCATTACATGATCAAAAAAGGAGTTCTCTATAAAATAAACTATGAAGTAATCTATCTTAGGTGTGTATCTATAGAATAAGCTAAAGAGATTCTATATAACTTGCATCAAAAGATATACAATGGTCATCCTTTTGGGAATCCCACAACCCACAAGATCTTTATAATGGGCTATTACTAGTCAAAAAATTTCAAGGATGCTCATGCTTATGTAAGAACATTCCATGAATGCCAAGCTTTAGATAAGAGAGAAGTACATGCAACAATGCCTTTACAACTTGATATTAAAGGGGGGCCATTTTCCCAATGGGTTTTAGACTTCATTGCTATCATTAACCCAAATTCCTCAGTAGGCCATAAGTTTGTACTTACTACCACAGACTATTATACTAGATGGACTAAGGTTGTAGCCACTAAGAATTCCAAAGTAAAAGATGTGATTTAATTCTTGGAGGAACACATCACAACTAGATTTGACACCCCTATTTATTTAGTTTATGACAAGGGACAAACATTCATATTAGTTAAATTCATTGAATGGGTCCATGATAACCAAATCCCTATCAGGTCATATTCTAACCATTATCCTTAGAGAAATGGACTGGTAGAATCAATGAATAAGAACTTGATAGATTAAATTAATATATCAATTATGGATAAGCCTAGGGATTGGAATAATATATTAAATTATGATCTTTAGGTAGACTAAACAAGATACAAGCATGCCCTTAAATCTTCATCCTATCTATTGGTATATGGACACAAGCCAATACTTTCAATCATGTTGAAACTACTGACATATTAGTTCATGCAGGATTACATGTAATCGAATGATAAATAAGAGTCTCAACTACTAGACATAATAGAAATGGAAGATTCAAGGATTGAAGCCTCTTAGACTTTCAACAAACACCAAGACATAGTCAAGAGGTGATTTGATAGAGAGAAAAGATCAAAGATTTTAGGATCTCAGATCTAATGCTTCTCTAGAATAAATCCCATGAAAAGAAAGGACAACGTGACAAATTTATCTCACTATGGATTAGACCATATCAAATTTCATAGATCATGGACAATAATGCATTCTATCTAAAAGGACCTACAGGACAATAAACTCACATATCTAGTCAATAGATAATTTTTAAAGCATTACCTCATGGTTGTACCATCTAAAAGTACCCCCGATTGATGAATAAACTTGGTAGAGGTAGGATTAGATTCATTTTTTGCTTTCTTAGATTAGTTTCCTACTTTCTTAGATTGGTTTTATTTCTTTTTTATATTAGTTTCCTATTTTCTTAAAATAGATTCCATGCTTTCTTATTTTAGTTTTATTATTTTCTAGATTAATGTTTTTTGTTATTTCCTATGACAAACTAAATTGTGTTTGTTATGATGTAACTAAGCCAAAGTTCAACCAACTGAGCCCCTTATCTTATACTTGAATAGACTTATAACATAAAAGGGAAAATTTTAAAAATATTCACAACTTGTGACCTATTCACAAATTAGGTATATTCCTATGTTTAAAGTCTTAAGGATGTAGGTATGTAATCATGAACCATTCTAGATTGTCTCATAATTGAATACTTTTACCAAATATGTGGAAGTTGCTCTCAAATAATTTATATGAATTTAGAAAGTTTTATTATTTCATTGGATCAAGCACACTTATTACATTAAAAACTTGTTGGAGGTGATAATTATTGGTATAAATGTAGTTGGTAAGGAAGTTCTGGTAATGATTTGTTTTATAACCATACCAGTTCATAGGGGTTCAGACTCTCCTCTTTTCATTCAAATAAAATAAAAATAAAATAAGAAAATAACCAATGAGTTCAAAAGAGCAATCAGGCCAAAAAAATATATAACTAAAATAAAAAAGGATTACTTGATGATATAAGATCAATGTACCATGCATCATGATTAATAATATAAAGGAATGGAAAGAGAGGGGACCCAAGGTATCTCTATCTAGGATATGGATGTCTGGATGGTAGTAGATCAATGCCTAATCTTCCCTTGATTTTAATGAGCTCAAGATAAACCATAATGAAACCTATAGCTTCATCAAGCCTTTGAAAATATCATCATAACAAGGGTTAAATGAAATTCACTTTTTACACACATAGATACATGGATGAGAAGGCAAGTATGTTGTCTAAATCTGTTTAGGAGTCTCTTTCATATTTTTGATTTTAGTATTTTTTTGACACCATTCATGTTTGATTTGAGATTACTAACCAAAGTTCTAGGTTCTTGAAGACTTAAAATTATTCACCCTATAAGTCACCATTTGCTGTACCCAACATCTCCCTTTTTCTTCTAGAAGAAATGAGGACTCACATTTTTTTAATTTTGGCCTTGTTTGTGGATCTTTTCTTCTATATGTTTATGCAAATTCTTGAAAAGATTGATCCATAATATTTATACTTAGGATAAATGAGAATGGTATTATGTATTTTATGGACTAACCTCATTAATGCCTTTTTGGGAGTTTTTTGACCTATGCAGGTCTTCTAGGACTTAGTTTATTCAGAGAAATTTATTCAAAAACTTATTCATCAAGCCTTTTGTTTAGGATTTTTGTTCTGACATTTTGTCCAACACATTTGGTCATCGGGTTTTCTATCTAGAAGTTTATTTGACATTTTTTCATCAAGATTTATGAAAAATACTTATTCTATATCAATGCATTAGACCTTTTTATCAAGACTTTTTTTAGTCTTTAGAACTTTTGTTCTTAATAGATTTGGTCTTCATAGTTTTTTCATTAAAAATATTTTTTAAAATATTTATTCTTAAATGACTTATCTTTTATTTGAAATTAGTTCTTAGGAATTTTTGTTCAGATAATTTATCTGATGTATTTTTTATCTTTAGGTTTTTTGTATCGAACAAATTATCTAATAGATCATAATTTTTATATACACTTCAAATATTTTGCTCTTCAAAATTTTGGTTTGAGCATTTCATCTGATGGAATTTGGTCTTTAGGCTTTTTTGTTCAGACCAGTCCCAATACAAAACCCAATTCTCAACTCTTAAATGATGAAATCTTGTTATACTTAGCCAATAAAGCCAGACTAATTCATAATATTTGATAATGCTACCCACCAATTAAAACTAATGAGAGATTTGAGCTATGCATAAAATAAAAAATAGATGATCATTGGGCATTTATAATGAATGAACTAGAATTAAATTCTAAAAGCTATATACAAGATGTGCAGCCATTGAATTCCTCACTTCTTGTAAATAAAATTAAACTTGAGCTCAACTACTATATTTCATGAGAAAGGCCCTAGTTATCTATGAGATTATTACAACTGAACCATAAACTAGCCTAAAGGAGAATTGTTCACCGATAATAGAAGAATACTGTAAGCACTTCTAATTCTACATAATAATAATAATGACATATTCATCCAAACCATTTAGGAGATTAGTTCCACTATCACCATTTTTTATTAAGGATGTAACAAAATTCATGGAAACTATCTTTGATGTCACCATTTTTGACAATAGGTATGAAAAATACTCTAAATTATGGGATACTATCAATTATGTTAACATATTTTTATTAAATGAAAATATATTTCCCTCAGAGTGACTATTCATCAAGGATCTACTCAAACTTAAGAGATAAGAATTACATTTTGCTATGACCAAGCTTGAGGTGATGCCATGCATCAACCTCCTTCAAGGCTTATTTTCATAGGTGATGCCATGCCTAATAAACCTATATTTTGACCATTGTCCAATGGCAAATGCACTTGGTGGATGGAGAAATGGGCAAAGAGCTAAAATTAGCCCTTTTACCCATTCTCTATTCATCGACATCGGTCAACTATCGGTCGATGCCAGTGAGATTGCCGACGTCGGTTACATAAACCAGGTTCTAACCTTGAGCTGGCCCCCCACCTCTTCGCATATCATGGTTATTGGAAGAATGGATGAAATATTCACACACTCTAAGAATAAGCATTAGGATTCAACTATCACTCTCTTGGATACAGAAACTCTACACTAGTCACTCCAGACATTGGATTGAAAACATTGTATGAGGTCCTCGACATCAGCCACAATAGGAACAAGCACTCTGGCACCTCTAGTTCTTCACCAAGCAGAGCTAAGTATTCTTCTATCTCATTTTAGTATTTTAGAATACATTGGTAATTTATTTCCATCTGATATTCCTAAGTACTATTGAAAGACCCGACCTTCTTCGTGGAGAGGCTGAAAAGCCTTCCTCTCATTCTTACCCTCTTCTCACACCTACCCTCTACCCTCATTATCCTCAGACCCTATTCACCTTCCTATAACCCTGCACAAACCTCTAGACTTCTAGAAACTCTTTTGTGCATCACAAAAATACCCTAGAAACCCATCCAAAGGCCCACTACCCCTACCAACATTGGCAACATAACCGACGTCGGCACCATTTAACTACCGACATCGGTAGCATAACTGACGTCGGTGACTGTGCAAACCAAAAAACTTATCCAAACAGCCCAAAGACCAAACAAAACCTTTGAATAGCCTTTTGAGACACATGGAATACAAGGAATAGGTACACAATATTCTACCTTCCCATTTCTTTAAGTCTTTTATCATTTCATTTTATACAAATCTCTTCTTTAAATAGTGGACTGTCATCCCTTACGGAGCTTTACACTTCTGAGACTGAGCACGTAGCTCGGTGGTCCACCATATCATCTTCTAACATTTTCTTTGTTTAAGTCTTATTCTTATCTATAGGTGTTTCCTCCATAGCCAAAGATGAGCTCCCACAAAGCTTGGATATGGTGCGCAACTTAATTCAGGTAATGTCAAACCCCAAACCTTTAACCTTAGTTTCTTCTTTCTTCTAAAAATAATTAGCAAAAACTTAGAGAAACATTCTGGCATGCTCGGTGGGACCCTAGAGTTTTTATTGGGTTCATTCTTTTAAAAAAATAAAATTTTCATATAGTTGCATTAGGAAAATATCCTTTTCTTGCATCCTCTCTTCTATCTTTTTGTTTTAAAAAGAAACCATTAGCACAAGTTAAAAAGAACATCTCTCTTTTTCTTCTTGTCACTTCTTTCCTGCATCTTAGAGTAGTGAAAAATTTCATGCTCTTAACCTCTTCTCCAATTGTTTGCATTTGAACAACCATATTTCGATTTGGGTTAAAAATAATTGCATTTCATTCTTGCTTGAATGCATACTTAGCCCACTTAGTAATTAAAGCATTATGAATAAATCATAGTGCACAAATGTTACACAACCAGACCACAATCACATCAAATTAAACACTTAAACACACTTGAGGCAAGGTCCATCTAGGATTTCATCACCTAGCCAGATACCTTACCCCACCTGGTGATCCTAGTTGGATTTCACCACCAAGAGGAGGACCCACTATGTTCTCTGGCAGAGTATAAAATATAGGCAAAGTATATATTGGCTAAGCAGCCCAGTGATGAAGTGAAGGGAGCAAGCCCTAGCACCAGGCCATGTACTGAACCTAACATAGATTTTTGAGCACCATAACATCACCTGAAACTAGCCTTAGACTTCCTTTCTAGGACCTGTTCTACAAGCCCAATTCCCAAACACATTTTTCTAAGGCATAAGCCACCACGACTCTAAAATTTATTCCTAGGAATCTAACATTTTAGAGGTTGCTTTCCTAATCATTTATTCTGCTATTTTTATCTGATTGTTTGAGCTGGTAAGGTCATACCATTTTGAAGTCTAAAACAACTCAAAATTTCTTCTTTTTCCAAAAACTATCAATTTTTTTGTGTTTCTAGAATTATACAAAAACTGACATCGATTTCTCCACTGACGTCAGCATATAAACTTTACTAGCATCAATTAACTCACCGACCTCAGCAACATTTCATAACCGACATCAGTCACTGTCAACAAATTTTCTTTCCAAACAACAAGCTTAAAACCTGACTTTCTTGTTGTTAAACACCAATTCTAGTTTTTTGAAACTGAAACACATAGTTTTTGTAACCTGAACCCCTTTTGCCTTGGATGGTTCTGACACGTAGTCAAGCCAAATCTCTTATTGACCATGCAAGTCAACAACCACTCCCACCTTCGCCCTTCATACCAAGTCATCTAATGGAGCATACTTCAGACACTGAGCATACTCCTATCCAACCTACCCCTAATCAACCTCCAATTGTTCTCGTGAAGATCAAGAATTTGAGAGATTCCTTGACCACAACATCAAGGCTCTCCAACATTATCTCGCTAGAAGCCAAATACGAGATCCTTTAGGTAACCCTATTTATGGGATGCCAACTTCCTTGGTTGAGGCAACAATGATATCAATAGCATTTGTTACCCAACCTATGGTCACTCAGGCCATTGCCTCGACCAGTAACCCAACCATGGCCAATGATCAAGATTTGGCTTCCCCTTCTATCCTTTTTGGCCCTACCTCCATCAGGGTTTCTGTACCCCCTCAACCACAAACAATTCAACCAAGTTTGACACCTTTCCAGAACTTGATTATTTCTATCCCACCCACTCTTACCTATAAACACGAGAGTGGATACTCATCCTTTAACTAGTCTCGCTGCCATTCAACCACCCTTGGCGGCATCTAGTCAAGTTGTGCCCTCCAAATTCATGGCACAAATCCCCATGGCCTTGACATTGGCCCCTATGACAAACTATCAATATGTTGCACCTACACAAATGCAACCAAGTATGTCATATGCCCCTCCCAATGCCTTTTAGGTACCCTAAAACTTAGGGGGTGCCCCTCATGCCAATCCATCTACCGATCTAATTAAGATGCTGATGGATAAGATGTCCAACCTTGAGACATCTATTTTAGGTTCAAGGAGTGTTCTTTCATATGAACAAATCTGCAATGAACCCATTCACCCTTCAGTTCTCATTCGACCATACCCTAGCTAGTGGGAACTCCCAAAATTTACTTGCTTTCAGAGTAAAGAGGACCCACAACAACATCTACGAGCATTTAGACACGCTTGTTACCTCATAGTGCACGATGATGCGTTATTACTTCGCACATTCCCCATGTCACTTTCTGGCATGGCCCTTGACTGGTATAGCTCCATTACCAGTCATTCTCTCTTCACCTTCACTCAACTCACTCAGTTATTCCTCGACCATTTCTCAATCAACATCACCAAGAAGGTCTCCATCACAGACCTTTATTCTATTAGACAATTTGAGGATGAGTCAATAGCTGACTTCATTGCCCATTGGAGAGGTTTGATCAGCCAACTCTCCTTCTCACTACCTCAACCTGAGCTCATTGAGCTCTTTTCAAGAGCATGTGCCAAGCACATCTCATCCACTTTGTGGGTTCAAACTTTCTGCACATTTGATGAAGCTTTCACTATGGCCTGAAAGCTTGAACTCTGTGCAGTCGAAGAAGATAGGGTCAAATTGTGTAGCAAAAATACTAACACAAAATCCAATGACCCTTCTTCTTCCAAACCTTCTTCTTCCAACTCCAAGTCCAAGGGATCAGTGAATGCTGTAGTCCTTAGGTCACAATCTTCTACCACCACCAACCAATCTGAACCTTCCACATCACAAAACATCACAAAACAATTCCAACAATGGTATGTACAGCGTCAATACACTCCAATAGGAGAATCATACACTTTCATATTGGATAAACTAGTAAAGCAGGGAGTCCTTAACCTCCCTCAAATCTGACTAGTTCAATTTGATCCCTCACAAGCCATCCCTACATGGTATAGGGAAAATGACTTTTGTAACTATCACCGTGTCAAGGGTCATGACATGGACAATTGTAAAACCTTTAAAAATGTTGTTCAAGACATGTTAGACAAAGGGGACCTTGTTTTAGATAACCCTAATGCACTATCTAACCAAAACATGGATGTCTTTAGGCAACCATTTCCTAACCATCCCCCAAGCCAAAACAATGTTCAGACCATGACTGATGACCCTCAAGAACACAACATATGCACGGTCGACATGGTTTCTCCTATTATTCCTAACCAACCTCTCCCACAGTCTAAAGAGGTTAGTCAACCTGTTTCTCCACCATGGGTAGAAGAGCCTATTCTACCCATATCACCCCCACGACATCAAACACCTCCTCTACCCATACTTCTACCTCGTGAGGAACCCATATTACCTATTCCTCTTGCCCTGACCTTCCCTCTTCTTCTACCATTGGAAGAAGTTACCATTCATACCCCACACCCTCATGTAGAAGGGGCCATAATCCCTCTACTTCACCCTTTAGAGGAGCCTTCCTCTCTTATTTGTCCTCCACCAATGGAGGATAGTCCTCCATCCACCCCCTTTCACACGTAGGAGAGTCTACTTTGACCTCTCCCATATTGGAGGATGCTTTGATGATACCAATGCCACTAGCCCCACCCTCATCCTTCCTATTGCCAATGGAGGATCATACTTTTCCTGCTCCTCGACCACACATGGAAACCATGATCATCCCTACGCTCTATCCTCTCGAAGAGCCAAATTCTCCAATCCCTTCTCCACCAAGAGAAGAACTTGTCACCTCACCCACTACAGCCGAAGAAGATCCTGTGATGGTTCTCTCTCACCTTTGGCCCGAGATCACTGCGTCTAACACATTTCCCCTCTCACAACCACCCAAATCTTCCAAAAGACCAATTATAAAGCCTCACACAATGTCCTCTAAACCCTTCTCTCGATTGGATGAAAACTTAGGATTTCTCCATTCGAGAAACCTAAAACATGAGGCGTTATGGGAGTGACTTAAGGCTCCTTATTTTACACATCCCACTTCATCTCGTACTGCCGATCCTTTCATGACAAATTACCCCAAAATCTCTGATGAGGATCAAGCTTCCACTTCCAAATCTTTAGAAGCTCAGCCATCCACATCTGAACCAAATCCTCACAGGTGTCTACCATGCCGAAACAGGTTAAATCCCTTGGTGTTCACCCTGTATCAAACCTCACTCACCCACAAGTGAAGGTAGATTTGAACCTCACCCCACACAATAGTGGTTCTCACACTAAACTAAAGAAGGATGCTAAACCACGTCAGAGAGCTCCTCCCCCACCATCACCATTTCCCTCTATTTTGGGTCCACACCCTTCCACCTTAATAAGAGTGCTCCCTACTCCAACACCTAACAATTTTTTTTTCCTCCATTACTCCCTTTACCCATCAAAAACATACTTCCTCCTAAGAATTCAACACTTCTCACCAAGAAAGTGCCATCTACAAGTATGGCCACACCACCAACTAAAAAGGTGGTACGAAAAACTCCCTCTACAACTCCTAAACAAAAGTTGTCAACCCCTACTACAACAACAAGCACAGACCCATTAGTGGGTTCCTATGCTTCGATGTTATGTCAATTGTTGCAGTCTTCTAGCATCATTCTCTCACCCATTAATCCATACCAACCTCTCAGATCAAAACCATCTTGGTTTGCTGACACTCAAATCTACTGGTATCATCGCACACCTGGGCATGATACTGAGAATTGTTGTGCTCTTAAGGTTGTCATTCATCAACACCTAGAAAAGGACACCCTTCTCATTAAGGATTCTCCTGACCACTTTTTTGACAAATTATCGACACCATCCCATGCCTCCCAAACCTCCTCATTTGAATCAGGATCCCAATGCGAGACTATGGTTCCTCTACCACCTTCTCCCCCTTTATTCAAAATCAACACTATTAATGTGGCCACCAGGTCCCAAAATCTAAAGGATAAAGGAAAAGAGTAGGCTTCTACCCCTTAGACATATCCACTTGCCAAGCCCTCTCAACCACCAAAACCCAAGATTTTTATCTTGGGCACATCTCAACCAACATCTCTAGGGGAAATTCCTCTTGACCACTCTAGTCCACATGATGTTTGGTATAAACAACTTGTTGACTACTTGACTTATTCTATCATTCCTCCTAACCTCTCTAGCAATAGATGATGGGCTTTTATCAAGATTACTACTTGATACACCATTTTAGGGGGTCTTCTCTACAAACGAGGCTTTAACGGCCTCCTTCTCTGATGCCTAACCACCACTGAGACATCCCATGCCATCAAACAAGTCCATGATGGGATTTGTGGGGGACATTTTAGTGATAACTCAGCTTATAAATATCCTCTACCTGGGCTATTATTGGCCCACTCTTAACCAAGACTATAGTGACTATGTTCAGCATTGTATCAAATGCCAACAACATGCTAACTTACTTCATGTCCAAGATCACATCAAGCGTGCCTATAATAAAAATCTGAAAGAGCGAGATTTCAAAATCGGAGATCTTGTCCTTAAAGAAAACCAACATGTGACCAATATGGAAAGAAGCAAATGAGGCAAGTTTGCTCCTAATTGGCTTGGACCTTACATAATAACGCACAAGTATGGATCAAGGACTTATCGTCTGTCTTCTCTCAAAGGCCAGCCAGAACCTAAGCCCCTTAATGCCTTGCATCTGTGACCATTCTATTGTTAACCAAGTAATCATTCTCTTGATGTTTAACTTGAGCTCATCCCTTGAGCAACCCCTATCATCTTCATTCCTATTCCTTTCAACCCTTTTTCCCTACAACAATTAGCTAACCCTTTTTTTTAAAGCAATAAATGCTTTGTCCTAATAAAAAGGGAACCCCTAAACCTCTATAGTCTTGTCCATGACTAAAAATTTAGTCAACAAACAAAACATAAAACTGGGATGCCTCACAAAAGGTCATAAACTATAAATGTGGACTACTCCCTTGAAGGACAGCTACATTATTACTGTAATTAATAGACTATTCCCTTGAAGGACAACTATTCTATCCAAACATACAAAGCAAACTATAGACCATTCCCTCGAAGGATGGCTATGCCTAAATTTTGCTACAATAAATAACACCCTCTCAGAAGCTTCTCACATTGATCAGCTTCAACATGACCACAAAATAAAATCCCCAAGTAGACTTCCTGCATTGATCAGTCTACCAAAAAAAAAAAAGACTGATTAACAAACTATTAAGTCATGGACTTGTCTATAGTCATTCTCAGGGTCACCTATAAAAGGGGCAAAGTTATCCCTGCTAAAAAGGGTTATGCTATACTCACATCTCACATAATCACACCTATTACTCCAAAAACTCAAGGGACTTTGAGCTCACTTAATGTCAAGTGATTAGAGTACTTCTCTAACACAAACCAATGGTCAAACGATGTAATGCATGAATGGGGCTTTTGTTTGCAAAAACCCTATCTATGCTATCACTATGGTCCTTGTCAATGAAAGAGCAACGTCTTTCACTTCTTATACACCTTCGTCACATACAACCAAATCATTTTCTAACCAAACCAAATCGAACCCATAACCAAACCAAACCAAACCAAACCACACACATAAACCAAACCAAACCAAACCAAACCAAACTAAAACATTTTCTAATGAATTAACATAACATCATGATTTATTTAATGCAAATACCAATTTGTGTTATATAAATTATCATAGCCCATTCACACTAGTTTCTATGGAAAACAATACACGTGGAAACTATCAACCAAACACAATTTATGTCAATCATATACCATCACCAATATGGAAACCTGCTGAAGCATAAATAAACTCATTTCATTTTTAGCATACACCATCACCAATATGGAAAATTGCTAAGGATGAAAAACCACATAACCTATGTTACAACATACACCATCACACAATATGGAAAAGGCTGTAACATCATTATACCCTCATCATGTTATAGCATACACCATCACACAATATGGAAAAGGCTATAACATCATCATACACTCATCATTTCAAACATAACCAAAACAACTATCAACCAAACACAATTTATGTCAAGCATATACCATCGGCCAATATGGAAACTTGCTGAAGCATAAATAAACTCATTTCATGACTTTTAGCATACACCATACGAATATGGAAAATTGCTAAGGATGAAAAACCACATAACCCATGTTACAGCATACACCATCACACAATATGGAAAAGGCTATAACATCATCATACATTCATCATTCTAAACATAACCAAAACAACTATCAACCAAACACAATTTATGTCAAGCATATATCATCACCAATATGGAAATTTGCTAAAGCATAAAAAAGCTCATTTCATTTTTAGCATACACCATCACGAATATGGAAAATTGCTAAGGATGAAAAACTACATAACCTATGTTACAACATACGACCATCACACAATATGGAAAAGGTTTTAACATCATCATACACTCATCATTTCAAACCTAACCAAACCAACTATCAATCTCTTTGACCCTTACTTCCCTTTTTTTTGGGGAGAACTAAATTGGCTTGAGGCCCAACATGGGCTATGTAGGCAGCACTCAATTCAACATGGGGTCTTTTGAGGTTAGCTCAGCCATTCATTCATTCATCTACCTGATGGACCAACCATATAACCTTTAACCATGACCTAACCTAGTCAAAACCAATCCATAACCTACCCTCTTCTTCCCTTTTGGGGAGAACTACATTGGCCTGAGGCCCTTAAAATAGGGGCTATGTAGGCAGCACTTAGTTGACATGGTCTTCTTCTGAGGTTATCTCAGCCATTCGTTCATTTGTCTACCTAATGGACCAACCACATAACCTTTAACCATGACCTAACCTAGTCAAAACCAATCCATAACCTACCCTCTTCTTCCCTTTTGGGGAGAACTACATTGGAAAATTAAGGCCCTAAAAATAAGGGCTATGTTAGGCAGCACACAGTTGACATGGGGTCTTCTGAGGTTAGCTCGGCCATTCAATTCATTCATCTACCTCATGGACCAACCATATAACCTTTAACCATGACCTAACCTAGTCAAAACCAATTCATAACCTACCCTCTTCTTGGAAAATTTTGGGGAGAACTACATTATGCTTGAGGCCCTCAAAACATGGGCTATGTAGGCAGCACTCAGTTGACATGGGGTCATTTCTAAGGTTAGCTCAGCCATTTGTTCATTTGTCTACCTAATGGACCAACTATCCCAACCAGCCCAAAATCATGACCAAACAATTAGCCCTAACACTGTAGAAGTCACCTTAGACTTCTCATGGGGCACATTAGAGATCATATACATCTCCTTAACCATAACAAACAACACTCGATAACACTTATATCTTAGCTTGACTCGACTAATGACCTTGGAGATTGTGACTATCTCCTTAGACCATGATCACTTGCGAGACACATTTGCCTTGGTTGTTTTGATTACATATATGTTACCTCATGAATAGGTTAGCTCAAATTGTACGCACCCCACATTATGCCCCTCACACATATTGTCAAATCATGACCAAGTTGATCCCCAATATTTGTGATATTTTTATGTTTTTTAGGAGCACTTCCTAGCCTAGATACTTGGAACATGACGACCATTGGAGTTACAACTTTGATCGATTAACCCAATCAGCTACCACTAATAAGCTGGGGACCAGTTACTTTGATTTTAGTGCTCTTCGACCATTGGAGCTATAGCTTTGATCATTTAACCCAATCAGCTACCACAAATAAGCTGGGGACCAGTTACTTCAATTTTAGTGCTCCTCGACCTTGCCTATGACAATTTGACCTACCTATCAAGTGAAGTGGTATACGTGCAATCTCAACTATTACAACATTCACACTCCAACCTCACCTTATCCATCCACTACCTATCAAATTGGCACCTAATTTTGGGTTCCCTTCTCTCGATTACCGCTTTGAGGGGGAATACCTCATTCCATACCTGGGGCAACCTACACCTATTTTTGTCTTGTCGTTCGTCAGAACAAACCACAAGACAAAAAGGGGCAAATGTAGACACCAATATTGTGTCAACCCCCCCTTGGTCCCCTTTTAAACACTTACACACCTTATTAATTTAAAATAAAATATTTATTTTAAATTAATGACCTCACCTTGGACACCTCACCCTAAGACCTTTTCTTACCCTATGAGTCAACCTGAGACTAGGTCATCTAAATCCTAACTACCCATGACCTATTCTCACTCCATACTAACCTCCTAACTAACTCTCATGCCTAATAAACCTATCTTTTGACTATTCTCCAATGGCAAATACACTTGGCAGATGGAGAAATGGGCAAAGAGCTAAAAGTAGCCCTTTAACCCATTTTCTATCTGCTAAATGTCGGTCAACTATCAGTCAATGCTGATGGGATTGCTGACGTCAGTTACATAAGCCAAGTTCTAACCTTAAGCTGGCCCCTCGCCTCTTCACATATTGATGCACACACTTTGAGACTAAGCATCATGATCTGACTATCACTCTCTTGGCTACAGAAACTTTACACAAGTCACTCCAGACATCGGATTGAAAACATTGTATGAGGTCCTCAACATCAGCCACAATAGGAACAAGCACTCTGGCACCTCTAGTTCTTCACCAAGCAGAACTAAGTATTCTTCTATCTCATTTCAGTATTTTAGAATACATTAGTAATTTCTTTCCATCTAATATTCCTAAGTACTATTGAAAGACCCGACCTTCTTCCATGGAGAGGTTGAAAATCCTTCCTCTCATTCTTACCCTCTTCTCACACCTACCCTCTACTGACATCAGCAGCATAACCGATGTCGGTGACTGTGCAAACTAGAAAACTTATCCAAACAGCCTAAAGATCAGACAAAACCTTTGACTAGCCTTTTGAGACACATGTACTATAGGGAATAGGTACACAATATTCTACCTTCCCATTTCTTTAAGTCTTTTATCATTTCATTTTATACAAATCTCTTCTTTAAACAGTGGATTGTCATCCCTTACAGAGCTTTACACTTTCGAGACCGAGTGCGTAGCTCGACAGTCCACCATATCATCTTCTAACATTTTCTTTGTTTAAGTCTTATTCTTATCTACAGGTGTTTCCTCCATAGCAAAAGAGGAGCTCCCTCAAAGCTTGGATACGGTGCGTAACTTAATCCGGGTAATGTCAAACCCCAAACCTTTAACCTTAGTTTCTTCTTTCTTCTGAAAATAATTAGCAAAAACTTACATAAACAAGGGGAGGGGTTGATGGTTTTAAGGAGGATCAATTAATGGTGATTTAACATAAACCTTCAATGATTGTGAAGGAATTATATAATAGAATGCCACTCTTTACAAGATGGACACACTCAAACTTTTGGAAAGGCCAGATAGTAGAACAATCCAAGGAATAAGGAGTTCCTTTATAAGGACTTCCTTTTAAATTAAAGGATATTAAGAAGGAACTATGAGTGAGTGAACCTAACCCTAGGGGAGATCCAGGACACCCCATCAATCTAGATTCTCTAATGAAGAAGAGAAAAGAAAAGATATCCTAGCTATATGTGTAATTCAAATGCCTACATCTACCCCCTAGATATAAGAAGATACATCTTCAAGGGTAGTCATAGATGAATCAACTAACTCAGCACAAGAAGGCTCCTCCTCATATCCTACGACTACCATTTGTTATAGAAGGAAGCTTAAGATTCCCCTCATAGGCAGTTTTACAATAGAGCAATCTCAAAGTTTGCCTATAATGTCCCAAAAGTGGAAGTGAAGGAATAATAAGAAGAAGATTCTAATGAGGAAGTATAACTAGAGAAAGCTAAGGCTTTGAGACTCAAGGGTGATAAGGGAAAAACACCAACTATAGAGGACCCCACAAGTACTAAGGTTTTAGAGACCACTTCCTTACTTTCTTTTCTATTCTCATTTTTGGTTATGTATCAATTTCATTTGTATTATAAACTCCTAAGGTGGAAGTTATCACTTCCACCTCTGATGATCTATTCAATGCCTCCTCTTTCTTTCATTTCCCCCTACTCACCCCAAAAATTGAGAATGTTAATTCCACTACTAATCCATCTTATACCACCATTGATCCATCTTCCATCCCCATGCCATCCACTTACATCATGGCCACTTAAAGTATCCATTCTAGCACTACCATAATTAGATCATTGAAGAGGAAAAGTGCATCCACGCAGATTAAGACTTTCATGTCCACTCCTTCGCTCCATATGCAATCCACCCAAATCACTCTCCCCATGCCATCCACCACTTCATCATAGGAGACCATTACCACTAGTTCAAGTAAGGGAAAAAGGTAAAGACACCAATGATCATAGTCTATCCACTCCCCCAATATGGAGGCTTGGATTGGTCTAAGATTATTTATCCTTCCTTGCCTAACACAATTGTCAAATTAGCAAAGAAGCAACAAATAATTCAATAAATTGAAGAAGTGGTTGTATTAAAAACCACAAAGGAAATAGATCTTAACCAAGTGACAATTCCTTCATGGGCCATAGACTTAAGGGTCAAGACTTCTCAAATGCTTAGATTCAAAATAATAGAGATCCCCTTTATAAAAACCTTTTTTTAAAAACCATCTAGAAGCATACAAAGGGTGAGGAAGAGGAAGATGGAAGATGATGATCATAGGGAATTGATTTTTGAAGAGAGGCAAGAGGTCTTCTCCCTAACCAAAAGATATAATAGATAATTGGGACAATCCCTTTAAAATGAAGACTTCAAGTCTTTGATCGAATCGCAAAAGGATGCTATGGTGGTGTTGATGCACATAAATGTATTAGCAGGTTCATATCATGTTTAAGAAACACTTCTTATTTCTAGATTCAAAGAATCCATTGCATAAGTTGCTGGTTATGATAATCCTATTATCCTTGATGGAATAGAGGTAGAACAAGTTAAATGTTTCATAAATTTATATTAGTTAGTGGTTGGGAGCCACCATGGATTAATAGTTAATATTTGATTTTGAATATGATCTATGCTATTTAGATTGATTAATGCTCAAAACCTAAGTCTAAAGCTAAACTAAGATGAGTATTCACAACAAAGCTAATATAAGGTGAATTGATAAAAAAGGATAAAAAAGAGGGATAGGGTAAAAAATAAAAGTGTTTTTGATCTTTGCTTCAAACATTATGATAAATTTCCAATTTCATCTGAACATTTATTTAATTAATGTGCAACATAAATTAACATTAGCTCAAATCCTATCACACATAAGGCAGATATGTAAGAAAAGTATGAAAAGTTGAAAATAAGAATAAGATTTACTTTAAGAATTTTACCCTTGTAAGAAAATAGCATTACCCTAGATGCAAGAAGATAAAATAAAATGAATTAAACCTAAGAAATTTTAACTAATCCAAAATTATCATAAATTATCAAGTTTGCATTTGAAGATGCACATCCAGAATTCACAAGAACCATTCAAATGTGAAGATAAGATCAACCAAATGAGAGAAAAATGATGATAGCAATTCACACAAGCAAATATGAAATTTTTTGTAAAAATCCTTGATTATATTAATTTTATCAAAAGTTACAATTAGTTTTTGGCTCCAAACTCTCTTCCATTTTACAATTGGCAATACCTCTTTATATAGGCAATTCATGAGGTGTGCAGGTTAGTAATGATAAATCACATTTGTATATGTGTATAGGATAACTATCCTTTTTTATATATTTTAGAATAAATTACCTTTTCTAATATACTAACCTATAATCAATGTATTTTACAAGCTATACATGCCTTTATAAAAAGAATATTCCTTTTCCAAAATATACAATGCTAGTTGCAAAAGAATATTCCTAATGCAACTAACTTTGGGACCCCTTTGTTGATGCAGTGTTATATCTTCCCTTCAAGACCTTCACTCTATAATGTTGTCCATTGATCAACTGGAGAGCAAAGATATGTCTTCATGAACAATTCTTTTTCTTGATCTTCTAGGTTATTTTAGGTTACTGAGATCTTTCTCATCTCTCTCCAAAGCCTATTTGATGCCCTTGGCATCTCCTATCTTTTCTTCTAATGATAAAAGTAGGATCATGAACTTATTATTATTAGCTCCTATTTTTACCTTACACTTGATTCCTTATTTATTGACTTGAGTAGTTTTATGCTTGAAATCCTCATCAGTTATTAGACCCAAGGGACTAAGTATGGTAAGATCTTTTGATCAAGTTATCCAATATATGCAACATTCTATCTTATTGTAGTTTAAGGTCCTTATAAATGTCCTAAATTTACTTGGATCAACTAATTAGGGATTTGATTTTGTCTACAAATATAGCCATAGCCATATTTGAATGGGCTAGGCTGATTGTCTTGAACTCAAGGACTTGATTCTTGGTCAAGGCTTTGATCAAGTCTTTCACTTGGTAGCTTGAAGCCTGTCATTGGCCAACTTAGCCTGTAGTCATGGAAATTTACTTAATTATTGCCTCTTGTTTAGTCCTAACTAACTTTAAGGAATTAAACAAGTCAATCATGGTGTCTTAATATAGTTTAAATTTGTCTGATTGACAAGATGTTAGTCTCTTCTAAATTTTATTCTATTGCAAGATGCCCTTGATAATTATAGTAGAGCCTCCTTACAGTCATGTTTTTATCTTGTGATGGGATATTTGTTCCCAATGGTCCAAAATAAGCTCGATAAATTATTTTCCCCTAAACTTAGAGCTATGACATGAAATTATGTGTCTTTAAAAAACCTCCCTTCTGTATTTAAAGTCAGATAGGGCTCCACATATTTCCTTGAAACATTTTTTTGGGCTGCCATGGCTTTGAGATCCCTTAGATTTCTTGTTGGTGCTTTGTAGTTTAATTTTATATAAAATTATCTTTGCACAAGTGACTATTCAACTTCCTTGGATTGATTATAATGAGCACATGGTTGAATCAAGGTTTTTACACTTGTTAGGGCTTTCCTAAAGGCTTTTACAATGCTTTAATGGTGGTAGTTTTTTTAACTTTCATGTGAGCTTTGTGACTTAGACCCCAATTAGATTATGTATTTATACTATTACATTTCTTGGGTCTATAAAATCCTCAACTTGGCATATTATACTGACGTGGCTCTGATGTGACATCGTCATGGCATCCCTATGGCATTTTCATTGCATTTTACTCATTAATATTTAAAATTTGACCATTTTTTTTTGATAATTCCACTTTGATCTTGTACCATTGGATCTATTTGCTTAGATAATTATGGACCATTGATCTTGATCTTAAATATCAAATGCTATTCACCACTTGCTATGTTCCTCATGGTTATAACACTTGTTAGTTCTGTATTTGCTCTAAGCTGGATTAAAATGTCATATTTGCTCTATTATTAAAATGTCAACATTGATCTCTCACCATTGATCTTGTTTGCATGGATCCATCATACTCTATTGATCTTGATCTACTTGATTATGCCTCTTATTCTATATATAGTTGATCAAAATGTGTATGCTCATCTACGTACTATCAATCTTTGAAATATGCTTGAGCTTTAATTAGTGGCCTATAGCTATACCATGTGTCATCTTTGCATTCATTTCTAAGATCCTTAACTTTTCAATGTTTACTATGCACAATCTAATCATATTCACCTGAGTAAATGTACTCCATTAGATCTTGATCCACAAGGTCAAACACCATTGGTTGCTCAATTTTATTTCATTGATATTGTGACACTTGTTACCCTCTCACTTATCCTAGGGCTTCATTGAAGTCTTGAATCAATACACACTATTATATCAATTTAACCTGAGTCAATGCAAACCATTGATCCTTGGAAGATGTTCAAACTTTAGGTTAGGTCTAGGGTTTTGAATTTTGAATTTTAATATTGTACCATTGGATCCCAATCATAAACCATTGATCGTATGAATGAAAATGATATTTAATTTAGGCTTGGGAAAATAAAGAACGTATCATAAATTTTTTGGACTATGGTTTTATTTCATGTTAATAAACATGAGGTAAGATCTTAGGATAAAAAATTTAAGAGAAGTTTTAAAAATGATAAAGGGGAACTCATGAATAATAAAAGATACAACATATAGTCTTAGCCTAAGGTTTGTTGTATTAATAAATACATCAAAATTTAGGGTAAGGTTTTAAGGCTAAGTCTATAGTAAAAGGGACCCTTAGTTTAGTTAGACCATTCTATTGATAAAACAGACCAAGGGACCAAAGGAAATAAAGGGACCAAGCATAATATTTTTATACTAAGGTTTGGTCATGTTGAAAAACATGATTAAACCTTAGGATAAAAATTAAGCTAAGTCTATGGTTCAATTAATTGTTCCTACACAAATTGCTCCCTCCTAAATTTGAGTTTAATTCAAAAGGACTTGAGATAGGGTCATTTGAATGAGGGTTTCAAGATGATTAAACATGACTTTAATTTGATTTTCAACAAACCAAAGGCTAGTAAAAGGCTAAATTGATATAAAAATCATGAAACCTAGGCATTACCCATTCCAAATGGAATCCATTAAAGCTGTAATCTAGAACATAAAGATCTAATATTAGCAAATTTCAATAAGATTAAATTAGAATTATGAACAAATATGCCAACCAAATTAGGTGTGAATGATCTTCAAATAAAGATAATGTGCAAACATGCTAGTGGTACTATGATAAAGTGAATTTTCAATTTTAAGGTACAAATTTACATAATTTGAAATAAGGGTCCCCATTTTTTAGAAATGAGGGTATGTTCACCTCAAAAAATGGTGAATTTTGGAGGAACATAATAATATGTTAGAATTTAGAGACTCTAGTTTAGACTAATAACTAGACTAGTCATTCCATTTGATCAAGTACCATGATTAAAATCAATTCATGGTGCAAATAAGTCTTAGACATGAAAAATTGGAACCAAACATTAAAACCTAGTCATGTTATGTGTGTGATTTGATTTCACTTACTTTTTGCCATGGGATTTAGGGAATAAATTCTAGATTTCATGACTTTAACCATTAACACTTGACTTTTAGCATATTTGGATGTGTACTAAGGATCATGATTTAGCTCATAAAAGGCTTGGGCATTGCTCTACTACCATACATGCATCTATAACCCTAAGAAATCTGCCTTTGGATCTACTCAAAGCCTTGATCCTCTACTAACTAGGCATATATAGTCCCTATGGAGATTACCATAATCACCTTTACTTAGAAAGCTCTTGAATATTACAATATAGCTCTTATTCTTGTATTTTAAAACCATTTTTGACTCTCTAGTAAAGGTTAGGAACCAAGTTAGCTAGGTTTTGGCATTTGGTCAAGTGTTTGATCTTTAGACAATCATCCTTGGTTACAAACTTTGTCTTAGACAATAATGTTTATTAAGTGCAAACATGGTTGTGTTATAATAATTCAAGATTTTATCCTACATGTGTAATCCTTCTTAGAATCAAGCTTAGATCAAAATAAGGCTTAGAATTTCAAGGAACAATGACCCTACCTCTTAGTATTTTATTAGTTTTTCTAAACTATAACATTAAGCTCATATTCCAATAATCTATAATCAACTAATGCTGAGAGGCCATACCTGCATTCCTGAACTATGAGGTTTATTTAAGCAATCATATGAATCTTGAGCTAAGGGATATCTAGAACAAACTTATTAAAAGTAAGAAATTTTTTAGGGAAAGTAAACACATCAATTAAAAAGCACACAAGAAAACAAATACACACAAACACTATGTACAAACAAAGGATAGGAAGGAAATAACAAGAAGGAAGATAATCTAAGTCCAACCTACACTAATTCTAACTAGTCTTATAGTTCATTCCATAAAGACTCTAGGTGGGGTAATAGAGAAATAGTGCTTTAGGTATTGCCCATTGGTTGGTAATGTAAACTCTACTCCTTGTAAGTCTTTTATCTTGAAGGTGTTATCCCCAAGGATCTCATCAATCTGATATGTGCCAATCCACAAAGGTGTGAACTTCCCATGCTTTTTTTTTGGTTCTGAGGATTAATTCCAAAGAAGTACTAGGTATCCTTATCTAAATACCTTTATCTTTGAAATTTTGTCAAACAACCTCTTGATTATGGTTTAGTGTCTGTTGAAGTTGGAAAAATCCTCCTATCTTACATCTTCCATATGTATGATGTCTAGTAACCTTAAACTTACAAATTCTTGATCCTCCTCCATGTACTCTTGCATGAACCTGTATGTTGGAAGCTTGAGTGTGATGGGAAATATAGGTTATTGAACATATACCAACAAGAACAGTGATGTCTTGAGAAATTTTTTAATTTTGGTTCTATCTACCCAAAGGGCATACTTGAGTAGTTTGTGTCATATTCTTAGTTTATCAAGTGCAAACTTATTTATGGATTTTATTAAGTTCTTATTTGTTGATTCAGACAACCCATTACCTTGAGGGTAATGGTTTGATGAGAACTTGAGAATAATGTTATTGTCATATGCCCATTTTATCATCTTAATAGATACAAAGGTGGATCTATTATCACAGACGAGAGATACTGGCATTCCAAACCTTGTGCATATGTTTTATTTTAAGAATATAATCACCTCTTCAGTCTAACACTACTTGGTTGCCACCACTTTAGTCAATCTTGTGTAGTAGCCAGTAGTAGTCAGGACATACTTGTGACTATCAAAGGAATTGGGGTTAATGACCCCCACAAAATCCAATCCCCATTGGGCAAAGGGTTTATCAATCATTATTAGCTTCAATGGTATGGCTGCCTTGCGCTCTTTAAAGTTGAATATTTGACATGGGTGTCATTGTCTTACATGCTTGTCATATCTTTGAAGATAGTGGGCCAGTCATAAGTAGCTATAAAGATCTTGTGGGTTATTGTCCTTTTGTATGGATGTCTACTTCCCAATTTTTCATGGAAAGTGTTTAAGATCTTAGCTACCTCTTCCTTTGGGGATCTTATTGTCACTCAAGTAAATGACCTTGTCATCAAGCTTGCCTTCAACTTTGTCATCATCAAGGGTATTTTCATTAACCTCATCAATGATGTGAGTCTCAAATAATCCTAAACTCATCATGAAGTCTATGATCTGCTAATCATCATTAAATACTTGTAAGTGGTTGACATCATCTAGTACTAAGGGACATGGGAGTAATTCAATGGCAAGGCTTTGAAATTTGGAACTTTGATTGGGCATAAGTTTGGTTGTAGCTAAATCAAGTTCATTAGTATCCTTGTTTTATTCCATAGGGATTGACACAATATTGAAATCATCAAAACATTCAATTAAGTCACACACTCTAAATTTATATTTCTTAAGATAGGATAACTTACATTACTATTTACTCTTAACCTAATTAACTACTAGTTCAGAATAACCAAAAACTAATAGTTCCTTAACCTTGTGTTTGATTGTAAATTTCAATCGAAGAATAAGTGCTTCATACTTAGCCAATTTATTGGTACATGGGAACTAAAGTTTGTAAGATGCATCATATTCTTTCCCAGTGGGATTGATTAATACCACTCCTAATCTAGAACCTGATTTGTATCTAGTACCATCAAAATACAACGTCAATAATTTAATCATAGCATGAGAAGTTTTGTAGTTACATACCTTTATGGTGTTAAGAGTGTAAACACCTAGATTTGATTTAAACATGTTAACTCTCTCATTAGTTGCATTGCATTAGGTGATCATATGCTTCATCTTGGGCTCCCTTTCTATCCTAATTTGATTTGGAACTCCCTTCCATGGAAGCCACATGTGTGAATAGTCATTTTACATATAAACATTCAATGATTTGGTCTAGTCCCTACTTAGTAACATTCTATAAGCATTATGGATGTCCACCACTTAGATGTTAATAAATTGTTGGATCCTTGGTTTAGAAGCAATCTTCATGTGAGTCAAACCTAATTACTCATAAATACATTTAGGCATAATACTTGTAGATGCCTCAGAGTCTAACAAAAAATTATGAAAATTCTTGCCAAAGATCTTGACTATAAGTAGGAAAGGTGGAACATATGCCTTAATTTTGTGTATTGCAATGTTAGCATGTGTAGAATTTTGTGGTTCATTAGGTTTGTTAGATAAATATTCCAAAAACAAATCCCTTCATTCTATAATCTAAGTCAACTCATGTAAAGTAATGTTAGATTTGGTCTTTTTCATGTCTTTTACTATATTATATCCATTCCTATTAGAAGAATTAGATGCATCAACATTGAGTTTAAATGTATTTCCTTTAGGAGGCTCTTGATTATTATCTGATGTAGTATCAAGAGGAGTGTCAAAATTATTTGGTAGAGTTGAGGTAGTCAAAGGTTGTTTTTTCTCCCTATTCCTCAGAGGATAGGTCTTCTTTAGATATTTATGAAAAACATGAATCTCTTCAGGAATATCCTTAGGCTCATTCTCTTCTTAGAATGGGAACTCAAATGTCTCCACCATGAGAGTTGGATAAGAAGATTTAGATGGCCTTGAATAACCTGAGGTACCTACACCATTGTCTTTATTGGGTACAACTTTAAAAGTATTCAATTATTCTATAAAATATTGAAAAGCTTTACCAAATTATAGACAATCTAATTCACCATGTTTTGAAGTATAATGAACTCTACAATAATCAAGCAAAGCTACATCACCAAAATTTATATCAGGCACATTCTTATTGGTAAATGACTCATTTTTATGGATTTTTTGTTGTTATTTTGAAATCTATTTGAAGGCCTATTGAACCTTTAGAAAGAGAAGTTCCTATTATATATTCCCCCAGTATGGCTAAATTGATTTTATAACTAAAGGAAATCAGTGCTTAGCTTTTGAAACATATTTAAGATAGAGTCATTATCATTCTTGGGTGCCTCATAATTATGGAATTGAGTATTGATACTAGCTACAAGCATCAAAGCTCTCTATTCTTGTGGATGAGATCCATGGGTAGAATTGTTTAAGAATCCCAAGTTTTGACCAGGATGTGCATGGTTTAAAGGCAATTGATTCAAAACTGGGAGATAATTTAAGGTAGGCATATTTTGATTGGAATTGGGAAGGAAATTCAACATAGGCAAATTTAGATTAATTTTGGGAATACTATATTCCATTTGGCCTTGGGGTTACATTTGATCATTAATGATCACAACTTCAACATAAGCTAGGGTTAGGGTATTAATGACCTATGTAGATATTTTGAGAAGCATAAAAGTCATGAGATCTAATACATCCTTGTAGATCTTTAAGCCTAAAGCCTCATCAAGCTTATAAGGAGATATGGTTAAGCTAAACATCTTATAGAATCTATCATTAAATGCTCTTATAGGCTCATATGAGTCTCTTTTGACTATGGTAAACTATTGGTACAAGACACATGGACTAATGATTTTGCCAAATTGATCAATTAAGTAATTATTAAAATCATTCTAGCTAGATATGTAATTTTGAGGAAGGTTAAGGAACCATTGATATGCAACATCTTTGAAAGTAAATGGGAACAATCTACATGCCACATCTTCATGAACTACATTCAAAAGTCTTAAAGCAATTTTGAAGGATTTGATGTGTTCTTTAGCAATTACAACAACATTAGGACTAAAAGTGGGTAAATACTTTTTAAGATTTTGAGGAAGGTCATGTACCACACTTGGTACATTGATTGAAGAACCACCTAGCCAAGCCATACCTTGATAGGGGTTAAACACATGATCACCCTAAATTGGTGAAGTTAGTTGAGATTTTGAAAGTTTATGCTTACCTTTATCTCGTCTAGCTCTTCTATGGAATTCTAATGAAAGAAGGGGAACCCTTGTCTTTGAATGTGACCTAATCCTTATTCTTGGCAATTCTAGCTTGAGAGATTTGAACCCTATTTCAAATATAATGTGTAATTCTTATCTTTATAAATAATGATGATTAGACTTGCACATTAAACAAATTTTGTACAAATATGTATAAAGAATGGAAAAGGACACCAATATTTAACTAAATTATCTCAAAGATGTGTCCAAACACATAAATATGAATGATATTTACATGTTTCAATCTCAAATAAACTCAAATTTGTAGATATCCAATTAATCATTAAACAAAATAACTATCACTAACCTCTAATGCCTTGGATTCATATATCTTAAGCTATCTTTACCACAATTTAACATCATACTTCAAAGAACATCTATCTTTGTATAAATAAGCACAAAGACTAGTTTGAAATCATTAAGATCAATGATATTTACATAAATATGCTAAAAAAACATAAATATGCAAAGAATACATCAATATTTGAATAGAATTCACTAAAATTAGCAAAGATGTTGCAAATTTTCAAAGATTTAATAACCCTCCTTCTAGTGTCAATTTTTCTCCTTATTGATACACATAAATGTATTGGCAGGTTCATATAGTGTTTAAGAAACACTTCTCATTTCTAGATTTAAAGAATGTATTGCATGATTTGTTGGTCCTGATAATCCTATTATCCTTGGTGGAATAGAGGTAGAATAGGTTGGCTGTTTCACAAATTTATATTAGTTGGTAGTCATTATCTACCATGGCTTAATAGTTAATCTTTGATTTTGAAGATAATCTATGCTATTTAGAGTGAATTATTCTCAAAACCTAAGTCTAAAGATAAAATAATATTAGTATTCATAATGAAGCTAATCTAAGGTAAATTGATTAACAAAAGAGCAAAAAGAAGGGTAGGGCAGAAAAGAGAAGTGTTGTTGATATTTGATTGAAACATTATGACAAAGTTCCCATTTCATTTGAACATGCATTTAACCAATGTGAAACATGAAGTAGCATAAGCTCAAATCCTATCACACGTTAGGCATACAAATAAGGAAAGTATGAAAAGATGCAAATAAGAAAAAGATCTACTTTAAGAATTTTACCCCTATAAGCAAATAACATTAGACCAAATGCATGAAGAGCAAAGAAAATGAAGTAAACTTAAAAACTTTCAACTAATCCAACATTAACATAAATTCAAAACTTTACATTTGAAGATGCACATCTATAATTCATAAGAGCCATTCAAATTAGAAGATAAGATCAAACAAATGAGAGAGAAACCATGATAAAAATTCACACAAGAAAATGTGGACAAATTTTGAAAAACTCCTTATATTAATTTACTCAAAATTTATAAATATTTTTTGGCTCCAAAAACTCTCTTCCCTTTTACAATTTGAAATACCTATTTATATAGGCAATTCATGAGGTATGCAGGTTAGTAATGACAAATCACATTTGTACATGTCTATAAGATAGCTATCCTTTCTGATATATTCTAGAACAAATGACCTTTTCTAATATACTGACCTATAGGCAATGCATTGTACAAGCTATACATGACTTTATAAAAAGAATATTCCATTTCAAAAATATACAATACTAGTTGTAAAAGAATATTCCTAATCCAACTAAATTTGGGACCCCTTTGCTGATGTAGTTTTCTACTTTCCCTATACGACCTCCATTCTATAATGCTATCCATTGACTAGTTGGAGACCAAAGATAGGTCTTCATGAACAATTCTTTTTCTTGATGTTCTAGGTTATTGAGATCTTTCTCAGTTCTCTCCAAAGCCTGTTTGATGCCCTTGGCATCTCTTATATTTTATTTTGATGATAAAAGTAGGCTCATGACCTTCTTGTTGTCAGATCCTATTTTTCCCTTGTCCTTAATTCTTTACTTGCATGAATTAAGTAGTTCTATGCTTCAAATCCTCATCAATTGTTAAACCCAATGGGCTAAATATGGTAGGCTCTTTGATCAGGCTATCCAATATGTGTAAAATTATATCTTCTTGATATTTGAGGTCCTTAGAAATGTCCTCCATTTACTTGGATCAACGGCTTAGGGATTTGATTTTGTCTAGTAATATAGCCATAGCCATATTGGAATGGGCTAGGATGATTGTCTTGAATTCAAGGACTTGATTCTTGGTGAAGGCTTTGATCAAGTCTTTCATTTGGTAGCTTGAATCCTACCATTAGCCAACTTGTCCTGTAGACATGGAATTTTACTTAATTATTACCTCTTATTTAGTCTTGACTAACTTTAAGGAATTAAACAAGTCAATCATGGTGTCCTCATATAGTTTGAATCTATCTGATTGACAAGATGATAGTCTCTTATAATTTTTTTTCTATTACAAGATGCCCTTGATCATTATAGTAGAGCCTCCTTATAGACATGTTTTTCTCTTATGATGGGTTGCTATTTCTCAATGGTCCAAAACAAGCTCGACCAATTATTTTGCCTTGTAATTAGATCTATGGCATCAAATTATGTGTCTTTGAAAACCCTTCCTATATCTAAAGTTAGATAGAGCTCCAAATCTTTCCTTAAAACACCTTTTTGGGCTATCGTAGATGTGGACTTATCTATATTTATAGCTAGTGGTTTATGGTTTAATTCTGGATCAAATTATCCTTACATAAGTGATTATTCAACTTTTTTGGCTTCATTATAATGAGCATAAGGTCAAATCAGGGTTTCTATACTTGTCAAGGATTTCCTTAAGGTTTCTATAGTTCTTTAATGGCGGTAATTATTTAAACTTGCATGAGATTCATGACTTTAACCCTAATTAGATTACGTATTTATACCCTTGCATTTATTGAGTGTAAAAAATCTTCAACTTGGCATATTATACTTATGTGGCTCTAATATGGCATCACCATGGTATCCCTATAGCATTTTCTTGGAATTTTTAATATTAATATTTAATAAGTGACCATTTTTTTTGATAATTCTACTTTGATCCCATACTATTGGATCTTTTTGTTTAGATTAATGTGGACCATTGATCTCAATTTGAAATATTGAACACTATTGGATACTTTCTATATTCCCCATGGTTATGACATTTATCACTTTCACATTTGCTCTAATCTTTATTGAAATGTCAATGTTGATCTCACACCATTGATCTCATTTGCATAGATCAATTTCACTCTATCGATCTTGATTTATTTTATTATGTCTCCTTCTCCATGGACCAATGATTAGAATGTGTATGCTTATCTATGTACTATCGATCTTTTAAATATGCTCAATCTTTATTTCATGGCTTGTGACTATGCCACTTGTTTTCTCCATGCTTATTTATAGGATCCTTGAATTTTCAATGTTTTCTATGTACCATCTGAGTATCTTCTCTCAAGAAAACAATCTTTATTAGATCTTGATCCATAATGTCAAATGTTAATGGCTGCTCAATTTTCTTTCATTGAGATTGTGACACTTGTCACCCTCTCACTTGTCTTGGGGCTTCATTGAAATCTTGACTCAATACACATCATTTGATCAATTTGGCTTGAGAAAATACATACTATTAATCCTTAGAAGATGTTCAAACTTTATCTTAGGGTTAGGGATTTGAATTTTCAGCTTTAATCTTACATCATTGGATCTCGATTGTGGACCGTTGATCTTGTAGATGAAAATGATATTTAAGTTAGTTTTAGGAAAATAAAGAACTTAGCATAAATTTTTTGGACTATGGTTTTGTTTCATGTTAATAAACATGGGTAAGACCTTGGGATAAACATTTTAAGCTAATTTTTAAACATGATAAATGGGACCTCATGAATAATAAAAGACACATCATATAGTTTTGGTTTATTATATTATTAAATATAAAAAAATTTAGGGTAAGGATTATAGGCTAAGTCTATAGTAAAAGGGACCCTTAATTTAGTTAGACCATACTAATTATAAAATAAACCAAGGGACCATAGGACATAAAGGGACCAAGCATAAGATTTTTAGACTAAGGTTTGGTCATGTTGAAAAACATGACTAAGCCTTAGGATAAAAATTAAGCTAAGTTTATGGTTCAATTAATTATTCCCACATAAATTTGAATTTACTTCAAAAGGACCTAAGCTAGGGTAATTTTAATGATGGTGTTGAGATGATTAAACATGACTTCAATTTGATTTTAAATAGACCAAAGGCTAGTAAAAGGCCAAATTTAAATAAAAATCATGAAACTTAGGCATTGCCCATTCTAAATGGACTCCATTAGAGCTGCAACCTAAAACATAAAGATCCAGTGTTAGAAAATTTAGGCAAGATTAAATTAGAGTTATGAGAAAATATGTCAACCAAATTAGGTGTGAATGATCTTGAAATAAAGATAATTTGAAAACATGCTAGTGGTACTTTGATCAAGTGAATTTTTAATTTTAAAGTACAAATTTGAACAATTTGAAACAAGGGTCCCCATTTTCCAAAAATGGGGGTATGTTGAGCTTAACAGGTGGAAATCCATGAAGGCATAGAGTTGGATAGAAATTAATTAGATGTATAATTAGATCAATTGAAAGAGAAACAAAATATGGTGCATATACCATCTAGCATTGAAGTTGAGGTCTAAGAGGTAACATCCAAGTGTTATAATTCTTTACAAGTATTAGAATTCATTTGGGTTGAATTATCCCTCCATGTTAATAGTACTCACAAATTATTTATTTATTTAAATTTAGATGGTAATAAATTTAAAATACTGATTATTTACACAACTAATAAGGCTTATATCTATTTGGATCTCATTACATTACTAGAGGCATCTAATGCACTCAACCTGGTGATCGTCAAAATATAAGAGGTCAAGGAGTGGTTAAAAATTGTTGGGGCTTTACTTCCTAAGTATGAATAGCACAAGGCCCCCATTCTTCAAATTTTGAATGATTTAAAACTATCTAAGGTAAAATATTCTACAAGAAGGCTGATTAATAAGATGAACTTTGATCATCTCATTTAGGAAGATACAAACAACTTCAAACAAAGTCTATAAGGACTACTATTGGAAGACATAGAGGTTAAATTGAGTTTTTCTAGAAAAAAGGTGACTGAAGTGGATATCTTTAAGATTAGCTTCCAAATGACTAAGATAGATCATGTAAATCTCTTAGGATAAATTGATAGGGTACATAGACCACCTCTTTTAAATTTTGACATAATTTGACAATAGCATGATGTATCACATAAGTGTTGGCTCAAGATAGAGGTGAAGAGGAAGTAGACTTAAGTTGCCACTTTGAGTTCCACATTAATATCCATAACTACTACACTGACCAAAGTCCATGCATCTATGCAAACATCAATACAGCTGGTGAAGGGCCTAGTTTTTTGCATGTACATTCTATAGCTGTAAATATTCTATATTTATAGTGTTTTTATAGTTTGAACCATATTGTAAAGTTTCATAAATCATTTTGTAAACATTCACACATTACATGATAGTTGTAAATGCTAACTTAAATTATTAACAACTTTAAGATAATTTATATGGTTCTAGACCATAGTTAGAACTAAATTTCTAACTATGACATGTAATGAATTTTTCATGTACTTAGAGGATGAGGTGACCCCTTCCCCAAGTCTATTTAAATAAATGTAACCCAAAGTTTTGAAGGGTTAGATAATTTTCAATATATAGGAGGAGAAATAATTTTGGTTTTCAACTCATGTTTATGTATTTTATTTCCAATGTTTATGTAATTAGACTTATTTATTTAGTTGTATGACTCAATAACTCTTAATGTTCAAAAGGTGCAAATGGGTTATTTATTATCTTAATTGATATGATAGTCTTATATGTGTAATAGATATTTAAGGATTAGTAAAATACATTAATTATTGGAAATTAATGTGATTTATTAACATTCCTAAGTGTGTAAAAGTGCTTTCATTCGATGTAGTTTTCTATGTGTGTGAAATAACTACCTCAGATACCTCACTAAGCATGAGCCATAATCTCCTAATTAAGAGTGTAATATCTGACTTAAAAAGAGCAACCTTTGACTGAGGCCTATGAGTTTCCTATATCAATATCATCTGATATTGCTTGACCATATATGATTGTGTGTGTGTAATAGCTTCTAGAAACATGCATAGGTTTTGAAATCACTTTTCCATTTAAAAAATAGATAGAGAGGTGATTTTTGAAGCCAAAAAACCTTTTTCATACCTTACCCTTCCTTTTTGAGTTTATTTCTGAGACCTACCCACTATATATTAGCAACCATTTAGCCACCAACTCATCTATATTTTTAATTCCTTTTTAGAGACCACTTCTTTATCCAAAAACCTTGTTAATAACCTATAAGCCCTGCCTTTTATTCCATCAATTGGTTGTTAATATTGAATACCTATAACTTGTGCCCTATAGTGGAGTTTACCTCCATTAAGATCCTAAAATGTTAGAGGATCCCTTGTTATGATATTAGTGTGGTTAAAACCCTCATTAACAAATCTATAGTCTACCACCATTCTCATGTATTACTTCAAACTCACATAATAGTTTTGATAATAATCATGGTTAAGTAGATTCAACAATAGATTATAAACCCTAATCATCACAAAACTTCTCAATAACCATTTAAAATAATTATTAAATATCCTTAATATTATACATGCCTTTTAACTTTATCAAATCTAGCATCAAATTCCATTGCTCATACAATATGAATTAACAATAAGTCCACAATCAATATTATTAAATGAAATATCAAGAATTGACAAGTCAATATAGAAAAATGACCATATGATAAGGGTAATACATATATTACTTTAAAAGACTATCAACTATGTTACCAAATAACCCAATAATTAAACACAATGTATTAAACATCACTAGAAGTTAACTCCCTAGGGTAGACAAATAACCATATCCTTTAGCAAAAAATCAAAAAACACAATGATATATACATAATCATCAAACAATGATCTTATTTAAAACACTTTGCATAGTATTTCATTTAATTCTTAAACACAACTCATAAGTAAAACACATTAATTACATTTAATCATGATAACTATTATAAAGATAATAGTAACTTTATAACCTTAGTTACTTAAATAAATCAATTAATATAAGTAATATAATACGTATATTACTATAACAAATAATCCAAACAATCACTGTTAATACAAACACTCATATATGTAAAATACAACCATTCATTTATTATCAAACCAACAATTTAATAGTTAATAATTCAATAACAATTAGATTAGTGAAATTATGAAATCAAATAACCTAATCAAGGAATTAAAAAAGATCACAACAAGCGTACTCAATAAAAAATAAAATGTAATAAAGCTATCTAACTCACAACAATAATCACAAAACATATTATTCTACTATGGTGTGTGCATGGCTTTCTAATTTTTCATTTTGTCATCTCCCAACGCCTCCATCTACACAATCCTCTATGATGATGCTCTCCCTACATCATACTCTAAGGGATGGATCTATCCTACATCCATCTCACAACAATGATGGTAGGTATCCCAAAATATAATTATATCCATAAAATAGTATTGTATAAACTAACAAACATGATCATAATGTACAAAATATAGAAGTAAAACTATCTCATAGCAAATCACTCATGCATGTAAAAAAAAATATAATTATCCCATATAATCATATGCCATAAAAATTAATTAAACATTATTTAGTAAAATAAAAACCATAATAATCCACATATTAAACAAGTTATTCAAATTAGAGAGAAATCAGGATGTGACAGAGATACCTTGGTTAGGTTAGTTGGATCCAAATTGGTCATGTCTCTATATAAATAGCTATGCAATGAGTTGTTTTGGTAATATTACCTTCTTCCATATTGTAATTTAATGATTAGTACAAGTTATAGATCCATAATAATTCATTGCATACATTCTAGTGATCTTAATGTTAATCTAACCTTTCCATATTTTATTTTTTCAATTACATTCAACTAAATCATTCCTGTCAATCATGTTTTATATTTTGTGCATAGGTTTTTAACTAGATCAAGCCTTTAAATCACATTTTATATATTTTGTGAAGGTTTTAAAATAAATTGAGTATGTTGATCATGTCTTACCTTTTTTGTGTAGGTTTTCAACTAAATCAATCATGTCGATCCCATTTTATTTTTATGTGTGTAGGGTTTTTAGTTTCAAACAACTAGATCAGACCAATTTATATAATCATATATCTTATCTTTTGTGCCTAACTAAATTGATCAACTTAATTTTGTTCATTTATGTATCTTATTTTAGCTAACTAAATTGATTATCTCTATTATATTTATTTTGAAATATTTACATTTTTAGTTTTATCAAATAAAATCAATTTGATCGATCTAGTTTCATTCTCCTATTTTTTATATTAGTTTTATTTAATATAGATTGAATATATCTATTCTATATAATAACATTATTGTATATCTTTCTAAGATCAAAACTGCCTATATGACCTAGTTAAGTAGTAATCAATTCTCTAAAAAAATAACTAATCGACCTAGTTGATATTTTTATATCTTCCAGCTTCATTCTTAATAGCTAAGTATTTCTATTTTTTTTAATTTTAATTAAATTACATTCCTTAATTTTTAGAAAAAAAATCAAATTTCCTACTATTTCCCTCAGTTATTTGTTTTTATAAAATTTTACCCATGCATTCAATGAGATCAACCTACATGATCTAGTTTTGTGTCTATCTTCTTCCATCAAAATAAATCGACCTGGTCAAATTTTTATTATATGGGCCTATTTTACAATAAACTGAGTTGACTAGATTGATTTCATTCTTTACTATTTGATCAAGTAGATCAACCCTCTTAGTCTTGTTCAATGTGTTTTATTCTAAACATAATAATAGGAAATTAACCTTTAGTTTTATAGTAAATACAAAAACACTTTTAATTTTGAAACAAAATAATTTGTTGCTTGTTTATTTAATTTCAAAAATTGTAACTTGGTTTTTGAAAAAAAAACATTTTCACCTTTATTTTCATCTTGTTTGGCTTTTCCATATAAATGGTGTAATAGAATTTTTAAAACTACTTAGTTATTATCATGAAGGCTTAATCAATATTTTATTTATGATACTTATCTATAATTTATAGATATCATGGCATGAGAGGATTTTCAAAATAGTCATAACCATAGTATAGAGATAAACATAGTATTTAATTTCTACATACCTCATGATATTTTAGAAATGCTTAGGATTTCCATTTGTATTTAACCTTAGGAATCTAGCTATCCATTTGACTATGTGGTGCATTGGTTAGTGGTTGGCACTAAAAATTTACTTCCATCTTACCCTTAAAATTGCGTTTAGTGGGATATGAGAATGACACTTCCTCCATAGTTAGTGATTTGAAGCATTGGGTCATCACTATCCAATGAAAAATTTAGTATATTTGGAAGCCTTCATTATCAAACACAACCTCTAGTGCAATATTCTAAGTCTCTTTTTAGATAACTAGTTAGCATTAGTAATTATAAAAATTAACATTTTTACTACTTGTTTTTAATTCCATGTTGTATTATAAATCGTATTATCCCTATTTAATACTAGTGTATGTTGTTTGAATCAATTAGATAGACTATTTTGATCCATTTTTCCTATGTTCTTACTTTACTAATATTTTTAAGTTAAATAATTCAATTTAACACTGTTTAAAATTTTGGCTAGAATATAGAATTAGATCAACCAAATCGATTCAATAGAGTTTTATATCATCCATTTTTTCCAACTAGATTGAATAGATTGATATATTTAGTTCATAGATTATTTTATTATCCTATCATTTCTAAATAAATACACCAATTCGATCTAGTCAATTCATAGATTGTTCTGTTATCCTATCTTTCCAACTAGATCGGCTAGCTTGATCTAGTTATTTTATAGACTGTTTTATTTTCTTATTTTTTAATATTATATTGACCAGATCAATCTAGTTGGAAAAATAAATTATTCTATTATACATTTTTCAAACTATATTTACCAATTTTATATCATCAATTTCTATATTCATTTTTTTAATTTTCAGTTCAATTAGATCAACCAACTCGATCTAGTTGATTTTCATCTTTTAGAACTTTCACTTCTCTAGTAAGTGTCTAGACAAGTTTATTTTTTTTATCTTATAACATTTGTTTGATGAATCTACACAGTGAAATCAAACGTAACATGATGATTATTACTAATCCTTATAAATCCTCTAAGGCATATCTACCATTTCATGTAATAGATAATCAAGATCTTAACAATGTCCATGTTACTACTAGAACTCTAAATATGGAAATCCTCTCCATTATACTTATCTTAATACTCTATTTATACCTATAATAGAGGATGAAATGATCTTGTGTATATAGATAAAATGATATTTTTTATCAATTAAAACCCTCAACATCAAGGTAAGGATCCCATAGTCATTTATAACCTCATGATGGAACCTTACATTAGACAATCCCATTCACCTTCACCTAGTTTTGTTATAAGATTCAATGAAACTCATTTCATGACTTCTATCACACCTTTATCCTCTCTCATGCCTTACTATGGTAACATATGTTGGGTCTAATATGATCCATACTCAATCCTCTAGATGGGGACCATCTTGTTTCAGTTTGGTCTCTAGTTTATAGGTTCCTAGATGTGAATTTATGCCTTTTAAATCCTTTATTGATATTAACCAAGTCTATTAATTATATCTTCATTATTTCACTTGGTCTAAAATTACCATCTAGGGATACATTGATTTAAAATTTAAAATTTTCTTTGACTTATTTATCCTTAGTCTAAATCTTGTTTTGGAAATGCATCAAATTTCCCTCCTTCAAGCCATTTCACCTTAGACCTATGCAAGTTGTCTAACTATTTAAAGGTTAATAGTTTATTTTACTAAGCAATGTAATCCATATCCACTTTATTTTAAAATTAATGGATGAATTTTCATATGGTTTCATCTTTTAGACTTAGTTTCATAAAAATGGATGAAATTTGATGTCAATTCAATGAAATTTAGCCTTGGATTAATTAAAAATGTTTTTTATTTGTTAACTTTATGTGCTCATTTATTTCAATTTCAAGAGCTTAGACATTATCATTTGACTACTTAGCCTTTTATTTTAAAATAAATTAGCCATTATCTTTTACTAATTAAAAATTATTGACTATGACTCTATTTTGTGCCCATAAGTGCCCACTCTATTCTTGAAGCCATGCAAAAACCTTCTATAGTTGTCAACGGTCTCAACCCATTTGTGAAATCTTATTTAGGGCTTAACTAATTCTTCAAGTTCTTTCCAGAGACACGTGGTGTCTTTATAATACTCTATAAGACTTAAGTGATTTAAGAAAGACCTTTGGGTATGTGGGTTAATGGGATTACACCACATGGTGTCATCTTAGTAATTTGTTACCTTGGGTAGAGGAGTACACTAGCAAACCCTCTAGACCTCTATCTAAGTGGGCATGAGATTAGGAGGGAGCATAGTGGGATGTCACCACATGGTAAAATATAATTACTCCATAGTCCTAGATCCCTCTCATAATCAGAAAAGGCCTCAATGTGAGTGAATTAGTGGGATTGCACCATGTGTCATAATCTCAATGACCTATTTCCCTACATGAGCCCGTACATCAACAAACTCTCTGGGTGAGTAAGTTAATAGGATTATACCATGTGGTATCATCCTAGTGACCTATTATTCTAGAATATTTTGTATAATTTTAGTACACATCTAATATATGGGTCAACATGATGTCACCATATGGAACATCCCATTACATCATAACCAAGGCACAATCAACATATATTAATCCATAAGTTGAGTAATAAAAGAGTAAGGAGAAGATGCTTATAATGATTTTATTCATTTAGATCATAGTAACAAAGTTAAAAAATTAGTTAAGTGTTTTTGCATTTCCTTGAGTGATGTCATCCTAAAGCTATCATAAGTGTCAAATACCAGGAGATCCCAACCAACTAGATGTTGTTGCATGTCCACATGTTAGTATTGATGTTAGTTTCCTAGGGTGTTAGAATTATTAGACCATGTAACCAACTAGAGCCAATAAAAGGACACCACATGGAACCTATCAGTCTCCTATGGCATTAGAGTTGTTATATGTGTTAATACCTAATAAAATCCATCCAATAAATAAAATGGTAAAGGGAATAAGAAGAATACCAAGGATCCTAAGGAAGAGACAAGTGAAACATCTCTAGAGGGAATAATGATTCTAGAATAAAGATATAAATTAAAGCTAAGGCATATGTGTATCCAGAGCACACCAATAAAATTAAATCTAACATCTTCATCAACCATGTGAGTATCAAGTTTGATGGCCATCTATCCCATCAAAACCTAAGTTAGAATGACATGTTCATTTTTATTTACAAAGTAAAGTTATAGTTGGTTTCTCACACATAAATGATCACAAGCAATAGAATTCAATGAAAATATGACAAGTAATATTAATCATGTCATGGCATGTGCATTGTGATCAAGCACAAGGAATATAAGACAAAATTTGGCCTTTAAGAGGTGTGGTTTATACCTATAGATCATGGTCAAGCTGATACTCTATCAGAATATCAACAACATTTAATCGAACATCATTAAAAATTGTAACCACCTTGTGGATGGTCTAAGTTTTAAAATGAGGCCATAATCATGTCTAATTGCCTATATAAATAGGTTTATTATTGTTTTAAAGGATCAACACTTGAGGCATTGAACTACTTCTAGAATTGGCCTGGATTACACTAGAATTTATTATACATTATGTTTCCTTAGTTACTTACCTAGGGTTAACACTTAAGGAATAAAAATAATTATATAATTAGATAGGATTATACCATCCTTTCTTATATACTCTATTTCCTTAGGTGCTTGCTTAGGGGGTGATACTTTTGGGTACCAAGGCTATGTAATAATTGTGCCAGGATTTTACTTACCTTTCCTTCTTTATCTTTTACCTATATTATTTTCCAAGGGATATTGATTGTAAAATAATGTATTTATAATTATAAATACATATAGTTGTGGCCAAAACAACCCATTTTCATAAGAAATGGGGTACCTTTATTTAAAAGAAAAACACATTACTAGAGTTCCTAGACCCATTATCTCATTTTGGTTATCTCTACCTACACCAAGTCTCTAAAATCAGATGTCACCCTAGTATTTATCCTCAAATAAATGGTATGTATAGTGACCAATTGATAAAAAAATTAGGCATAATGGATTTATGAAAAACATCAAGGAAAGTCCCATCTATACTCTATGGTTAGTATAGGATTTATGGATTTGAATATTTAACATGCTAACTTTCTAGGTTTGCCATTACTCAAAGATTCTTAGAGTCTCAAGTCTCATTTTTAGTGTATTGGATCCTAGATTCATACATGGAGTTATGGTAACTAGCTGGTAGCTAAGGGAGTAGTTAATGGGTAGTTATTCATTTCTCTTTCAATTAGTGGTTTTTTGTGTTTTTTTATAGAATCTTCCATGTGTTGAAGTCTTAGCACTATGTAACTTAAAGATATTAGTTTAGGGAGTATTTTAAGGTTATGTGCAAGTAAAGATATGAGATAAAAGTTAGAAAATACCAATGCTAAACTAAATTTTTGAAAGGGTAACAAATTCCCAATGCAATTATAAAATTCCATGTAAACTATGTCAAACTTGCTATTCTCCTAGACCTAATAGAGATGTCAAATCTTGGGATATATTGATGGAATTAATGAGTACCAAAAAGTTTATTGTTAAATGAGTTAATCTCCTAGTCTGACATCAATTTCAGACCTTGAGAGATCCTGATGTAATCAAGAGGTGCAATGCATCCCTAGGTCAGAAGCTATCAATACTCTAGCCAAACACCCCATGCCAAAAAAGAATGGCCAGTATCATGGACCTAATAAAGATGTTATATTTTAGGGGAGTCTAGCCCAACTAGTGAGTACCACATCAATAAATGGTAGAGTGTTTAGTCTCCTAGTCCTCAAAAATATGTCATAACATATGAGAGCCTAACCAAATCATAGAATACTACATTCCCTAAAGGTTAAAAGTGCCTGAATCCAACCAATGAGATCTCACTATTGTCAAAAATTTCAATCTCTCAATATAACAAAGATGTTAGAGTTCATGAGAGCCTGACGTAATAAGGGAAAACTACACAAATTATCGTTAGAAGAGTTAACCTCTTTTTGTCTAATGGAGATGTTAAAATTTTAGAGAGCCTAAAATATTACATCATGACACATGGAGTAACCAAATAGTTTAGAAAGTGGGCCCCTAAATGCCTTGGGATGGCCAAAATGAAACATAAGTGGAATTATGGGGTGGTAATCATAAGACACCACATGTCCTTAGCTAACATCTCATCTAACCCCCTAAGCATATAATAATTAAGTGTTGGGCTATGCTTAGGTATCGACTATTAACATAAGGACCAATAAAGAGGTGATAAGTGGCATGAAGTTATATTTCTTGGGAGGCTTTAAGGATGAGGTGGATATGTACATACCCAACTCTAGACATTGATGAAGTGGGGAACTAGACCCAAATTGGATAATTTTAAAATGTCACATCACCTTTAATAGATCTAGTAAGCATCATATAAACATATAATCTAAATTTAAATATATATTGGGAAAACAAGTGGAAGATAGAGACATCCACTCAAATTTGAATCCATGATGAATGATCTACCAAATACCATTAATTTAAGGTAATGAATGTAGATTTTTATAAGTATTTCAAGGAAAGATCATTAGCTGTTATGTCTCTAAATTCTCAAATTTATCCTCCTTAATTTATGCTTCACCTATTACTTTCACTTCCTTCTCTTTTGACCATAAATTTTTTACCAAATTGCATCTCACTATAATGGCCATTTTATCTTTAAACCCTAAGGTTGAGAATGAATATAGGGACACTTTGTTCCTAGATGGTTTTAACCAATTTAAACATTATAAAAAAATACCCAAGGCCATCAAGCAAGGGACCAAAGATTCAATTATTGATGATGATGATCAAGCCAAATTTGAAGATGACCTATAAGCATACAAGAAGTGTGACCTACACTAAGTCATGACCAAACCTGAAGTGATCCCTTATGTTGACTTTTTTGATAAGATGTTATTCACTATTAGGTAGGTGTAGGATGGTGTTCATGATTAGGTCTACTCAACCAACTCTTGGTACCATATTTTTGACATCTTGGGAATGACATAAAAATATTATTACAATATCTTGGACTACACTCTTTTATATGACTCAATGACAATGCAGACATAGACCAACACCTTCCAAATCTACAACATACTTAAGGTTTGGGTAGAGCACTTAGATGTTAAATGATTAAATAATGAGGAAATAAGTGCATACATGGTCTGTACCTTTAAGGAGGATATACATATTGGTGTAACCTTATTGAATCAATTATTTAGGGCCTTAGATTACGTCCATATTAGCACACTGTGGGTTCTACTGATTCACATGATCTTAGATGGCTCTCAAGTCATCGACCTAGGTGGGGTGGTTAATTTTAACATGGTAAAATCCATATTAGATGCAGGAGTAAGGGAATAATTTTACATGATGATTTATATCATAGCTGTAGTCTACAAGACACTTTATTTCAATCCCTTTGCCTTTCCTGCATGGGTTCCCAGAGGTAGCTCAACTAAAAAACTAGCCCAAAATGGGATAAATAGTAGGCACTAATGCAAGTTCTTCCCTTCACTACCTTTACTTTATAGATGATTCTTGTATTAATAATCATTTCCCTACCTCTTCTTTTAATGATTCCTCTAGCACCACCTATTTCCCTAATTACAAGCCCTCAAATCTTCACCCAAACATCCATGGCCTCAGGCACCCCTAACATCCTACCTTTTTTATTCCCATCTACCCATTCCATTCCCCAACTTAAAACTTTATCAATACCATTGTTATCCATTTATCAAATTTAGGTGAATAATGAGTACCCCATCTTGAATAGACACCTCAACTATTGTATGAAGGAGTGAACCTATATGCATGTCTCCAATGACTAGGGCCATCTTAGTAGTTATTATGATGACTCAGTGGCTCCCATAGTCAAACCATGTGGCCCTTGATACCTCAACTCATTATATATTAGTTTCTAGAGATAACATAGGCAAAAGGTTGAGGAATAAGTGAAAGGAAATTCATGTTCAACCCATAATAAAATTACTCACTACTTCAAATATTCTTCCCCTATTAATCTCTTCTATCCTCTATCACTAGCCCTATTTTATCCTCTCATATCTCACAATCCCCTTTTTTTCATCACCTCAAGTGCCCAGAGATTCAAATTTATTCATCTAATCTCTTCCCTTGTACTTAATACCCCCTCTTAAGAGTTATTTCCCCTCAAATGGGCATGGACCAAAGTCAGTGGTGAGAACAAATGTTACTTTGGGCCTCTCTATTCATCTTTCCCCATTTCAACCTCATGCCTCCTCATACTCCATTTATTTTATCATTCACTTCCTCTACTCCTTTCATTACTACTCCACTTCATCCTCTGCCTATCATTACCACCTTCATCACACCACCAACACTTCTACAAACCCAAGGAATGGTCCTAGTATTTTAGGTACCATAAATGACATTGAAAGACACCCCAAAGGTGTAATAGGATTTTAAATACACCATGGGAATCATGAAGATAATCCTCACCCATAAATTTGTGTAAGAGGAAAACCCTATGGTCTAGTAGACCCAATAATACTTATTCCCTCTCACTAGGGTGAGGAATCTTGAGGGAGAAGAGAAAATGGAATAAGACCCACTCTCAAATATCTATGTGATACAAGATATGTTAGAGAAGCTTCTTTAGGACATGCAAAACTATGTCTAAACTCTCAAGGTGTAGTTAAATAACTATTTCCCTCTAGGGTTGATTGGGAACATAAAGAATTCACTCCTACCAATTTTCTCAACTTTGGGAAAGGTGGTAGAGACTATGGTAGAGACCCAAGTGCTCATCTAATAGACCTAGGCCTATCTAGAGAGGATCATTGTAATTCATGGAAGTATTGGAAGATAACTACTATGATTAATAAAGGCATTATACTAAAGCTAAATTAATGCCCATTTTATATTTGATATTATAACATACCTATGTTGGGACCATGAATATTTTAATGGAGGAGTGGTTTGCCTTAGTTTAGATGGTAATGGGACCCCTAGAGGATAGAAAAAGGAAGATATTAGATTATTTCAAAGAAGTCAATATTTTGGTGTTGTTCCAATTAGATAAATCTCTAGTAGATAGGGGTGAATTTTGAGTTCACCTAGGTCACTTTGACTAAGTCATGAGATTAAATGTGGCTAAAGTGAACAAGGAGGGAACTCAAGTGCTCTTCAATATTTTGACTCAATCTACAATGAGTATCAACTAATTATATGAAGTCCAAGTTTTAATGGAGGCTCCCCTCTAGGTAAATGAAAGATCTTTAGCCCATGTTGAGATGATCTTTAGGGAACCTATGATGAACCTCACCATGTTGGACTAGGAATTTGACCTTGTGGTAGTTGAGTTGGGGGCCAAAGAGGCAAATTCAAATTTTTTGAGAGCTAGCTCATCCATTCCACCTCTATGTATCAATATAGTGATCCTATTTTTGGGGTAAGTTTAGGGGATTTTATCTATTTTTTGAATTATGCATTTGTATGCACTAAGGGTTCCATCATAGCTATGATGGAAATCATTCCCTATTTGGGGGTGAATCCCATTATTATCTATAAAATTGAAACTAAATTGTAATTTTATGGTCACTAATATTTAGTTTAAAAGTGTTGTCAGAATCAAGCTTAGATTTCACCTGCATTTCCTTTGCCTCTTTTGAATTATAGAGAGTTGGTCAAGATCAATATATTTGTAATAGAACTAATTTTTTTAATGAATATAATTTCATATTTTGTGTATCACATGTTATATTTATTAAAGTATCTATTATTTCAATGTTAAATAAATATTAGTGCTCATATAATTATTTTAAGGATTTATTATTCTATGAATGTAGTGATTATGATGTGCTTTCCTATAATAAACTCTTTATGAATTTTTTTGTTCTTTTTACAATATTGATAACCTTTTCAACAGCTTAAAATTTGTCTTGGAAGTTTATGTGTCATTTATTATAAATTTATAGTATTAATATTTAGTGAGGAATCACAAATTAAGTGTTCTTTACTACTTCCCTAGACTTTTCCCATTGTGAAGTATTGGAGTCAAAACCTTTGGTGAGACTCAACACATAGTGGTATAACTATGGTATATGTCCTTAAATTCATTGTTGAAATATAAATTTCACCTCAATATAGAAACATTATTTCCTTCTTTACCCTTCCCTCTTGTGTGTTTATTTTCGTTATTGAACTACCCTTCCCCTTTAATTTAGAAAATGGCAGAGAAAAGTGTATGAACTATAATCATATACTCAAATAATACACTCATTTACTCATGGTCAACAAGGTTGAACCCCCAATGGTTGTTTTGCATCTCTCAGAGATTATTCCATGCATGCTCCTTTGTGAAGCCAAATATCTACAATCATGCCCTAGACTAATTTTAAATTAGTCCTAAAATGGAGGATGAAAGTACATCACTATTCCCCACTATTCTCTTCAAAAATAATCAATCTCATGAGCATTTGGGAATATGATCTTCGATTGAATAACACATATTTTATTACATTTTGATCATTTAATGCCTCTAATCTTTTGATTTAGAAGGTTAATTGGTGTTAGGATTAATGTGCTTATTTGTAGGTAATTATCTTAGCTATATTGTGAAATAACTAGTCTTTTGGATTCATTCATGTTTTAATTTAACATTATTTCATTCATTATGTGAAATAGCTATAGAATTCAAGATATGCTATGTTTAGAATCAATTCAATAGATCAATAGATTTCATAAATTTCCTTATAATCTTACTAATGAGTGGCTATAGGTTCGTGCAATTACTAGACTAGACACATAATCATATAGCTATGGTTAGACATGCATTTGATTCCTTTTCATTAATAAGATAATTTATATCTAAGACAACCCACCTCTATTTTCTACCTTACACTCTCTTTCTTTTTATGTTTCTTTTGGCGATTATCATTTCATAGAATATATATTGAGATGGATGAATTGTAGTGAAGTAGATTTTGAAGGTTTTATCAGTTAAGTCAAGCATATATTAGGATTTAGGTAATTAATTATCAATCAAGAAAGTAAATGAGCATAAATTCTCATATTAGTTGAACCTTTAGTAGTAGTAATTGTTACTATCAAAATAAACTTTGTTAAAATTCTTAGTCCTTTGATTACACCAACATCAATCTTAAAATTAATGAGGGGACATTCATCCTATGTGTCGTTGCCTCCATTTTTCCTCTTTGAATTACTCAATCCCATGGGTGTATTTTGAGATGATCATAAATTTATACCAACAAAAACTATGGCTAGGAGGGTCAATCTATTGCTAGTTAGTTATTTTATTTTGACTATTATTTATTTAAAATTAACCTAGACCCCATTGTAAGGATAAAAAATTACATATTTAAGTTCTTACTCTTTATTTCACCATTGAGATATAGGAGAAAATAGAACCCTAAGGATAGGCTTGTTATACATATGATTCCATTTTTATCCTATCCCTAATTCATTAAATCTCAAGGCTATAATAATGTATTCACTTCATAATTTGGCCATAAATGTCCATGCCACTCATCATGAATTCCTATAGGACCATTTTTTGTTTCTTACTAGGTTTCATAATGAAAGCATAAGGACTAATGAATAACACCTCACTGTCTATAAATCTACTATGCATGTTATAAATGTCAAATTTAAAGATGTTTCTTATAGGTTACTTCCTTTTACTTTGGAATAAAAAGCATATGAACTATTTTTGTGTTTGAGGCCTAAATATATTAACAGATGGAATGACTTTGAACATTTATTTTTGATTTAGTTTGGTCTAGGGATTGACCCTCAGGTATTTTTGAAAGAATTAGTTATGATTAGAAAATAACATCTTGATCTAATCATATATTTCAATTGAAAGTTTCAATAGAGTCTTAATATAGTATTTATCAATCTTATACCATATAAATAAATTGTTTTATATTTGTATTTTTACACCTTAGATCTCCTAATTACCAAATTTTTAAGGATGTCTATTTTACATACATTGGCCATGGATTTTGAAAAATTCATCCAAGTAGAGGATTAGTTGTGCTGCCACTATCCAAGGAAAATAGAAGAGTTGATCACTTTCTAAAATAATATGATAGAAGAACAAAAATTAATCCTCCTACCACATTCTAAGAAGAAACCTTTTAGTCTTAACTAGTGGGTCATCAAAATTCTTTCACCAAATATTATTTTCTTCTAAGATATTATGATATCTGTAATGATGATGATGATATTATTTAGATTTCATATTTATAAGATAATAATAAACCTACCCAAGTGGAGGAGGAAGAAGATGTTCAATCATTAGATGATCCATGTTGTAATGGGTTGGTATGTTTTGAACCTCTTGCTCAAACATTCACAACTACTGGGATCTAAGTAATTATACATATTACATTGGTTTGGAAAGACTTTGTGATAAATGCTTCCAAGGATTATCTTTAATCTATGTAGACACCAAAATTACGTTACACAAGTGTATACCATGTTGTGTTGAAACCCCCCTTAGAACCCATTTATAACAAGTCTTCCTAACCCATGCCGTTACCCCACATATTTAATTAATTAAGATTAATTGAATATTCCTTGTGCCACCTTACCTAGCCACCTTACCCCAAGACCAATTCTCCCCCTGTGAGTCATCACTATACTTGGTCTCCCATAAATAACTAATTCATACCCTATAAAATAATTTCTAACTAATTAACTTATACTCAACCTCACAGATTGACCATTTCTTAATGGGTGTCACACTTGGCATGGAGAAATGGAAGAAAGGAGCTAAAAATAGCCCTTTTGACCTATTCTTATGCCACTAATGTTAGTTAACCCTCGACCAACATTGGTCAACTTGAGACTGACGTCAACGAGATCACTGACATTAGTTACTTAAGCAATGTTCTAAACCCATTTTGCCCCCCCATAAATATTATCTCTCTCAAGAAGAAACTCACTCAAGAGATAAAAATAACTCTTAAAAAGCTTTTGGCAATTATCCACTATAACCAGGTTCATAGCTTCTCTGTATCAGTCAAATCTTGAACCAAAATTGATCCATTATGCAAAGAACTCAAAATATGGTAAACAAGTGGCACACACTCATCTCCATTCAGTCAATCACCTTAACAAAGATTTATCAAGAGTATTTATTTAGGTACTTATATAATTTAAGCATCCCTATATTTTGTGAATTTTAATTATTTCTCATTAGTGTTTACACAAGTCCCATCTATCCCTGAGGAGGAGTTGCAAAAATCCTTCATCTCCATACCTATGCCTTAACCAAACCAAAATACTCACCCAAAGTTCTTACCATCTCTATAACCCCTCATACGAGTCTTTTTTCCAACCCCATTAACCTATCAAATATCCTTCCCTACACTCATGATAGCCTTATATGAATTTTTGACTCCATTACCCCTACTGACATCGATCACATTTCCACTACTGACATCGGTTACCCTACCAACATTGATGACTACCCTTTTACCCAAATCACCTTGAACTAGCCTAAATAATGCTCTAACAAACAAAAAATATATTTTGCTTTCTCTGTGATACTGACTTCTACACACATGTTATAAAAAAGGTACATGTAACTCTCTCTCTCTCTATATATATATTTACTTTACTTTGTCATTTCATTTTTAATTCTTTATATTAAACAATGGTCTGTCATCCCCTGGGAAGTTTGTCACTTCCTGGAACAAGTTACTTGGCAACCCAATCACCAACCTAATAACAAATATTTTGTGATAGTGTGTTCTTACTTACAGGTAGTCCTCCCTAGCCAAAGAGGAGTTCTTGACTTCATCTGGATATGGTGCACACTAATTCAGGTACATATAATCACTAATCCCCAACCTTTCTTTCTTTGTTTCTCACTTCTTAAATTAAATTAAAAATAATTGAAACATTTTTGACATGCTCGGTGGGACACCTAGAGTTTTCCTTCAGTTCATTATATGCTTTTTAAGAATTCATTTAAGTGTACAATAGTGAATTTGTCATTTATTGCACATTCTCTTTCCTCTTATTGCTTATAAAAAAGGAAAAAATAAAGAAAAATGCAATTTTCTTAATTTTCTTATTTTAGAAGTAGTAATTGAACTATTCTCTCTCTGTCATTCTTTTTGCTTCACAAAATAAAATCAATATATTTTGAAAGTTAAAAATAATTCTTTTTTTTTGCATGCACAAATAGGATAGTGAAAATCATCCTCTTTGTTTTCATCTAAATTAACACAATTTCAATTTGGGTTTAAAACATATTGCATTTCATTCTTTGCCTATTGCATAATTAACACATCTAGTTAATTGAAGCATTATGAATGAATCATAGGTTGCACATGTTACACATCCAAACCACAAACAAAAAATAAGCACTTCAACATACCTAAGACAAGACCCATTAGGATTTCATTACCTAGTGGATCACCTTACCCTACCTGATTATTCTACTTGGACATCATTACCAAAGAAAGAGCCCACTCTATTCTCTGGTAGAGTATAAACTATAGTCAAATGGTATATTTTGGCTAAGTGAACTAGCTCAACTTTAGGCTCATGAGGTGGGGAGAGTAAGCTCCTAACACAAGCTACGTACCTGATCTAACACAGATACTTTTGGAAAACCAAAATTTACCTAAAACCATCCTTAGACTACTTTCTAGTACCTACAATACATAATTCTTCTTCTCATTCTCTGCTTAAGGCATAGGCTAACATGATTAAAATTAATCTCTAGTAGTTAATATTAGTGGCTACATACTATTTTCCATTTTTTGTATTTTTGAATTTGTCAGGATGCTTCTTTTCTAATTCATGAGATCAAACCAAATTTGATAAATACAAAAGTTGAATAATCTCTAAAAATTAGATCTCTTGAGTGTTTATCACTCTCATACAGATACTCTAAGACCTTTCAAACACCTGAATCTCACTCTCTAAATCCTAAAAACTCATATTTAGCACTTTCTAGACTTCCATAGTGATTGACATCAGCTATATATAATCGACATCAACAACTATCCCAATTGACATCGGTCATAAGTGACCAATGTCGGTGACTATGTAAATTTTTAAATTTACAATCTACCTTAAACAAAAAATTCACACAACCTTTTAAACTTTCTTTGAATCTCATTTACCTTCAACCTGACCTTAACACAGTGTATTCAGACTGTTAGTGTATTCTTTTTCATGGTTTTAACATGAATCCAAGCAAAAACACTTGTTGATTATACAAGCCATCAACCACTTCCACCTTTCCCTTCTCTTTATAAATCCATAATGGAACAAGATATGGAAAGAATGCCCAGTGCTAATCAAATTCCTATTGTAGTTGTAGGTGATCAAGATTTTGCTTGGTTTTTTTATCATAATGTAACCACCCTCTAAAATTACCTTGCTGAAAGCCAAAATCAAACCTCTTTGGGTGACCCACCCCTTGGAATGCTAACATCATTGCTAGTATCAAATCTAGTTTAAAATAGACCTTCTATGGTTAACCAAACCATCACAACAACCAATAACCCAATTATGCATGATCTTCTAAGTGTGACATCACCTATCATTCAGTCTAACCTCCACCCTATCATAACTTGCTTACCTTCACAAGTACAAGGGGTGAAATCTATTTCAATCCCATTTCAAAACTTGGTGGTACCCATCCCATCAACTCTTTCACTTCTTATCACCTGAATCACTACTCACCCCTCACCAAGTGTAAATATGCCTTCCACTCAACCGATAACCACAAATCAAACCATTACCCTTACTTTAGTTTGGAAAGCCCCATTTATTTCTATGCTTCAACCTATGACTCACTATCCTTACGTTGTGTCAACACAACCATAATAGGTAGTGTCATATATGCCTTCAACTTCTTATTCTCTTCCTTACAATGTATGAGGTGTTTCTCAAACAAATCCTCTTCCTAACCTCATCAAAATGCTCATGGATAAAATGATCAACCTTGAGACATCTGTATCTAGATTGAAGAATATTTTATCTTATGATCAGATATATAATTAACCCATTCACCCCTCTACACCAATTCATCCATACCCAAACCAATGGGAACTCCCAAAATTTGCTCTTTTCTAGAGTAAAGAGGACCCATAACAATACTTGTGAGCATTCAGATATGCTTGTTGTTTGATAGGACATTATGATGCACTATTACTTCACACATTCCCTATGTCTCTTTTAAGAGCTACTTTGGATTGGTACAGTTCCATCACGTGCCATTCACTATTGTCCTTCACTCAACTTGCATAACTTTTCCTTGATCACTTCGACATTAATATCTCCAAAAAGGTTTCCAAAACGTACCTTTATTCTATTTAGTAATTTGATGATGAAGCTATTACCAATTTCATTGCTCATTGGAGAGGTCTCATAAATCAACTCTCCTTTTCCCTGCCTCAACTTGAGCTCATTGAGCTCTTCTCTAGAGTATGTGTAAAACATATTTCATCCACACTCCAGGTGCAAAGCTTTTTCACATTCGATGAAGCTTTCACAATGGCATGAAAGCTTGAAATCTATGCCATAGATGAGGATAGGATCAAATTGCATAGTAAAAATTCTAATTATAAAGCAAATGATCCTTCTTTATCTTAAAATTCCCATCCAAATCAAAAATATAAAGGGTCTATAAATGTTGTGGTTGTGAAATCTACTTCTTCTACAAGCATGACTTAACCCTCAACACAATAAAACCCAATCAACCCAACAAAGCTCTTTCAATAATAGTATGAGAAATGATAATATAATCTTATTAGGGACTTATACACCTCCATTTTAGAAAAGCTACTCAACCAAGGAGTTATCAACCTTCCTACCATCAAACCTCTAATCTAATTTGATCCTTCTCAACCCATTCCAACATGGTTCAAAGAGGATTAGTTTTTCAACTATCATCTCATCAAAGGCCACAACATTAATAATTTCAAAACACTTAAAAATATTTTTCAAAATATGCTAGATAGGGGTGATCTTATTTTAGATAATACAAATGCTCCCCCAAACCAGAATATGGACATATTCAAACAACCCTTCCCTAATAACGCACCCAACCAAAACATAGTCCACACTACTCCTCAAACTTCTTCAGATCATAAGATTCATATAGTCAATGTGATCTTTCCCTCAACCCAACCATTTCCACAATAGGAGGTGCCTATTTTACCTATTCCTACCCCAAAAATGGTAGAAGTTGGTTTGAATTCACATCTTCTTTCTAGTAGAAAAACCTATTTCTCCTCTTTCACTTCCACATGAGGAAGAGCGACCTTTACCACTTCCATTACCCCAAGAGGAGTCACCAATTACATTTTCACTTACCTCACCTATACTTTCAAAAAATGGAGATCATGCTTCTCCTACCACTCAAATAAATAGTGAGATAAATCCTTTATTACTTCCTCTTCAACCCATAGAAGAAAGTGACTCATCCACTCCTCTTTCACAAATAGATGAGTTGTATTTCTCCACTTTAACATTTGACAAAACAACCATTGAACCACCCCCAAACCAACCCATCTTTCCATTCTTCTTACCCATGGAGGATCTTACCTTGCCTATTCCTCATCCACATGTTGAAATAACAATCATACCATTTCTTTATCCCCTTGAGGAACCCTCATCTCCTCATTCTCTACCTACTATAGAGGAACATACTTCTTCATCTATTACTGAAGAAGATGACCCTATTTTGAATTTTCCCCATCTTTGGATGAAAATATTAGAGGTAAATAAATATCCTCTCTCTCAATCATCCAAGTACAAATAGGTTGAACCCACACCAATGACATCTAAACCATTTTCACGTTTAGTGGAAAATCATGAATTCTTTGATTCTAAGAAATTAGATCAAGTGGCATTTTGGGATTGCCTTAAAATGCCCTATCCAACACAGAGAGTATCTCCCTTCACTGTTAACCCTCTCACAACCATTTATCCTAAGGTTTTTGATAAGGTGCATGTTGCTTTACCTAAACTTTTAGAAGCCTCCAACTCACATGCATTTACCACATTGAAATAGATAAGATCTTTAGGCAAATGACTGATTTCTAATATAGTTCATCTACATATGAAGTTAGATTTAACCCCTCAAAAACAACGGGGTGTATCTCTCCCCAAGCTAAAGAAGAAATGTAAAACCCTAAAACCTCACCAATCGACCCTTCTTCTACCTTCAACCTTACCATCCCTTTTGGGTCCACATCCCTCTACCTTAGTGGGAGTGTCACCAACCCATGTAAAACATAAAGTGACATTACCTACATTACTACCATTACCACCTCAAAAACCTAAAACATCTATCTCCCTCTTACCCAAACATAAAAAGGTGGAAGTGAAACATGTGGGTTCACCACCACCTACAAAGGTGTCACACAAGACTACACCCATCACCACCAAACTCAAAAAGGTGTCCACTCTACCTATGAAAATGAGTGTTAACCCATTTTAAGGATCCCAAGTATTCTATCTATGTTATTTATTACAAGCATAAAAAATAACTCTTCCCCCCATTAAACCATTTAATCCTCTTGAACCAAAACCATTATGGTTTAATGATTGACAAGTTTGTCTATATCATCATTCTCTAGGACATGATACTGAGAGTTGTAAATCTCTCACAACAATCATTCATCACCATTTAAATTTTGATGCTCTTTTGGGTGTTAAATCAGTTAAAACTCTTAACATCCATAATGCCTCACAAAACCCCCTTTTACATTAAAACCAAAGATGTTATTGTACCTTCTCTATCACCTCCTTCACCTGCATTTCAGATTAACATGATCAATGTGACTACATGATCAAAAAATTATAAAGATAAAGGAAAGGAAAAGGTCTCTACTCCTTGGGTTTACCCCTTTACAAAGGGCATCCCCTCTTCAAATCACAAGATTTCCATCTTGGGTGTCCCATAATAGTCATCATCGGGAGTTATCCAAAACTCCATGGTGGACCAACTTCACCAATCCTCGGTGAAGATATCTCTATATGAGTTTATTCAAAACTCATCCAAACATCGATAGGCTCTCATTAGTGACTTAAAAGTGGTTGAATTTCAAACTAAAGACCCTCAAGCCCTTGCAACCTTCATCAATTCTCTCAATACCATTTCTATGATCTCCTTTAGTGATTCAAAGATCCCCTCTTAACATCTTAAAGATTAGGATTTTGCCCTCTTTATCACTACCTACATTGATCAAAATCATTTAAAGAGAGTTATTATTGATGGGGGAGCTAGCATCAACATCATTTTAACCCATGCTTATAAGCAATTATCACTCCTTGATAATTGTTTATCACAAACAGATGCAGTGTTACATTCTTTTAATGACTCTACTGCTTCAACTATTGGCACCATGGTATTTCACATCTATGTGGGTCCTCATACCCTTCCTAAGTTACTTTATGTTATAGAGGGTCAATTCAAATATAACATACTTCTCAGGATACCATAGATACATGCTATGACATGTGTACCTTCCACATTACATCGTTGTATTAAGTTTGAATATAATGGTCAAGTTCATGTCATTCTTGCTAACCCACCTCCATTTAAGACATGTAACATGAACTATAGCCCAAATTATGTTATTATTCATTTCAACACATCATCACCTCCACAACCCACTTTTAAAGCCTCCACAAGTTTTGCTACCCCATACATACCTATACCAACTACACAGGTTCTCGACAAGGATCCCATGGAGGAAACCTTCAAGTGATTATCACTTGGTGAATATTGTTTGTTAACTCTCAACATGTTATATACCCCTCAAAAGTATGGAAAAACTCACATGAGAGCCAACTATGATCCTTGTATTTGTATGATCATCCCATATGGTCCACCCCATCTCAAAACCAACTTCACATATGGGGGAATTGATCAATCTCTTGTCATGGGTAATTCATCCTCTTCACCCCAAAAGTTTAACTGTAATTTTTCCTTCTTAATCAAGCCTAGATTTGCACATACTTATCTCCATAGGTGTGCTTAGAATGGTTTTGGCCTAGGATGTTATGAGCAAGGTAATCAGACATCCATTCAATACCCTTCCCATCAAACCATTGATAATGTCAAAAAAAGGCATGGCATTGGTTATGTTGACCCAACTCAATCCATTAATACTTCTTCTATTCCCATCATTGAAGAAACTATATCTCCTTCTAACTCCTCTTCTCCACCATCACCCACTAAATTGGAGGTATCTATACCTCTTAATTTTTTTTTCAATAAATATCATTCACTTGGGCCCCCTGACCCATCACCAGGGTAGGGACACAGTCCTTTCCTTCTCATACATCCTCAAATGATCGATGAGGATTCTCCCACAATTAACACCATCTCTTATACAATTGATGATGACATTATTAGCTATATGGGTGCTGATGATTCCTACATCAAACAATCACTCCATTTTAAGAAACAAGTTATTTTAAATGAATTAACCATTGACATTAAATTGCCTTCTCATGACGACCCTTTTATTCTTAAAATAGGCCAATCTCTAGATTCTTTCAAAAAAATTGACTACACCACATTTCTCTATGACCATAGTAATGCTTTTTCTTGGTCCTATAAAGACATGCCTTGTATTGACCCCTCAATCATAACCCATAACATTATCATTAATCATGATGATAAGCCAGTTAAGCAAAAGCTTCACAAAATGCATCCTCATATTGCTCTCCTTGTCAAGGATGAGCTCTAACGCCTCCTCTCCATTAACTTCATCCAACCTAGTGATTACCTACAATCAGTATCTAACATTGTACCTAATATGAAATTAATAGGGGGAATCTGTATTTGTACTGAGTACCATGACCTCAACCTTGCTTGTCTAAAGGATGAATTTCCTTTGCCAAGTATTGAAAAACCTATTGATTTAATAACCAGCCATGAGATGTTATCACTTATGGAAAAATTATCAAGATACAATCAAATCCTAGTTACCCCTAAGGATCAACACAAAATAACCTTTATCACCCCACGGGGAACTTTTTATTATTTGGTTATGCCCTTTAGATAAAAAAATACTGGTGCTACCTATCAACATGCCATGACTTATATCTTCCATGACCTTTTACACACAATTATGGAAGATTATGTTGATGAACTACATGGGAAATCTAAACTTCATCAGGATCACTTGGGGGTCCTTAAAATCATTTTCACTCACCTTCTTTAGAATAACATTTGACTTAATCCAAAGAAGTGCATCTTTGGTGTTCTTTCTGGAAAACTCCTTGGATTTATCATCTCTCTTCAAGGTATTGAATTTGACCCTATTAAGGTTCAGGAAATCCTTGAAATGCCTCCACTAACCACACTAAGACAATTTTGTAGCCTCTAAGGTAAACTCCAATCGATTTATCACTTTATCTCTCATCAATCGGATCATTGTCAACCTTTTCACCATCTTCTCAAAAAGGAAATTCCTTTCCATTGGGATAAAAATTGTGAGGAAGCCTTTGATACACTAAAATGATATATCCTTTCTCCACCCATCCTTATTCCACCTAAAGAGGACCAACCCTTCTATCTTTATATCTCTTTTATCAATCATTATTTAGGAGCTATGATAGCACATAGGGATGATCACCACCGTGAGCAAGCAGCCTATTACATAAGCTGGACACTTGTTGACTATGAAACTCACTACACTCATATTGATAAGTTATGCCTTGCTTTGATATTTTCAACTTCTAAACTTTGACATTACTTCCTTAACCATAAAATGTATGTCATCACCCACATTGACTCTCTCAAATACATGCACTCTAAACCTTACCACAACCTATACATCACTTAGTGGCTTATGCTTCTAGCTAAATTTGATTTGAAATTCATGCAACAGAAGTCCATCAAAGGGCAAACCATCATTGACCAACTAGATACCACTCCTGTCTTTGATATCCAACCCTCAAATCTTAAATTCCTCAATGATTCTATTTACACATTTTCTACTGACGATATCACCTATCAAATGATGATATTATTTGATGGGTCTAAATGTCAAAATAGTGGGGGAGCGGGGGTTATCCTCATCCCTCTTAATAGGGAGATGATGCCTTTATCATTTAAAATAGACTTTGACTACACCAACCACATGGCCAAATATGAAGGATTAATTCTAGGGCTTTAAATGGTTATCTTCTTAGGAATAAAATCTATAACCATTTTTAGTGACTCACAATTAGTCATCAACCAGGTCAATAGTTCTTATCTATACAGGAATGAGACTCTAAAATGATACAAATATCATGTAGATACATTATTATAATAATTTGACCATTACCTTTTGTAGACCATTCCTCGCTCAACTAACAAATTTGTAGACACAATGGCTTCTTTAGCCTCCCACATACCCTCTTCCTCCTCTTCCTCCAAAATCTACATCACTATACATCACCTAACTTTGTCTTCTTACATTTCCTCCAACATCCTCTTTATGGGGAATATCAATAGTAATCCACATGACTTGTGGTATACTCAACTCACATATTACCTCTCTTACTCTATTACTCCTCCCGACCTCTCCCATAATGCACGACATGCATTTGTAAAGCATGCTTCACATTACACTATGTTAGGGGGACTTCTCTACAAATCTGGTTTCGATGGTCTCCTCCTTTGATGTCTCACTAGTAAAGAGATTCCCTTTACTATTAAGGAGGTTCATGATGGGATTTGTGGTGGTCATTTTAATAGTCACACAATTTCCAAACATCTTATTTGCCTTGGCTATTATTGGCCAACACTTTCTTGTGATTGTACTGACTATGTTAGACGTCTCAAATGTTAATAACATGCCAACCCATTTCATGTTCTTAGTCATGCCTTACCAGTTGCTAAGGACTTTTATCCCTTCTATTAATGGGTTTTATACTTAATTGGTGAGATTAACCCCCATTCCTCTCTTCATCACTAATCAATCATAATAGTAATAAAATAATTCACTAGGTGGGTTGAGGCCATTCCTCTCATATCCACTAAGGCTGATAAAATAGTATAATTTTTCAACCATCATATCATATGCCATTTTAGTGTACCTTACAAAATCATAAATGACAATGGTAAGTATTTAAAAACCAAGACTATCTAGCAACTCTATGATGCCTTTGGTATCAAACTCAACATTTCTTCAGCCTATTTCCCACAAGCCAATGGGAAAGTTGAATCTTCTAACAAAAATCTAACCAAAATACTTATGAAAGTGGTTAATGCTACTGGCAAGGATTGGCACATTCACATCCCCTATTCTTTATAGGTTTATCGTACTAGCATTCACACTTCTTTAGGAGCTACACCTTTCTCCCTAGTCTATGGAATGAAATCTATTTTGCCCCTTGAAGTCCAAATTTCTTATCTCAGGATTTCACTACAAGACATTCTAACTAATGATGACTTTCACCAAGAACATTTGGCTCAACTTGAGCTACTTAATGAATGCCATCTCACATCCCTTAACCATCTCCACATCTACTAAGAGTGTATCAAACATGCCTATGACAAAAATTTTAAAGAGCATGATTTCAATATTGGAGATCTCATCTTAAAGGAAAATCAACATGTGACTAACTTGGAAAAGAGAAAATGGGGTAAGTTTTCTCCCAATTATCTAGGACCATACATTATAACTCATAGATATGGATCTTGAGCTTATTGCTTGTCTTCTCCTGAAGGATGACCAAAACCAAAACCAAAACCTCTTAATGCATTGCATTTACGACCATTATTTTGTTAATTGACACTTTACCTTGTGTTCAACTTAAGCTCATCCCTTGAGCAAACCCACTATATTCATATTATTTTCACCTTACCCTTATTCCTCCACACTTAGTTAACCTACAAAGTGTTTTTGTTTTGTCCCAAAATGTGGAAAACCTATAAGCCTCTATAGACTTGTCCATGACTAAAGTAACAAAAATAATCAAAAAAGAAAAATCAAAAGAAAATAATATGGGATGAATAAAATACTCCAAATCATACCTAGCTCTTAAAAAGTATATTTCTCCCTTGTAGGATAACTACATTCAAATAAACTACTCCCTTGAAGGACAACTATTAAAAACTAGCAAAATAAAAAAGACTAGATCATACCCTTAAAGGATGGCTAAGTCAAAAAAACACTATCAAAGGAAAATATGATTTATAAGCTTCCCTATTGATTAAATTAATACCATTGTGATCTTCCCACATTAATTATCTTATACAACAAAAGCAAAAACAAAGAAAAAAGCAACACAATAACTTTATGTCATGGATTTGTCTATAGTCACTCTTAGGCAACCCACAAGTAGGGCATACCATTATTACTCCAAAGGTTACACTACCTCACTACTCAAATTTCATTTTACACCTTCTTTCCCTCAAAAACACATTTTCAAGGGACTTTGAGCTTACTTGACACAAGGTGATAACCATGCTTTTCTAACTAACAAATGGTCAACTAATGCAATGCATGAACAAGGTTCAAACTTTAGAGCCTATTTACGTTGTTATTTTGGTTTGTGTCAATAATGAGCAACTTGTCTCTCTATTTTACCTTTCACTTCACATGTTGACTTTTATTCTATAGATACATTTTCCAATATAAGAACTCACCATCTCAACTCATAAACATAACAACTCTAAATCCTACACCTACCCCAAAACCAATGCCTAAAACACATTCATTTATAGTATATACCATCACATATATGGGATAATGCTAAAAATAAAACATGACCACCATTTTTCCTAACTAACAATAAATAGGAATAATGTCACAATGCCCATCACATATGGAAAATGTAGAAACCAAACAAACACGACCAACACATTCATTTTTAGTATACACCCAATCAAATATATGGAAGGTACTAAGAATGCAACTTAACCATTATTTTCCCAAAAACCAATACATAGGAAATAAAGCAAGACCAAACTACTTATTTTCAGTATGAAACCAATCACATATATGATAAATACTAAGAATGCACCTAAACCACATTTTACTGAATACCAATACATAGGAAATAAATAATAACCAAAACATCTATTTTTAGTATAAACCATCACATATGGAGCATGCTAAAAATATAAATTAACCAAGAATATACCATTTCACATATGGAAAGTGCTAAACCTTTATTTCATAAACACAACCATTTCATTTTATGTATATACCATCACATATGGGAAAGCTAAACATGAAAATCTCATCTATTATGCATATGCCATCACATACATGGAAGTGTTAGTAAACCAACATCATCATTATATTAATATCATAAACATTCATCCAAAACAATAAACATATACATGAAAAAAAAATTTACATCATCATCACATCAAATAAAACATCTCATCATATATATATTCTAAATCAATATAAATCATATAAAAATATCAACAGCTCTCACCTCTTTCTCATATACATCTCACATCATCAGCTCACAGGCTGGTATATATACAAAAAATGAATAAATACAAAAATATCTCTCAAAATTAGGATCAACACAACCTTCTCAAAATCATGGAAGACATGATGAGGTGGTGTCACCACCACCCTCTCCCTCTCTCCATCTCCATGTACTGGAACCTGAGGTCCATGTATCTAATCGCTCTTGCTTCTTGAACTATAAAAATATAGGAATCTATGGAAACTCATGGATCAACCTCTCATAGTATGTAATCTCATCTAGTGTAGTGTTGTATCTCATAAGAGATATAGTCTATGGAGGACACATGGCACCTACCTATCCTAATACTTGTACTACTACCTATAAAGGAGAAGGAGGAATAACTACCAATTCCCATGTGGCTGACATTAACTAATCTCTCTCTACTATCAATGAGGTCACTTATCCCTATAGATAGGCCACCTAACTTTGAATATGGCCCACTTGACCATATAACCCTAGGACCTCTACTTGTGAGGAACCCTACGAAAGGACTATAACATCTCTCTCCTGTATGGCCATGTCCCTAGCATATAATGCTATATCCCTCTCTAGAATTATAGCATCTATGGCCTACATGGCCACATCTCTCACCTAAATAGTGGCATCTCTAGCTTGTAATACTACATCTCTATCTTGAATCACAAAATCCCTAGCTTGCACAGCTATATCGCTCTCTTATATGGCCATGTCTCTGGAATATAAAGCAACATCTCTCTCATGTGCCAAACCCTACATCTATGGAGATGGCCTCCTAACTGGTACAACTAGGTGTAGTCCTACCCACCATTCCTAGTGTGCCCTAGTGCATCCATCATCAACCACATCTATGATTATTGGTAGCTCCTCAAAATTAGGTCCATTTGTCTCTAATGGTAAAGGGAGTGGTACATTGATGTCATCATACATGTATATAGGAAAAGTAGGTGGAACATCTTGCATACAGCTAGGTTATCTCCTAACTCATGCCATGGGTATCATCTTGAGACACCCTACTCTCTTGCCTCTGACCCACATTGTGCTCTAAGCCCAATGAGCTCCAACCCTAACCTTTAAAAACTGGATACGTCAAGTAGGGATGCCAGATAATATCTCCTAGACTCAAGCCATTTAGTATCCCTCTTTAGTACATGACATCCCACACAACACCATCAACCCATGTATGTGCCATGACCTCTCACCATCATCTAAATGTCTCCTAACTCATGCCATGGGTATCATCTTGAGACACCCTACTCTCTTGCCTCTGACCCACATTGTGCTCTATAGCCCAATGAGCTCCAACCCTAACCTTTAAAAATTAGATACGTCAAGTAGGGATGCCAGATAATATCTCCTAGACTCAAGCCATTTAGTAGCCCTCTTTAATACATGACATCCCACACAATACCATCAACCCATGTTTGTGCCATGACCTCTCACCATCATCTAAACCTAACTCTAAATCTTACTGCAATCATGGATGGCAGTCCTATTGGCCACATAACTATGATGTGCTTATATGCCTAATAATATAGTAGGTACCCAACACATAAATTATATCATCTTTGTAAATATAAACCCCATAACTCTCTATAAAACTAAACCAAGTATAAAGGCCCCCATGAAAGAATTGTCCTCTACTCTATTATCTAAACCAAGACCCCTATCAAGGTGATAAAAAATCTACCACCATCTATGTCTAGTAGTGCATACACCAGGATGCTAATCATCATCAAGATGCTAAGATGATGCTCCTCCTCATCCACCAAAAAAAGAAGCTCATAAGTGAATGATGCTAAGTGATATGTAACCTCACTCACATGCTCACTAAACAATGACACCATATGGATGTTGTTTTCCTCCCTCATGCACATAAAAAGATACTCACCCTATATCAGTAATCTAAGGATCCTGTATACATCCTCTAGTGTGACTATCATCTCACTATTTGATAGGTGAAAGGTGTTGGTGGTATGATCCCACCTATCAATCAATGTAATCATCAAGATGACATCTTGAGTGACCTAAAAATATCACTAAACTTTGCTAAGACCAACTATAGCCATGTGGTCCCACTCACCTGCTAACACATCTCTCTTGATCCTAGTCAGGAGTGTCAAAAGATGATCTCTCAAGGTTAACTCATGCCTTGCTTGCAACCATAAACAAATAAAATCAATCAATAGACCTTTCTAAGCACTACCTCAGCCATTTTCCCTATCCCATGGGAGAACTACATTGGCTTGAGGCCTTTTTGGGCTATGTGGGCAACACTTAGTAGACATGGGGTCTTTTAGGGCTAGCTCAGCCATCTAACCATCTAACTATCCAACCTATCCCTTTTTACCCAAGGCCTTACAACCTATCTCTCTTAAACTAGGCCTTTTGACCAATCTCTCACTAATTAACTAAGCTAAATTTACTCTACCACATGATTTGCTTATTCCCTAAGGCCTCATGGATTTTTAACTTTTTTTCTCCCCATTTTCACCCTTTTTACTTTAACAAGACCACTTATGTCAGTCACTTATCTACTGACATCAGTTCCTAGACTACTGATGTCAGTGTACAACATGCTGATGTCAGTGATTTTGCCACCAATATCAATATGAAGACCTTAATCGATGTCGATAGACTACCACTAAAATTAATGACTAGTTTAACTCTAGGGACAAACCCCATCCATTACCCATTTCTAATTTTAACCCTAAACTACCCTAAAACCCACCCAAACAAGCCTAAACATGCTCTTACCCTCCCCACTACCCACCCACTACTCACTAGCAACCTATTACATCCCCCACTTAACTAATAAAAGAAATTACCAAAAATCACAAACTAAAGCTATAAAGGACCCCACTTCATCTCTCTGCCTTCACTAGGCTGAGATGACTGGTGCCTATGCTACCATGCCTCTAGCTAGGTCTCCACATTATCTTGCCATTTTCACAATTTTTTTGGCTTTTTCTTTCTCTCTAACCAATCATCATGAAAATGAAATTAGTCAGTCACTTACCCCCTTTTTGTTAAGCTTGGTTGGCCATCGATGCCAGTTGTTTGTTCTCTAGGCCATTGATGTTAGCCACTTTACCATCGATGTCAATATAACAATACCAACATTGGTATCATGCAATAGCATTTTAATGCTTGCACATCACTTTTTACAGTCCCTTCTTCAATCTAGGGCAACCTTGCATACACCCTACCTTTACAAACTTGACCATGGGGATCATTTTCATCTTTGCTCATGCCAACTATTACCCAAACACATTTTTTATTATGTACCCACTCATTACATCTAAGTTTGGTGTCTTGATCATTCATGCTATCTAGTACATATTGACAATACCTTACATGTATGATTATTAATAGATTTAGATCACCACTAATTGATCATATCACCTACGACCTATTATGTTTTTAGGGGCACTTCTTACCTCAGATACTTGGAATACATTTGACCATTGGAGCTATAATTTTGGTTGATCCTACCTTCTTAGCTATCTAATAAGCTTTATCTTGGTAACTTTAACCAAAATCCTCCATGACCACACCTATTTTCAACTTGTCAACACAACTTTTTATTACTTTATGACCATGATATCATCTTTACACTACTAACCCACAAGCAACCAATCTCATTTACTCCTTGTCAAATCGGTCACTGATTTTGGGCTTTTCACAATCAGTTCTCATTTTGAGGGGGAGGATATCACACCCCATGCCTGGACTGCTCAAATTTCAATTTTGTCCTAAAACTTCCCAACACAAATTACCAGGATAAAAGGGGGAAAATTTAGACACCAAAATTATATTACACTATTGTTTAACGTGTTGTGTCAAAACTTCCCTTAGACACCCTTTTTAACAAGTCTTCCTAATCCATGCCTTTACCCCACATATTTAATTAATTAATTAAGATTAATTGAATATTTCTTGTGCCTCCTTACCTATCCACCTTACCTTAAGACCAATTCTCCCCTTATGAGTCACTACTATATTTGGTCTCCCACAAATAACTGATTCTTACCCTATAAACCAATTACCTTATACCCAACCTCGCATATTGACCATTTCTTAATGAGTGTCACACTAGGCATGGAGTAATGGAAGAAAGGAACCAAAAATATCCCTTTTGACCTATTCTTATGCCACCAATGTCAGTCAACCATTGACTAACATTAGTCAACCTGAGACCAATGCCAATGAGATCACCAATGTCGATTACTTAAGCAACATTCTAAACCCATTCCCACCCCACAAATATTTTCTCTCTCAAGAAAAAACTCACTCAAGAGATAAAAATAAATCTTAACAAGATTTTGGTGATTATCCACTATAACTAGGCTCACAAATTCTCTGTACCAGTCAAATCCTAAATTAGAATTGATCTATTATGTAAAGAAATTGAACTATAGTGAATAGGTGACACACACTCATCTCTATTCAGTCAGTCACCTTAACAAATATTTATCAAGAGTATTTATTCAGGTACTTATATCATTTAAGCATCCCTATATTCTATTAATTCTAATTATTTCTTATTAGCATTTACACAAGTCCCATCCATCCCTGAGGAGGAGTTGCAAAACTCCTTCGTCTCCATACCTCTACCTTAACCAAACCAAACTCCTCACCTAGACTTCTTAACATCTCTCTAACCCCTCATATGACTCTTTCCAACCATATTAACCTATCAAATATCCTTACCTACACTCAAGAAATACTTCTATGAATTTCTAACTCTATTGCCCCTATCGATGTCGATCACACTGCCACTACCGACATCGATTATCCTACTAATGTTGATGACTACCCTTTTACCCAAATCACCAAGAAATAGCCTAAACAACCCTGTAACAAACCAAAATTGTAGTTTTCTTGCTCTATGATATTGACTACTACACATAGGTTATAGAAAAGGTACATGCAACTCTCTCTCTCTCTCTCTCTCTCTCTCTCTCTCTCTCTCTCTCTCTCTACTTTACTTTGTCATTTCATTTTTAACTCTTTATATTAAACTGTGGACTATCATCCCCCAAGAAGTTTGTCACTTCTTGGAACAAGTTGCTTGGAAGCCCACTCACCAACCTACTAAAAATATTTTATGGTAGTGTGTTCTTACTTGCAGGTGGTCCTCCCTAGCCAAAGATGAGTTCCCAACTTCATCTGGATATGGTGCACACCAATCAGAGTATATATAATCACTAATCCCCAAATTTTATTTCTCTATTTCTCACTTCTTAAATTTAATTAAAAATAATTGAAACAATCTAATTTTGGAACTAAGGGAGGTGGTTATTTTGAATGTATGCTTATTGTTTGCCTTGGATGTGTAGGGAAGAAATTAAAAGATTAGTTTAATGAATACAAGCACATCCTTGCCTTTCTAAGGACATTGACTGGAAGACATGTTGCATAGAGTTTCCAAGCCCACCCTCCCAATTTTTTTGCACTTATTTTTTTAGATTAGTGTACTGCATTTTTTTTCTTTAGATTAGTTTATAAATTTTCTAGAGTATCACCTATTTGTAAATATGATTGGTTTATAGTGGGTTTCATGTTTTATAGTTTTCTTATTTTGATTTTGATTCAACATTATATTTGTTACTTATCCTTAGCACCCCATTGTAATAGGTAAGCTCTATTTTGAAAATAAAAATTTGATCAAAAATGAATAACCCTGTGGATTTCTCTTTCCTTATGTTAGTCGGCTAAGGAAACTCAAGTGGTCAAAAGAAACATGAAACATTTTTAAGTCTTAGAAGTTAGAAGGTGAAGGAACATATTTGAATAATTGAATGATTAATTTAGTTTTATTTTGTACAGTTTTTGAATTTTATAGGCCCATGATTATAAATAGAAAATGTGTATTTTAGAAAGGCTTATTTTCTTATTTAAATCCATTAATTGCACTGAATAGAATATATTAAGCAAAAAATAATCATTGATTTGATTTGAATCTATCTTATCAATATAAATTTTGAGCATATAATTTTACCCATGGCTTGGTCCCCAATATTTAATGGAAAAAATTGTAAAATATCTTCTTAAGAAATAAAATATCAAATGAAATAGAATAAAAATGGAAAATCTAAAGTCTTCCTCAAAAGGGTAGTTTACGCAATCTCCACTGTAGGCTTTCTAGCCTGGTTGGTAGTGGAGTAAGGCCTTGAGTGGGACCAAAAGTATCTCTATTGAGGATATAGATGCCTATATAGCATTATAGAAATACCCATGCCATTCCCCCCAAGCCAAATTGTTAAATCTTTTCCTCTCAGAAGTTTTGATTGATCAAGCAAGTTTACATTGTTTAATGTGAACTTAAAAGACTATAAAAGGAAATTAATCACTTTTAAAACCATTATTACCTTTAATAAAATTAAAAATTAGTATATCACATGTTGAAGTAGACTTCAGTGCCTTCATCGTTTTGATTTTTTCTCAATGAAATTGTTTGCATTTTATACTTAAGTGTGAAGGTTTATAGTCTAACTTTTGGAGTGATTTAACTATATATTATAGGTTATGAATGCTTTGTAAAATTATCCATATGTAATTAAACATGTTTTGGTTCCATCACCCTCATCCTCAATCCCTCAGATTGGGGCCCTCTTCTTTTAGTTTGGTCTCTAGTTTATAGATTCCTAGATGTGAAATTCTACCTTTTAGATGTTTCATTGATATTAATTGAGTCTGTTAATCAAATATTAATTATTTAACTTGATATAATATTACCATATAGGTATGGATTTATTTAAATTTATAAATTTTATTAGATCTATTAATCCCTGGTCTGAATCTTATGTTGGAAATGCATCAAATTTCCCTCCTTCAGGTCGTTTCACCTTAGATGTAAACAAGTTGTCTAACTATTTTAGGGTTTTGTAGTTTGTTTTCCATTTAAATTTAATCCATATCTAATTAATTTTATAATTAATTAATAAATTTTAATATGGTTTCATATATTATACTTATTCAATTTTGTAAAAATGGATGAAATATGTTGTCAATTCAATGAAATCTAGTCATGGATTCATTAAAAATGGATTTTCCTTCATTAAGTTTCCTCATTCATTTAATTTAATTTCAATAACTTATCCATTTACATTTGAATAACTATAATTTTTTATATCAAATAACATAGTCATTTGATTTTAATAATTGAAAACTATTAATTTTGCCTTTGTTTCATGCTTGTGGGTGCCCACTCTAATCTCAAAGCTAGACTACAACCTTCTACAACTTGTAGTGGTCTTGAATCATTCATGGATGCTTCTTTAGGAATTATCCAATTATTAAAGTGATTTATAGAGACATGTGGTGTATTTTTTACACTCCATGGGACTTAAGTGATTAAACAAAGGCCTCTAGGCAATCAGGTTAGTAGGATTGCACCATGTGGCATCATCCTAGTGAATAATTACCTTGGGTAGAGTAGTGCACTAGGAAAATATCTAAACCTTTGGGTTAGTAAGATGTAACCATATGGAAACATACTAATAATTCATATTCATATATCCCTACTATACTTAGAAAATTCGTATGGATGAGTATATCAATGGGATTGTTCCATGTGGCATCATTTTAGCAACACACTACCCTAGGTGAAGCAATACATCAATAGATGCTTTAGGTGAGTGGGTTAGAAAGATTATGACACATGGTATTATTATAATTACCCACTATATTTATGTAGTTTATATAGTGATAGTACACATATAATCTCTAGGTCAATAATATGTCACCACATTAAAACATCCCATTGTGTCACAAAGGCACTGCCAACATATATCGAACCCCCAACCAATCATTGAAAGATTAAGGAAAAGACACTTGGCATGATCCTATTCATTCAGAGCATAATATAAAATTGTTAAATCATCTATGTTTCACTATTAATCAAACTAATGTCATCCTAAACCTATTATAAGTTCCATGTCTTAAGATATTTGAACCCTCCATATGCCACCATGTGTCTACCTATCAATCCCTATGTCAGTCTCCTGAGGTGTCAACATTTTTAGACCTTAATAATAACCAAATATAACCAAAGGGTGATACATGGACCCTATAAATCTCTTAGGGTGTTGGAGTTTTCAAATGTGTTAGTTCTTAAAAAATATCCATCCAGTCAATAAAATGACATGTGGAACCCCCTCATAAACTAGGAACCCACAGAAGGATAAAGGGAATATGAAGAAGTGAAGTGACACATACTCAAGGGGAATCATGGATTAAATATTAAATAGATATATAAAACCTAAGGCATACACATTTTAGGAGCACACTAATTAGAGTTACACTAGAATCCTCATCATCCATGTAAATATCAAGTTTGATGGTCATCTAGCTTGTGAAAACCTAAGTTGTAATGGTGTGTTTAATTTAATTTATATAAATAAGTTTTGGTTTATTTATCATACAAAATTTATTATAAATAAAGGAATTAAATTATAATATAGTAGGTAATATTAATCATGACATGATGTGTGCACTAAGATCAATTGTAGGGAATAAAAGCCAAAATTCATCCTTTAAGAGGCATGGCTTTTAATTATAGAGCATGGCCAAGATGGTAGTCTATAGAATATCAATGAAATTTCCCCAATCATAATTGAATATTATAACCAAAACATTAGTGGATTGAGCTAAAAAATAAGGTTGTGAGCTCATCTAATTGCCTATATAAACAAGATAAATTGTTATTATAAAGGGTCAACATTTGGGGCATCAAACTACTAATGGAATTGGCATGGATTGTACTATCATTTCCTATATGCTCTATTACCTTAGATAATTGACTAGGGTTAGTTATTGGGTAAGAAAAATATTGTTGGAATTGGAAATGATTACACCACCTTTACTTGTACAATCTATTTCCTTAGTTGCTTTCCTAGGGGTGATACTCTTGGGTACCAAGACTCTATAGGGATTATGCTAGTATTTCACCTATCTTTATTTATTTGTATTTTACCTAAATTATCTAAAAATGGATATTGATTGTAACATAATAATTTTATAATTTTTAATATATATTTTATTACGTTTTGTTAATTTATGTCTCTAGTCTCTTGATTTAGTTGGTTATTTGATGTTAGGGTTGTTAATATTCTTATTTATAGATGATTGTCTTAGTTATGTTATGTAATAACTATCATAACTATCAATTTAGATTGATTAATATTTTAATTTAATATTATTTAATTCATTATGTGTAACAACTATATAAATCAAGATAGGATAAATTTATAATTGATTCAATAGATTAATGGATTTCATAATTGTCCTTACAGGTTTTCCCATTAAGTGGTTAAAGGTTTGTGTAGTTGCTACACCAAACACACAGTGGTATAAATGTGGTTAAGCATGATTTTAGTTTATTTAAATAAATAATAAAATTTATATAAGATAACCCCACTCTCTTTTCTACCTTACCATTTCTCTTTTTGTGTTTATTTTGGTGATTGTCATGCCCTAAAATTGATATTGAGATGAATTACAATCAAGTAGATTTTGAAGGTTTTATTAGTTGAATAAAGAATAAATAAAGATTTAGGTATTTAATTAGAAATAAATCAATTAAATTAGCATAAATTATTATATAAATTGAGCCTATTTTGGTAGTAGTTTTTACTCTCAGAGAAAACTTGGTAAAATTTCATGGTCTATTGAGTATTGTCATTAATGTCAAAGGTGCATCTTGTGAAGGTTGATGTCAAAGGTGATTAAGCCTATTTATTAGTGTGTGATTTTAAAAGGTGAATTAATATAATTTTTTCATGAGATAAAGATAAATATATAATTTTAAGGAAACTAATATCTTATGTTTACATGAAGTTGATGTCAAAGTGCATAGGAAGCCTAGTCATGAGCCTAGTCATGACATGAAGCTGTATGTGATTGCAAAATGAATTAAAATAGGAATGTGAAGATTTTTTGGAATTGTTTTGATCATGATATAAATGTATAAGACAATTCATGAGAGTTTCAGGTTGAGCACATAGGGGTAGGACCTTCAGTCTAGGTCTACACCTAGAACACTCTTAGACCCTACCTAGCCTAATGAGGTATAAAGATAATATTTCAAGGAAATTATGAACATTTAAGCATGGAAAAATGTGAAATAAGTTATTTTAGGAATGATCACAAATTTTGAGGTCAATACTCAAAATAAAAGTGCATGAATCACTATTTTAAGCCTTCTTAAACTCACAAAATGAGGTCTCAAACTTGAGAAACACTTTCAGACATTTATTGGCATGTGTAACCTCTATGTGGGAGTTTAATATATTAAGGATATATGGGTAATGTTCCTAGATAATATATCTAGGCATTAGTTTTGGATTCAAGTGGTAGTCCTTTATTAACAATCGTTTACACCAAAACCTATGTTAAACCTTCCTAAAACCCTAATAAGGACTCAATGTGAAAAATATTATTAAAATAAGCTTAGAATGGATTAAAATTAATACAAAAGGTATTTTATCATGTATTAAACTCTCCCATGTACCTCTAGTTGGTGGTGGTTAGTCATATGAGAGAGAAAATACATAGATATAAACTTATTTATCAATAAGTTATTGTAGCTCTCAAAATTTATATTGGTCAAGAATAAAAATGGATGGTAGAATAATATAGAGACTAATTTTACATTTAAATTATTATTTTTTGATAGGTTATATCCTTTAACTATTCTAAATTTTTAATCCAAGTTAGCCAGTCCAAGACAAACCTAATGGCGTGACTAGTGAAAAACCCAAACATAGATGAAGAGATAGATTTGAAGGTCTGAGCATGATATATTGGTGAAACAAAGTGATTAAATAATTTATTAATGAATTTTAAGTCATCTTAATTCTTTATATAATATTTTGAGGTAAGTATAGATGGTGAAACAGTTTCTCAGAAAATGACCTATCTGGTTCAAATAAGACTGTGTGATTTAAGAATAATAAATTGGTCTACAAGACCAATATTTGTCATTAGACCATATGAATTTTATATATAAGGATATTATATATATATATATATATATATATATATATATAATTTAAATTTACTTGAATTATTAGTCATGATAAGTGTTTACACAAGTGTTGGAGATCTAATTCACCATGATTGGTTTTTGAGGTAAATTGGCAGTTTTGAGTGAGTTGCAGAGATGTTCTTGAGACTTTATCTCATAAGTGAAGGTGATACAATAATTTGGTGATGAAATTGAGGTCATGGATAATATTTATACATGTTTCATTTGTCATATTTTAGTATCTTAAGGGTGTTTAAGCTTCATTTTTACAAAATAGACTTTTGAGATATACATGCCTAATAAGGCAATTTGTCCTAAAGAAGCTTTCAGGATATGAATGAAGGATAAAAGTATAATAAAGCATGAATTAGGATATTAAAGTTAATTGGATAAGTTATTTAATGTTTTTAATTTTTTTATAAATCCATGTGTCCAAGAGGATCATGTTTTGGCACTAAGAGGATAGACCTAATGCAGTTAGGTCTCCATGATACCTAAAGGAGAAATGAGGCCTAATTGAGTTATTAAAAACCAAAAGGATTTAAAATTATGTTTGAATCATGATAATAAAATTTTATAATACATATTTTATGTATGACATAAGAGGTTTAAGGTGTGTTTTGGACCAAGTGTTGTGTGACCATGAGGCTTATATATATACAAGGTAGTTTAGGCCTATTTTGATATATGCAAAATAAGAGAATAAAATATTACATGGTTGAGAAGGAGGTATTGAAATGAGACCATAATATAAGATCAAAGGTGTGGTGATAAAAATTAATGAGGTGTCTAAATTGATGCTGAGTCACTTAGGGAGTTGGTGCTTCCTTGCAAGTAGGTGTTTGTTAAAGCCTAGTCAAGTGGGTGTGTGACTTTGTTGGGGTTGGTGATCTAAGTTGAGTTAGTGCTCAATATAATTTATTTATTTTTATATAAATATAATACATTTTCATATATCATAGTGTCTTTTCTTCCCCTTGAGGTTTTCCCACTCATATATGTGTTATCTTTTTTGAATGGTTCTTTATGCTTTGCTAAGATCTCAATGTTGCTTTCATAGTTCATGAATGATTGTGCATAATTGAAAGGAAGTTTTTAAACATTAATTCACGCCCACTCTCTCAATTATTGTGCTTATAATAATTAGTATTAGATCCTAATCATTTGAATCATGCTTAATAACTTAAGGGAGATCCTAGAATCACAAACATGTCTAATCATCAAGTACAAGGAGGTCTCTCAACCAATAAGGATCCTCTCTTTAGTGGGAATAACTATACATTTTGGAGAATTATAATTAATATGTATCTAATTTCCTTGGTATATGTCATATGTAAATATATTGTTTATGGATTCACTCCACCTTACATACCACCAACTGATGCAAAATGCAAGAAGGCAAGTGATAATAACTCTAAGGTAATGAAGGTGATCTTGTGTGGTCTTTTAGAGGAAAATTTTGATAAGGTCATGCATTGTGATATATCCAAAGGAATTTAGGATATTTTTAAAACCATATATGAAGGAGACACCAAATTCAAGTTAGCAAAGTTTTTGACCCACTAAAGGTAGTTTGAAAGTCTAAGAATAAAGGAGGATGAAAAAATTACATCATATCTATTAAGAGTAGATGAAGTGGTAAATGTCATCAGTGGTCTAGGAGATAATTTGGAAGAATCATAATAGTAAAAAATGAATTAAGATCCCCAACATCTAAGTTTGATTCAAAAGTGTCTGATGTGGAGGAGATCAAAGATATTAACATACTACAAATGGATGAGCTCATTGGCATCTTGAATGTATATAAAATGAGAACAAGTGATGGAAGAAATTCTAAGAATGGAGATACATTCAATGCTTAGAATAATTTAAAAGGTAAGAAGGTCAAGGATGAAGTTGTTATAGACATTGATGATGATAATATATAAGCCATGTTTGTTACAAAACTAAGGAAAGGATTAGGTAAGTATAAGGGCAAGTTACCATTCAAGACCTTTAACTATAGTAAGATTGGTCACTTTCTATTTAAGTGTCTTATAAAGGATAAGAATGAACTTGATGGAGAACATGTTGAACATCATGGTGATGATAAAAAGTAATATAAATTTGAAAATAGGAAAAATAGTTTTAGGAAGTATGAAGGAAATAAAGGGTCATTCAAGAATACCATAAGATTTTATACCTAATAAAATAGTATCTCCTCTGATATAAGTGACACAAGTATACCTAATAGTGATTTTGACAATAATGATCATGAAAATAATGAAACCTTATTCATGACAATAGAAATAGATAATGAAGGTTGTTTAAATAGGAAAATTAGTATATAAGATGAATAATAAGATGAAGAAGAGGTTGAAGTGAAACTTAAGGTAAAATTGGTGAGTTATCTAGAGGAATTGAAGTTCCAAAGAAGGAAAAATAAAAAAAACTAAGATCATTGGTTAAGAGTTATGAGGAACAAATCAATCTCTTTGAAGAGAGACTAAGTGATAACACATATGAACATGAGGAGATCATAAAATAGTTAGAAACTAAAATTGATGTTATCACTACAAGTCTTCAGACTAAGGAGGAAGAATGCATCAAGTTTGGTATATAAATACAGTCATTGAAGGTAGAATTAGATCAGGCAACAATCAAATTGAAGACACATCAAAAATTTGAAAAGAGCACTGAAGTCCTTAGTGATATTTTAAATAGTTAGAGGTTTTCACATGATAAGATAGGTCTTACACTCAAAGAAGATTAGAAGGAAAATAAGGAGAGTCAAACCTCAAAGGACAGTGGACTATCAAGAAGTGATGATACAAATAGAGTAAATACCTATGAAGGAATTCTCAAATTTGAGACTCAAGTTGATCATCAAAAGTCAAGAAAAACCTGACTCCTTCAAGAGAAAATAAAATTAGAGGTGCATCTTTCAATATTAGATATAAATGGTATTTTAATCCTTTCAATGGTTACTATTTCTCATGCAATCAATATGGACATAGAGATATGGATTATAAACATTATGCTAAAATCAATTCCTCATGGAGGAATAGGGTGAATTACCATTTAAATAATAGAAGCATAATTTTGTGCTATAATTGTGATCAAAGAGAACATATTGTAAGGGATTCAATATGAGACATATAAGGAAGATAAATCAAGACAAGAGGTTATATATTCATACCAATGAGAAGTAGATGAAAAAGTTAGACCCTATGAACAAGGTGATGAAGGATTAGAAGATTAAAAGAGAAGAATCTATGCTAGATCAGATTGCCTTTAACATTGAATATGAAGGCATGAAATGGTATATAGATAGTGGTTTGTCAAGCGACATGATAGGGTAGAAATTACAAGTTCATCTCATTGAAAACTAATGTTGTAGGGATAGTGAGATTTGGAGATAACATTACTTCCAATATTTTTGGTAAGGGTATGTTGATTTTGGACAATAGGAAGACCAAAATAGAGAATGTGATGTATGTGGAAGGATTGAAACATAAATTTATTAGTGTAAGTCAAATTTTCAATGAAAGATACACACTAAACTTTCATGACATAGGGTGTGACATAAGGAAAGCCAAATTAGGAAGGATAATTTCCAATGCTAAAAGGACTAAGAACAATCTATATGTCTTAAATGAGATCAAGAAGGAAAGATGCTTTATGAGTAATATGGATGAGTGTTGGCTATGGCACAAAAGGTTAAGACACTTAAAATTTGATAGTATGGTCAAGATAAGATCAATAAGTCTATGAAGAATATGCCTAAAATCACCAAACCTACAAACACACTTTTCAAGGCATGTCAACATGGTAAGCAAATTAGAAGAAGGTTCAAGTCTAAGTATTCTACTACAATACCTTTAAAGATAATACACACTAATGTTTATGGACCTATAATAATTAAAAGTATTAAAGGGGATAGATGTTTCATGTTACTCATAAATTACTACACAATAATGACTTGGGTAGCATTCTTGAAAGAAAAGTCAGAATCCCTTGATAATTTCAAGGCATTAAAGGCTCTTGTTGAGAATGAAAATAATGGAGAGATCAAATCTCTAAGATATGATATAAGAGGAGTGTTTTTTTCCAATTAATTTGATGACTTATATGAATTCCATGGGATAAGGGGATAGTTCTCAATAGTCAAGACAGCTCAACATAATGGGGTAGTGGAAAGAAAGAATAGGATAATTCAAGAGATGGCAAGAACAATGATAAATGATTCTACATTAGTTGATGGATATTGGAGAGAGGAAGTAAGAAATATAGTCTACATTTTGAATAGAGGATAGATAATGAATAATGGAAATAAGAAACTTTATGAACTATGAAAATGTAAACATGATAATGTAGAACACTTAAGAGTGTTTGGAAGTAAATGATTCATCCAAAGAGATGAGGAAGACTTAGGTAAATTTGATTATAGGTCTGATGAAGGTATATTATTTGGATACTCATCAGTGTGCTTGGATTATACATGTTATAATAAGATCTTATAGAATATAGTGGAAATCACCAATGTGAAGATTGATGGGACAAGTTTTGAGATGTCACACTTACAGTCAAAATATACATAACCAAATTTGGACTTCAATAATGAAGAAGAACCAATAGAGATAAATGAGGAAGAAGAAGAATTTGAATAACCATAAGACTCAAAATTCCCCTCAAGATAGATTCAAAGATACCATCTTGAATCACAAATCATTGGAAACAAATATGTAGGTATGAAAATAAGAATAAGGCTAGTAAATAACCTAAATCAAGAAAATGTTGCTATAATGTCTAAGATTTAACCTAAGAACCTTATAGAAGTAAGAAAAGACAAGTTTTTTTATAGGTTTAATGAATGAGGAGTTAGACCAAATAGAAAATAATGAGACATAGGAACTTGTTCCTAGCCCTAAAGATATGAATGCCATTGACATAAAATGGGCATTTAGGAATAAGTTAAATGAAGATGGACAAGTCACTAGGAATAAGGTTAGATTGGTGTGTAATGGGTATGTACAAGTTAAATGTGTAGATTCTAAGTAAACCTTTTCTCTAGTAGTAATATTGGAGGCTATCAAATTATTTCTAGCATATGTAGGGTTCAAAGGATTCAAGGTGTATCAAATGGATGCCAACTCTACTTTTTTGAATGGAAATTTGGAAGAGGAGGTGTACATAGAGAAACCTAAGGGTTTTTTATTATAAGGTAATAAGGATTATGTTTGTAGATTGAAAAAGTCTCTTTCTGGTATAAATCAAGCTCACATATCATGGTATGCTAGATTGGATAGGTATCTATTGGACCAAAGTTTTAAAAGAAGAGTTGTAGATAGTAATTTGTACATAAAAAGAAAATGTTATCATTAGTTGATAGTGGTTGTCTATGTTGATGACATCATATTTGGTGGAAATAATGAGAATATGACTAAGGCCTTTGTAGATGTGATGAATAGGGAGTTTGATATGTATATTCTAAGATAACTATCATTCTTTCTTGGGTAACAAATCAATAAATTAGAAATATTTATATTCATTTCACAAGCTAAGTAAATAAGAGAGATGTTTAAGAAATTTGAGATGGAAGATTAAAAGTTAGTTAAGACACCTATGATCAGAAGGTGTAAGTTAAACAAGGATGATGGATCTACAAAAGTTAGTTAGACATCATATAGGTCAATGATTATAATTTTACTATACACTACTACCTCTAGACCTAATATCATGTAAGCAATAGGTCTTGTGGGAAGATTTCTAGTAGATCCAAAGGAAAATAATTTGTAAGTGGTCAAAAGGATAATTAGGTATATCAAGGGGAATATGGAGTTTGAGTTGTGGTATCTAAGGATTAAAGAGTTCAACCTAACAACCTATACTGATGTAGATTCGGTAGGGAGTCTAAATGATAAGAAGAGCACTAGTGGAGGATCTTTCTTCTTAGGAGACTGCCTAGTGTCATGAATAAGAAAGAAGAAGACATTAGTGGATTTATCTACTTGTGAGGATGAATACATTACAATAGCTTCATGTTTCACTCAAGTATTATGGATAAGTTAGACCTTAAAAAACTACAAGGTGGATAATGTTAGTCTTAGTCCTATCTATTATGATAATACAAGTGCCATAAGCATCTCAAAGAATCCTATTATGAACTCAATAAATAAGCACATTCCCATCAAGTATTATTAACAAAGAGAGATGGTAAGTGAATAAAGTGTTAAACTTGAATTTTTCTATACAAAGGATCAGATTGTAGACATTTTTACCAATCCACTTCCAAAGGAAACATTTAAACATATAAGACAAGAATTGGGTGTTATTCCTTCCCCTAACAATCATTAAGGAAGTCAAGTGCTTAGGGAGAGCTAATCAGATGGTTCATTAGCTCCAAAAATTGGTGATTAATGATAATAACATATGCATGGAGATAGGGGGAACATGTTTGTATGGTGCCTCATAAACTCATAATCTTGTGTGTTGAGTGTTTTGGTTGTAAGAGATGTGATCCAAAAAGTTGCAGACATCTCTTTGTCATTTATGTCAAAGGAATAAAAAGTTAATAATGAGGGATGAATTCCCTATTGAGATAAGGTTCTGAGAGTGGTTTCCATCAATGAAAAAGGGGGAGATTATTGAGTATTGTCATTGATGTCAAAGGTGCATTTTGTGAAGGTTGATGTCAAAGGTGACTAAGCTTAGTTATCAATGTGTGATGTGACAAGGTTCATTGAGAGAGTGTTTTCATGAGAGATTATTATCATGAGAGAAAGAGAAAGATATAATTTTAAGGCAACTAATATATTATATTTAAATGAAGGTACAAGTCATTGATGTCAAAGTGCATAAGAAGCCTAATTATGAGCCTAATCATGACATGAAGAGTTACATGCTTGAAAAATGAATGAACATAGGCATGTGAAGGTTTTATATCACTATTTTATTGTGAGAGAAAGGTATAGGATCACTCATGAGATTTTAATGGTGAGCCTATAGGGGTAGGAGCTTTAGTTTAAATGTAAACTTAGACTACTCTTCTAGACCCTGCTTGGCCTCATGAGGTATGAAAATTAGATTTCAAGGAAAGTATGCACATGTAATAATGTAAAAAGGTGAGATAATTTTTTTTAGGCATGATCACAAAGTTTTAGGTCAAGAATTGAAATACAAGTGCATGAATCAATGTTTTAGGCCTTATTGAGCTCATAAAATGAGGTCTCAAACTTGAGAAGCACTTTTAGACATTATTTGGAATTTTTAACCTAAACATTGGAATATGAGTTGTTAAAGAGAGATGGGTAATGGTCCTAGCTAAGATCTCTAGGCATTATTTTTAGATTCAAGTGGTAGTCCTTCATGAACAATCACTAACACCAAAACCTATGTTGAACCTTCCTAAAAATGTAATAAATACCCAATGTGAAAAATCTTGTTAAAACCAGATAATAATGGATTTAAATTAATATAAAATATATTTTATAATTTATTCAACTCTCCTAGGTACCTCCAAGTGGTGGTGGTTAGTCAGATGAGAGAGAAAATGCATAGATACAAGCTTATTTATCAAAAAATTGGTGTAGATATCAAAATTTGTATTGGTAAAGAGAATAAAATGTATGGTAGAATAATATATATAATAATTTTACATGTACATGATGATTTATGGATAGTTTATAGCCATAAAGTTTTCTAATTTGGTTATCCAAGTTAGCCAGTCATAGACAAACCTAACAGTGTGAATAGTGAAAAACCCAGGTAGAGATGAAGAGATAGATTTGAGGGTCTGAGCATGATATATTTGTGTAAAAAAGTGCATGAATAATTTATTCATGAATTTTAATTCATATTATTTCTTTAGAGAAGCTTTTAAGGTCAATGTATATGGTGAAAAAGTTACTCACAAAATGACCTATCTGGTTCAGATAAGACTGTGTGATATAGAATCAAGAAATTGGTCTAAAATACCAATATTTTCCATTAGACCATATGAATTTTATCTTTGCGGATGTTATTAATATATCTTGGGACAATTTACATTCATCAGGATTCATGACAAGTGTCTACATAGGTTTTGAAGGTCTAATTCACCATGACATGTTTTTGAGGTAAATTGACAAGTTTGAGTAATCAAGTTGTAGAGATGTTCTTAAGCCTTCATCTCTTGAGAGAAGGTGTTATAAGATTTTTTTTTATCACCCTAAGGTAATTAATAATATATATACATGTTTCATTTGTCATATTTCAATAGATTAAGGGTGTTTAAGCTTCATTTTTTCAAAACATACTTTTGAGATATACATGCCTAATAGGGTAGTTTGTCCTAAAGAAAATTTCATGGTATGAATAAAGGATAAATGTATAATAAATAATTAAATATGTAATTATAGTTAATTTTATAAGTTATTTAATGTTTTTAATTGTTGTATAAGTCCATTTGGGACCAATAGGATCAAGTTTTGGTGCTAAGAGGATAGACCTAATGTAATTAGGTCTCCATGAGACCTAAAGGAGAAATGAGGCCTAATTGATTTATTAAAAACCACAATAGGTTCAAATTAAATTTGAATCATGTTTATAATATGTTATAATACCTATTTTATGGACAAACTAAGAAGGTGTGTGTCTGACCAAGTAGTGTGTGATCATGAGACTTGTATATATATAAGGTAGTTTAGGCCTATTTTGATATATGTAAAAAAAGTGAGTAAAATATTGCATGGTTGAGCAGAAGGTATTGAAATGATACCATAATAGAAGAGTAGAGTTTTGGAAAAATTCATGAGGTGGCTGAATTGGTGCTAAGTCACTTAGGGAGTTGGTGTTTTCTTGTAAGTAGGTGCTTGCTCAAGTCTAGTCAAGTGGGTGTTTGAATTTATTAGGTTTGGTACTCCAAGTTGAGTTGGTTTTCAATACAATTTGATATTTTTTTTATAGTAATATAGTCCATTTGTAGATATCATAGTGGGTTTTCTTCCTCTTGAGGGGTTCCAATTATTATATGTGTTATCTTATCTGAATGGTTATTTATGCTTTGCTAAGATCTCAATATTGCTTTCATAGTTCATGAATGATTGTGCATAATTAAAAGAATTTTTTTAAACATTTATTAAACCCCCCTCTTATTGATTTTTATTCCAACATGTTCCTTAGATTTAACTAACATCAATCTTTAAATTAATGAGGGGACATTTATCCCATGTGATATTACCTCCCTTTGTCCTCTCTGAATTATTCAATCACATGGGTGTATTTTGAAAGGGTCACAAATTTAAAACAACATAATGTCCTCATCTTAAATGCATTCTTCATCCTCCATGCCAACCATTTCCATAACATGTCAGGCATGACCTTTATTGGGTATACTCAAAATACTCATATTAATACTCAAATTCATACAACTACTAGTGCATATCAAACTAATAGTGCTTATCAAACCATCAATGTCTCTTATATTACTAATGTATCCCATTTTGCTTTCACTAGTCAAAATACCATTACTAAAATTCCTCTTTTTGAAACTATTAATGTTATTCATGGAATTACTTACCCTCAAACATTTGATATGGTTGAATTATGCCTAAGATCCACATTTTTTTCATTCAAAGGTGAGATTTTTGAGCAAAATGAAGGTATAAGAATGAGATCTCCACTATATCCTATTGCTATGAACCTATTTAAGGAAGATTTTTAAAATGAATCACTTGCATCATACTCTCTCAAACTAGATTGGTGGGATAGATTTGTGGATGACACTAATGCGAAATCGTTACATGGTGGAGAATAACTTGACAATTTTTTGGATCATTTAAATAGGAGATATAATCAAATATAATTTAAATTAAAAAAAAAAAAAAAAAAAAAAAAAAAAAAATCTTTGTCATTCCTTGATTTCCTCCTCTTTAATAATTCTAATGGTTCTCTAACTTATGGTGTATTTATAAAGAAGACACATACTGACCTTTAATTACAAGTGGATTCTCACCATCACCCTTGGCACAAAAATGTGGTTCTTAACTCTTTAGTAACTAAAGCTCTTAGAATATCTGATTTAAATTACCTTTTACAAGAAAAACAACATATTTTGATTGCTCTTTCAAAAAATGGTTACAAAATATGGGAAATTGAAAAAGCTTTTCACAAAGCTTATAACCATACTCAAAGGATCATTAATGAGTAATGTGATAATCCAAGAATCACCATTCCTTATATCAAAGGTGTATCTAAGAAATTTTTTAGGATTTTTATAAGGGTTGGGTGCCAAACTAATTTTAAACCTTTCAATGTTATTCTTTGTAATTTGGATTTAGTGAAAGATCCTTTAGATCCCAATAAGCATAAATATGTGTATCTTGTGCCATGCTCTTGTGGGAAACCATATGTGCTAGAAATGGGGAGATCTCTACAAACTAGGCTTAAAGAACATTCTCTAGATATTTTTCATTCCTAGATTGATTCTTTCGCATTGACCTAACATTCTCACATCACTAAACACCATATATATATGGATGAAGTCAAAAATATTGTGAGATAAGATAATTATATAAAAATAAAAATTAGAGAGACCATTGAGATTGAAAAAAGACCCACAAATATGAATAGAGATGGTGGATGTGACATTAGAAGCTCTTGAAGACCTATTTTAATTTTTTTGAAAGATAAAACATGACTTTTCTTGGTTTTGCCTGTTAAAACTAGTGTTTTAGAATATGTGAGCCAACCACCTATAATTTTTTATGAAATTGTATTTATTATGGTTAGTTTAATGGATCATCAATGATTTTTCACTAAAATTATTATCCCTAATAATGGATACACATATTGTATCTAAAACATCATAAATCTTAAAATTGAACATGGTAGATCTAGAAATAATTGGTCTTAACCATTAACATTAATCAACTTCTATTACAAAAATTAAATCAAATGGCTAATTTTCAAACTAACACTTTAAAACAAATTGTGTAAATGCAAAATCAACTAATGCTTTTACAAAATCATCCTCAACGTACTCAATGAGGGGTGAAAAATCCTAATGACCCCCACCCACCCCTAGATATACACATGGTATCCTATACCACAACCTCCACTTATTAATAAAACTATTAAATGTTTACAAAATGAAACTCTAGTTCTTCAACTTGTAAACATTAACATAGATGACATAGGTCCCACTATCATTTATAATGGAACCCTTCATATGTCCTTGCATTTCAAATATTTTAAAAACTCATAAATATTATGTTAAAATTAGTACTTTCACTACCACCAAGATCTTACAAAAACCTTTTAGGTGATACTATAGAATAGTATATTTAAATTAGTACTCATTCTATCTGTAGCTTGGAAGAATTATTCAATGCATTGGTTCAATAATTCCAAACTAATGATCTTCATAAAAATAGCTTAGCCCATTTTATCAATTGTAAACAATTAGATTTTGAAAGAGTGCTAGAATTTATTAAATGGTGGAAATCCTTGTCAAAAAAAGTTTTACATAACATGTCCAATGTCAATCTCTTTCATTTTTTCACTAATGATCTTCACTCTAAATTACAATATTGTGTGAGTACTTTTTATCCAAAATCTTTATAATAATCCCTCGATCAAGACAAACATAAAGACTTTGTTATATGATAATTTGAGCCTTCATACCCTCCCACAAGAATTCACATGATTATGAAAGATAAAAATAGACATGGGACCAATGATGATGTTATGTATACCTATGATTCCATACACAATATTAAATCTATTTCTCTTAATGGTCCCATTGAGCCTATTCTTTCATAATCAATTTACAAAAATCCATATCCTAGTTATACTTTTTCTCAAGTAAATTATATAAATATCCATATACCACTTTCCTTAGTAGAGATTAAAAATCATCTTCCTCAACCTTCACCATGATATCTTGATCCTACTCTACGTACCAAACATTTACATGATCCACACAAATTCTATTGGTATCATGCAAACTAGAGGCATTCTCATGAAACTTGTTGCCAAAAATAAAGATTAATCCCTTTAATATGATAAATCTCATTTAGTTATTTATAATGATTCCCTTCCTAATCATCAAGCTAGTACTACCCAATCTCCCACTACCAATAATTTCAAAAGTTATATGGATCCTAACACTAAAATACATTATGATAATGTTGTTAATATGAATAATGTGAGGATATTAGTTTCCTATATCAATCTTTATATATATTATAGCTATAATAATTTAGAAACATTTTGTACCATTCAATATTATTACCCATATCATCTCAAAAAATTGGGGTACATAGAACCAATTAAAATAAAATAAATAAACTCATAAGTGTCTGATCAATTAACACAATTAAATAATATATCACATACCATCGATATAAATTGTACCCCTCCTTTAACTAAGATACCTCAATCAAAAATCCCAAAATCTTTTTTGACTAATACCTCTTCTTCTCATTCACATGATAACTAATGATTGAACCACATCATCTAAGTCAACACAATTAGACACTATCGGTCAACCCATATTATCTAAATCCCAATCAAATACACCTTACACACATCACCTCAAATACACTTCCATTATACTCTCAAAATGTTTAATTCAACACTATGAACCTTTATCCAATAAAATTATGATAGGATATGATGAATGGAATCCTATAACTGAACTCTCATATCTCCCATCTCAAATTCCTTTATTATAAATTATGATAACTTCACCTTGACATCATAATCATCTATGTAACTTTTATTTGAAATGAACATCCCTCATCCCCCATCAATGGGGTAGGAATGTAGTTTGTTGGTGTCTAAAGATAACATTCTATAGTAGTGTGAAGAAGTGTCTATCCATGTTGATGAAATGGTAAATACTTCTCTTTCACTCAAATTATTTATCACTTCAAGGATCCCCAAAGATATATTACTTCATGTGGATGATCCTCCATTATTCATTAGTATCTAAACAATAGATATCCAAGGTAAAAATGCTCTGATTAATGAAGTTTTAATCACTTGTGTGTCTTCTTTTGATTTTAATAAAACACTCAGATATTCAAAATGTAATCTCAAATCTAATCAAATTACATGTCAAGAATATGATAAAATACAAATGCCTCCTTTATGGTGTGTGTGGATTCTTATCATAATTCCACTTTTCATAGTGTGTATCAAAGTCACGATATTTAATTTCCCACTATCATACAACATTTTACTTGGTCAACCATAGCCATACCACATGAGATTCATTAGCCTCTTTAGCATGCCAATGTGTTAAATTTAATCATAATGGTGCTATATATAAGATTCAGGGAGATATTAAACCTTGGAATTTTGAAAAATTCCAAGAATGATTTGTTTCTAAAATACCTACCCTCAAACCTTTACCTAGTATTCCTATTCATGAGTCACAACACTTCAACTAGATTATCAAATATACTATAGGCTATAATGGTCACCCTAAATTAATAGGTAACATACCACCTAATATATTAGATTAAAACAATGATAAAACTAATGAGAAATTTTTTAAAACAAAACTTATGATATCTCTCCTCACATAATTGCTCAATTACCTCCTTTTGTATGACTTTGGTCTTGTAAAAAACCATTAAATTAAATTCCTTTCACTCTAACAAAAAATAAACACTTCATACATCATGCCTCTTCGACCAAAAAAACATTTATGTATGTACTATTTATCATCACACTCCTTATTATGATGATGGATATTTTATAGATGATCCCTTTTTAACTAGTTTTACTCAAGCTAAAAATGCATAGATACTTAGATATCATTCTTATTTACAACATTGTTTTAGTTCTATTTATGTAGATCCTTCTCATTCTATAGTACCTAATATTATTTATTATTCATCTAATGTTCATAGGTCTAATATTATATGTTCTTAGTTAATCTAATGTTCTTACTCATGTAGTCATTATTGATCCCATTCATAGTATGTTTGTTAACAATGCTATGACAAAAACTTACTAGTTCACTAAATTATTAAATCCTTGTAGCCTAATTCCTATAGAGATGTCATATACACTATGCCAACCCACTTTTAGCTCATCTATTATAGCATCCCAACCTAGTCCTAGTCGTATTATGAATTCTCATCTCATTGGTTATGGTATAATACCTTTCCATAAGTTTGATCAGCTATTGACATCATGGGTAGATGATCTATATTATGAATTCCATAGAGTTTTTGGTAATTGGGACAAGTATTTCCATGCACATTATCAACAATAAGATTTAGGATCTACTTATACCATAGATATCTGACCTTCACAATATTCTCCTAGATGTACTTGTTGATTTCATGTCACATTAACATATTCTCCCACTCATTATTGAAAACTTTGGTAATACATTGATACACTTCATCTAGAGAAGGCAAATTATATAGCCAAAAGCCTACCTTATCCTAAGACACTTTTGAAACACATCCATAAATATGGATAAGTTTATTTTATTTGGCATTAGTTTACCACACATCATATAGATATATTTCAAGTGATACACCAACACTTTCATGATTTTCCATAGCCTATGCCTTCATTGGATCAATTACCAAACTCCAAGACATTCATGGATAAAGGCTCAACCTTCTTCATGACACAAATTTAATCAAAAATATGAGGATTATAATCACATATTAACATCACTTCTTTGCATTGAGTATCCCTTGCAAGAACTACACCATGAGTATCATTCTTCTTATAGCATATCCACTTTTTCCATAGAGATTGTGTGTTAGGAATTATTTTCATGGATCTCTACAAATATTGATAAGAATTTTATTTAATTCATATTAAAATTACACAAGGATATAATAGATGTTATGGATAAGGTTTTTCATGAAATTTATCAATACTTATGAACATATTATTTTGTTTCATCACATTATTTATTATAGTTTCATATGATTTGGATTTTATTTATGAGGATATATTGATTTTAAGTTTCATTTATCAATTAAAAATGTTTCATGGATTAATTTCATTCATATTTATTTTTAACCTATTTATTTTTAGGATGATTTATTTTTATATTGGGTAGATCATTTATTAAAACTACATAGTTATTATTGTGATATGGTTTCCAACCCATACCCTTTAATATATTATCTTTACCCTATGATCAGTTGACAATCATATTTCTAATTATACCACTACATGCACATATCTATATGATTTTCACTTTCCACTTATTTTCCATTCATACTAAGCATGCATATGGTTAGCCTTGATATATCATACTTTTTTATGGGTAAGCCTAATTATTTATCAAGATGAAACATATCTAGATATTTTGTATCATGTAACCAAAGCCTAAATATTATATATGTTTATCAATTTTATTACTCATGTTTGGTTATTACAAATTTATATTGATGAGGAATAGAAAAAGCCATTCAATTTTCAAGATCCAAATCATTTAAAAAAAATTAAATGATAAAAAGGCAAAAAAAACACTCAAAAGTGAAATCACATCAAAAGATGTGATTCATATCCTAGCACATATCATATTTCTAGTTGAAGATCAAACTCCAAAGTTTCCCTCATGATAGATTTGAGGTTCATTCGGATGTAGTAGGCCAGAAGACTGGGACACGAGGTTTGAAAATTATTAATAGTGCTACCTATTTTCTCATGCAAGTACTTAATCTTCATAGTAGACTGATGCCTCTATAAGGGGTCCTAAGGAATGGTAAAAATGTTTTGATAAGTAGGAATATTTTACATTTTTTGTGTATATCACCTTCATGATTTGATCTAATTACTACACTTATTCACCATATGTTTTGTGTCTAATACAAACAAATATCTTATGAAATTATCATCCAATAAATTCTTAGTGCTTACCTATTTGATTAGTATGTGTCATGCCTATCAAAAATTATTACAAACACCTAATGATTTTTCCACTCCATTTTTCATTATAACATTCCAAATATTCCTTCTTGATGAATATTGTTTGTTAGTTGATCATACCCCTTTGATTTTGGTTTTGTGAATTGAAATGTAAGACCTTGGATATGACCAAGCCTTCCTCACAAACATCCCCTTATCACCCAAATTCATTTACCATCAATATCATTCAACTCATTAGGTTACCATTTGTGAGTTGTAGTGTAATATCTTAGATAGGACCAAGCTTTCCTCATAAAGTATCATAAATCTTTATACCATTTTTAAGTCACAAAATAACTATATTTTTTTAAACAAGTGATTAACACAAATCTTACATTTTATACTTGGTCATTTCAATTTCTATTTTTAAGTTACATATCTTATCTTGTATATCATAGTTAAAAATAATTTATTTATGTTTTACATGCTTCCCAACATGATTTAGTGTGTTGTAAATTTTATTTCATTTTTATGATTTACACACTTACCAACATGATTTAGTGTGTTATAATTTTTATTTCTTCCATATGATCTAGTGTATTTTAAATTACATTTTTACATATTAAATTTTTTATCATTATTTTCCACCATGCATTTGTTCACAATTACTAGAAAATGATCTTATATACATCACACATTTTCTTATAACATATATCAAATATTAAAATGTGTGTTAAAAATAAAATACATGCATCAATAACATCCATGATTCATAAAAAAATATAGAACTATATATATATGGCTCAAATGTTTGATACAATACAAAAATGATATAAGCATAATACAAACCCATCTCTATAGTTGGGGTCTACCCTGCCTATCAGGGGGATGAGCTACACTACCCATAGATCCCTATGACTACCTCTTCTAAATATTATGATGCAGTGAATCCATTCATGTATTTAGGGACTCAAATTATCCTTGTAAATTAGCCACCTATCCCTATACACATGCTAAATCTCTATATGTATCCAAATGAGTGGCCCACTCCTTGGCTAATGTTTATCATGCCCACAAGTCTCCATCACCCACTCCTAGTGGTAAATCCACCTCTCCTACATTCCCCTATCTCCATATCCCTCACATTATTACATAAATAAATCTAAATAAAATCACGTGATCAGTAGTAGAAGGTACAAATGGATCATATACAAAGTATCAGATATGGTAATACATCATTTAGTATACCACAATGTGCTTCCTACACCATTGCTAACCATCAAGACTCTTCTATAATAGCATTTATATAAAAAAAAATGTACATTAGATCTAATATATATGTATCTCTAAAAACCATCTATCTAAAAAATGTATCTACCAATTTAGAACATAATATTACATATCAAAACACAAATCACTCATCAACAGTCTCTCCATTGGCTCATGCACCAAACACCACCTATGTAACATAGCTCTGTGTGGTGGGAAAACTAGGTTGAAGAACATGAACATGATGCAAAACAATAAAAATATTATAAAAAATAAACCAACCCATTTAGGTTTTGCTAATGGATATCCCTTAGTTCATTCTTCTCCCTTAGCTAGTGCATCCACCTATAGATGTTCCTTTGCCTACATATACACCTAACTATATCTATGTCATCATGGTGATGGTTGTAGTGGTTATGTTGAAATAATAGACACCTATTATTCCTCTTAAATATCCACTTTTACCTCCTCCTCAACTTCTCTTACCTCTCCTTATTATCACTAACATCATCTCCCCCAAGATCTTAGCTAGTGTAGCCATATCATAAGCACATCCATAGGTTCTTCTACACCTCCACTACCTCAACACTCACTTTCATGTCATGAAAAATATATAGGTACTAATATAGGCACCAATATATGAAACAAACCCAATTTCATTGGTAAATAATAAATAGGATGTGGCTCCACCCACCACATGTAATGACCTATAATCTACACATGACCTAGTCCCTAAAAAACACTTGAATAAGAAGGCTAAAGAGCTAAAATACCCACATAAGGGTGCCAAATAATCTATCCTTGGGTAACTATATTCAATGTTAGGGAATGTATTACAACTAATAGTACATGGTAATGTATCTTCTACAAAACATGATGGAAATTATCATCTATCACATGAGGTAATCTCATAGGTTAATACATCAAAAACCTCTCATATATCAAACTACTCAATTAAATCATGAGGCCCATAGTAATATACATTTATGATAGGATATTATACATATCATGCACTAATTATACTTATATCATTAAAACCAAATCATACATCATACCCTACTCTAATATATAATGAAATAAGGTAACTGCATATAGTAGAATCTTCCCATTCAACTTGTGATAGAGTACACAAGCTGTCATAAGGAAAATAATGGACTTTTGGATATATAGAATGGATGACACATAAACATCAAACAAATGAAATCATAAACCACCAAAATATCTCTTTAGGCTAGTTTCCCATAAGGCTAAGGTTCATATCCAAGCATCCATCTCAAGAGTATCATAAATAATAGGCGTCCCATAATAATAAGGCATAATATAGCATGGAAATCCTCTAGGGTGATAAAAATACACAAGGGAAATTGAAGTTGATCTAAAAATTAATCCTATCTTAGAGAAGATAAATCACACTTATCCTTACACTTGTTGGTATATTTAAACAATTGGGGTAATGACCAAGATGGATTTTCTAAACCTAACCAAGGGGTACCTTATGATAATAATATCAATAAATAGGGTTCAAAATCCTCTAGTTAAGAAAGACCATGTAATAACCATATATATAAGTCCTTATTTTTATTATTCACAAAGTAAATGACAAAGTAAAGTAAAATTTAAGCTAGTGCTCACCAAATCTTGTGAAATAAAAATGAAGATAATAAACATGAAAGTAAACATGCATAGAAGATCTCTACTTAATCTAATGTAGCTTAAATCCTAATTTATGGAGAGAGAATAATATAAACTAACAAATGAAAGTCTATCTACTTTAACAAAGAGGAGAAAGATTTTAGGAATACTTACCTTTGAAGACAAACCTATCAAGCTTCAATCTCTCCATTTTCCAAGGTGATTCTTAAGAGGTTGTTATGATATGTAAGGATAAAAAGGATAGGTTAGATCTAGGCTACTTGACTTCTCTTATGCATCCAAAAGACAAGATTTATATTTTGAAGTGTAGTATTTAAACCCTAAGCAATGATCCTCAAGTAGAATGGTATATAAGTAGATGCACAAATAATGACTTACTTCTTGTCTCTCTCTAAAATGGTAGAAATGGATGTGTATACATATATAGATATAACCTTAAAACTTTTTGAAATTTTAGCCGATAGAGTTGTCCCAATTGACCTTGTATCATTAATTAATAAAAATAGCTAGGTCGCAGACTGGGTCATCTAGGGCCAACTTAATCCCTTAAAATGCTCATATATTTTAAGTATAGGGTTGGCTCAAACCAAATTTATTTAAGTAAATGTTAAAATAGAGTTTTTTGGCTTAGGTAGGGGCTATTTGAGGTAATGAATTGCTTGGAGGAGTGTGTAAGGGAGGTTTCAAAGCTTAAGGAAATGTATAGGATAGGTTTATGTTGATTGCAAGTGTTGGTATATAGGACAATAATCTTATGAAGCACTAATTGTCTACCCACATCTTTCTTGATGTACCCTTTAAGGCATGAACTTAGAGAGATTGAGACTTGATGGGTTCTTGCAAGAGAGAAAGCATAAGTAATTGATAAAGTTTGAAAATATTATGTGTATACATATGCCCCACTCCAAGCTCATCATGTGTCATGTAAGTGTAATAGGGGATGATGCTTCAGGAAAATAACATAAAAACATGCGACACTAAAGTTAAATAAATTGGAGTACTAAGTGAATAAAATAAATGAAAAGGAAGAACGGAAAATACATACCTTTACTTACCTTAGTGATGTAGAAGTGGAAGGAAGTGAGAGAAATTTGAAGGTGTCCAATGTAGGTAACATTAAGCAAACCTATAAAAATAAGTAAAAAATCATTGTTTTTGTAAAATATACATATAATATGTGAAAATATTATCTACAATGTTAGGATTCTAGAAAATCTTATGGTTTAAAGAAAGAACTAGTAGAAACAAAGTTATGGTAAAAAAAATGGAATTTGATTGTAAATAATTGATAGGTAAACAACTTTAAATAGTAAATATAAATAGGGTGAAAATTAATTCACTTTTTATTTTTACCATTCTGATAAAATATTGCTCTGAGAGACCTAATTTGATATTAGAGAGAGATCATGAAGAGGAGATTATAACTACAATGTGGAGGATGACTAGGGTTCATAGTAGGTGAAGCTCAGGTAAGTGAAGCATTAATTTCAAAATTTTATGTAATTTTAATTAAAATTAATCTAAATATATAAAATTAGATGCTAGGAAAATTTTGGATACCAAAAATGACCTTAGGAAATTTTTAAGTAGACTAAGGATAGAATGGGATACTAGGTTGGAAAAGATCAAACCAATAAATTGCAAAGGCATTTATGGTAAATGGTCAAAAATTCACTATAGACCAAAATTATATTCAACCCTATCAAATTAGTTTGCAAGGAAAGAGAAACCTAGGGGACTAACTGCATCGTAGTAGGTTGACATATTATCACTGGAGGTGGATGACTATATAGTAGAGGGTTGATTTAGTTGGAAACTAAGAAAGGCTGACATAGTACCTTTTAGCTGATCTAATATATACTATGCACCCAACATAGTTTTTTGATGAGTCCAACTATGTGGTAGAGGGCTAATGTAGTATGAAAAAAATAAGAGAGGGTTGATTTAGTACTAAACAGGTCAATTGTGTAGGAAAAATGTGACAAATAGGAAAATAGGCTAAATAAGTTGATGAAGTAGCTAATTTATAGTTTTTTAAGAATGTATGTTTTTATTATGATATTTAACACTAATACATTCTCTATTTTTTGATATTTTATAGAGGTGATGGAGATTTTAGTGTCTAGTGGATGTGTCTTAGCTACCAAATTTGTTGGAACATTTGTCAGATGTAGATTGAGATTAACTAATTACCTTGGGTTTTAGAGATGAGGTGGATCTCGCTAAGTGTTGATCTCATTATCATGTTCCTAAAATCATGGGAATGGATAACCAATACTTTTTTATGGGAGGTGCAGGGGGACACTATACATGTGGGTATCACCTTAAATAATGTCTATGCCTTGCTTGGATTTCTTATCATCTAGATATCGATGATATCTGATACACAAGAGTCAAAGGATGAGATATGAGACCTATCCCAATGGGTGATATGCTCAAATAGGATATATCTTAGTTTATATGTTAGCTTGTTTTATGTTTATATCATAATCATTTCAAATGTTCAAAAGGCCTTGATAGGACTTATGATAGCATGAGTATTGTGTCACAAGTTAGATGGGAAGTTATTGCTTTACACAATAGCCTTGTGTACGTCTATCCAAGATTAAGGTGTGTTGTATGATATTTATTCTATTATTTGGGTACATCTCATGAAAAATATGTATGAGATGCTAACCTAAGGGTAGAAAATTATGGACCCCATCATTTTGTTAAGTGCATGGATCTATGAGAGATTTCTTAAGTATCAAAAGACTGGGTTACCCCATGAGATTGATGATAGGTTACCTCAAGTTCTATGGTATAGGTAGGAACATGTATCACATGGCATTCCCCATGTTTCATCTTTGTAAAATATTATATGAGGGCAAATAGTGTGATAAATTTACACTCACATTGTTACTTTATGGCCATCTTTGGTGACTATTAGGACTAATTTGGCATGTGTAAGATTATGGGCCATGATACTTCATGGGTGGAACCACACATAATGGGGAATGTAACCATGAAGTTGGTGCTACCACATATAATGGAACATATAGTAGTGACTACTTATTGGGTAGGCATGCTAGAGATCTGAGAGCAAGAGGAGGTGCAAGGTTGTTGATTGAGATACATTTTATTCAAACTCGATGAGCAAGACCATGGGTAGGTCAAGAATATTATCAAGAGGTGGTGAGGCCAAGAGGAAATGATTTTATGGATATGGATTTAAGATATGTGAGAGTCTAAGTGGGGACACAATAAGGGTGATAACAAGTGTCATGATCTCATCATATATGGAGACACCATCAACAACATGAGACACAATCACTAGTAGTCACATAAGATGATCTTATAGTAGCTATATGACATATATGGTCAATAGAGAGACAATTAAGGAGGGGGTCATGATGGGATAAAGTGGTGACTCCAAATTTTGCACTTGTATGGAGGCAATTGACAAAGGAGGTGCTCAATAGGTGAGCAGATAGGGAGACCATAGTCGATGATATTGCCACTGGTGAAAAATGTTTTGATTCGATTTAAGTTTTTGACATAGGTATTTAGTTACATCATTTTTATGATATATAAATGGTTTTATATATATATACATGAGATATAATTTATATTTGGTTTTTGGTTTTATAAATACTAGAGTAGATTAGATGAGGATCCTTAATTATGGTTATGCACCATGATATTTTAGATGGGGTGTTGTCACAATATGAGCCTTCCAATTTGGTTGATCCTATGGTATCATATTTACAAACTCATGATAACTTATTTATACTAATGGGAGAGGCTTATCAAAAACTCCAAGCATGAGGAGATGGTTCACAACCACTTGTAGCATTAGGAGATGGAGAGGCTCAATCCTGGTGGGCTTTGACATAGGAAAGAGCTACTCATATGGAAACCACTATACAACTAGGATAGGTATAGGATGATATGGATAGTATATAGGGTCATATTTTTGGATTGAGATCCCAAACTACCTAATTAAATCACACCATTTAGAGGGATTAGTTATAGATATCCATGTGTAGCATTACTAGGCCACATGATAAGCATGATGGTGCACAACCTTTAAGTTGTGTCTATTATATTTTGTAATTATATATTACTAAACTAATGATACACACACACACACACACACACACACACACACACACACACACACACACACACACACACACACACACACACAAACACATATATGGACATTTCTTTGGTCAATGATTTGTATTTGTATGTGGATGGATATATGGATATATAATGTAGAGTTTATTACCATTGAACTTGATATGGATGGAAAAAAGACTCTACACCCTTACCTCTACCAAAACCCAATTTTTATTTCATTTATCTTAACCTCCTAATCTCTGAAACTCTAGATTAATCTCTCTTCTTTGTACTATATCTCTTTGTACTACATATGCACTAGACTCTCATTCTCACTCTTGAACATCCAAACTCTACCTCTTTATTGAAATAATTTCACTCTTATTGATTCATAAACATATCTCAACTCCTCTTAACTATCCAATCCATCAACACAATTCCCACTTGTCACCTTATTATCAACTCTCACACTTGTCTTATTTCAATATGCTTATTCTTTGACAAAGATTCATAAGAATAATAATTGTATACATCTGTCAAGGTTTAATTTTTTTTTAGGGTTATTATAGTCATTTCATTACAAATCCAATTCCTATTTTATCTCCTAAACCATCCACACAACCTCTCACTACAATTATTTCAATTTATATTACTTCTTCCTTTTGACATGGTTTCTTATAGCCTTTTTTTTACCCTTTACAATTATATAGACAAATGAAGTTTCCTTTTGATAAATTAGGGTTGGTTTTTAACACACTCTATTTAAATGTATCCTTGTATGAATTTTATTCCTTACCTATACTTATAATTCACTTTTTCAATCCCTTTCAAGGCTATGTGTAGGCCTAATTAGGTCTTCACTACCCTTACACACATAGTTATCCATATCCATATGCCTCCATAATGTACTGGTCCAAAAAATTCTAAGTACATTATTAGACATTATGAATCTTATAATCACCAATTTTTAAAGCTTTTTGATATTGTAATCTTCTTAAAATCAAGTTCTTGTCTAGAAACCCTAGTAGAGGGTATAAATTGACTATAACCAAAATGAGAAGGATATATTTGAAGTTTTAGACTTTAAAATGACTTCAAATATACTTGGATTAATTATTATGGTCTTTAAAATCACCAAAAACCTTTACAAATCATTTTTTAATCTTATAAACATCTCTATTTGCTTCTTTTATGTGGTTTTGTGTTTGACTATATGACTGTAGATGATGCCACAGTCTTCCTTGCAAGGTCTAGGCATAGTAATTAATGAAATATATATTTAAAATGTTTGAAACCACATATAATAATTAATAAAATTTAAATAGTAACTTACGAATGTAATTATATGATCAACCAACTTTCATAGCATCATTTCTTGTACAAATTTTATACATAGTCTTTTTCTTTAATATAGACACAAAATGCAGGAAACAATTTTTTTGATAGGTATGTAACTTTCCTTATTAAAATGAATATTTGATTTACTAATATTGAATATTTTACTCATACATTCAAATGAAAATATGAAAAACATCTACACTATTCTTTCTATATAGATCTCAATGCAAATAAACTAGAATTGTACAGAGTTTACTAAAGAAGGATAGGGTTTCTTAGTTTTTATTAATTTTGGTTATTTACTTATTTATAACCCTAAATAATCCAAAAAAAATTATTCTCTCCACACTAAATATGCATATACTAACTCTTATAATGTGTATTCTTTTCTTATGCAGCTAACTTCTTAATCTTGACAATGAACATTACATGACAATTATAACTTCAAGTTTTATTGATTTTACATTGTATTTTCTTGATGAACATTGAATAGACAAATTAAAAAACATATAGGACTCATAAATGACCCTTTAAAAACATTTTTTATCAATTACACCTTTCATCAATCTTAACTAGCACTCTAAAACATAACTACAAATTCAAATCCCACTTGTGGTAGGAAAACACAATGTGAGCTTAAATTTAAATTATATGACCACATAGGACTTATAAAAAGTGTAAAAAAAATATAAAATACCCATTAAAACCTGTATCAAACCAAAATTGGAGCTACTAATGATGTCCTTACATCAATATATTTCTTGTCTAGCACATGTATTGTACTTTTATTGTATATGCTGTGGGAAATATATGATGTATGTTTTATTTTATAGAATTATGTGATACACATGCATGGTTAAAAAGAAAATAAAAATTATTTGGAAAATTATAAATAATAAAAACAAATGTAATACACACTATATTTTGATGGAAAATGTGTAAAAACAAAAAGATCAATAAATATAAAAAACTAAAATGGTAAAGTAAAAGGTAACAAAAAGATTTCAAACCATGTAAAAATATTTGAACCAAATTAAAATAATTAAAATACATAATATATCATTTTGTGAATTGTGAATTTTTTTGATAAAATGGAAGACACATGAAAATAATTGGTATAAAAACAAATAAATAATAAATTCAATCAATCACACTAAATCAAGATGGGAAGCATGGAAAGAAAAAGAAAATGCAAGTGTAAATCAAATTAATAATACTAAATAAAGATATGAAATATGATAAATTTAATAAAATGGTAGTAAACATATGTGCAATTAGAAAATAAGAAGATAAAATTGAAGTTATTATGAAGTAAGCATAAAAAATATGAAATCAAGATGGGATGTCAATGATGTGAACTATTGTGGCATTAATTTTCACCCTTGGAGAGGGTTATTTAGGCTCTCTCAAAATAAGCCAAAAAATGGGAATAACCCTAGGCTATGGGTATCCTTTTTTAGGGTTGAACTTCTAGAAAAAGTTAGCTTTCTCTTGGTAGATCAGCTACACTAATGTTTTTGCTTGAAAAAGGGATATACAGGGTGTATAGGGTAACTAAGAAAGATAAATTGGGTGATTCACCAAATTAATTTACATGCACATAAGAATTAAATAAACATTTATGTGTCATAAGATAATCCTTGCTCACACAATATCACAATCTATCTAATTTGCATAAGTGTTTCATAAACTAGGCTCACTAAGCAATGAATGAAGTAAAGAAGAATTCTAAAATTCACACCAAGAATCCATTAATGGTGGAAAGATATCAATTTAATACCTGAAACTAACTTGAAAACACATAAAAATAGGAAAGAAAGATGGAAAATGGGCATGGAATAACACTTCTTCATAAGGTTATTTTGCACAAGCTTACGAAACACAATTTAGAGGTAAGAGATAGGTAAAAATTATCTTTATTGTTTTAATATATCTTACATAATTTTTTTTGATTGGGTTTCTCCTTTTCAAATGAGAGTCTCATTTTGTTTTGGGGAGAAATGGGAGATATAAGAGTAAAGAGGAAGAGAGAGAGAAGAGGAAAGCAAATAGAATTTAATAAATGAGCTACAACCACCCTTCATGAATTCTCACTCACATTTGGGTTAATTAGAACTAAACTTTCATTAGATAAAAACACACTAGAAAACAAGAACTTGTTGAGGATGATAATGTCATGATCCACTAAAAGGGAAAAGTATCTAAATACTTTGAAACTTCATTGAATGCTCCACTTGCCTTACCAACCTCCAAACTTCTCTCCCTTGGAATTATACACCACCCTCCACTTGAACTTATAGAATATGATTGGGTAAAAGCTATTTGAAATAGCATAAATTTCTTAATTGACCATGAAGGTCATTCTTTTATGTTTTCCTTTTCAGTTGTTCTTCTATTTTCAACTTGACTTTGATCCTCCAACCCTCATGCCTAGAACATGACTATGTTCTTTTGTTTTTTGTAGGTTATTTTTGTGGTTTATGAGTAAAAGATTTTGTTCCTCCATAAATCAACCCATTAAAATATAATCATCATGACTATCTTCATGAAACAACCTCTCAAGTATGAACCTCTATAAGATCTCTACCTCCTATCCTTTACCATGCTTGGAATATGACTGTGTTTGGTGATTATAAGTCTATTTGAAGATTGTTGTAGGTTTTCATGGAATGGAAAACCAATTCCCTTATTTGTTTTCTATGGATACCTCACTCCTTGATGCATCCATCTCATTAAAATAAATAGTATCCCACTTTTGATCTCTATTAGGATTAAATAGACCTATTCTGCCCCTAAAAATTATGGAAACCAAGAACTCATTGTATATGTTGATCCATTTCAAAGAAAAATGAATACCACCATGAAAAAATATTACAACCTTAGAAAATAGGGCTTTTAGGTTCTAAATATTCAAACTAGGTGTCTTAATTGAGATTTAATGGTGGCATACAAATTTGTAGTGTGTGCTTTGTTAACCCAAATCATATTTTGATCTTGACATGTATACCTATGTGGCATCACCCTACCACATTGCTTATTTAAATTTAAAATATGATTGTTTTCACTTTGAACACCTATCTTCATCTTGTGGCCCATAGAAACTTGATCAAATTTACTTCTTTGATCTCTTTGGGAGTCTCTTGGCCTTGAATTTAAATGTTGGCCATTGATCTTTGATTTGCATTTGATATCATGACACTTTGCATCCCCATGTGCCTTCTATGTACCTTAATGTAAGTTTTCATTAAGTTAATGCTCTTACACCATGCAAAAAACTTAAATAAAATTTAGGTTTATTTCCTTATTGACTTTATTTTGACCATCGATCTTTTATTTACATGATTAAACATGCACCACTGATCTGCTAGACATATGATCAAATGTGGGCCATTGATCTACTAGCAATCCACCATGATTGAGACACATGGAACCATCACATTTTATCTCAAGATCATCTGAATTATTAAATTTATGCTCTCCACTATATCTCCATTTGTATTATTGAATTCATGTCATAGATTTATCTAGACTTATTGACTTCAGTATTCAAAGCGGATCATCGATTGGAATTTATACACAAGAATACACACTGTTGATCTTGATGCAAGGATTTTGAATTATTGACTTCATATGATCACCCACATTCCATTTATCCTTAATCCAATTAAGTGAGTTTTTAGTACTTGGTATCACTATGATAAATTCATACCTTATTGAATATTTTTGAATCTAAATAGATATTTCTTATGGCTTTAATTTGATGTCCCCTGACACATCCCTGATTGATAAATCATATTTGAAGGATTATATCTTGAGATAGGAATCACATCAAGACACCAAAATTTTATGGGATATTCATGGCACAAAATAAATCATTTTCATGTAATCCTTTAACTTTGATTTACTTCCCAAGTACACTTATCAAATGCTTAACCAAACTGATCTTTTCATTTCTGCATGACATGCTAAGATAGTTAGGTTCCTTTAGGCTTGTTTTAGTCATATTTATCTCCTAAAAAGGACACTGGGAGTCATTGGATCTTTACCAAGTCAACTTTGACCTTCAAAACCATCTTTATTACCTTAATAACCTATATGAGATGATCTTGACTTGCAATTTTAGACCTATTTTTGGTCTTTTTATTTAAAATATACAAATTCACCATAAAAATTTCTTAAAGTGTTTCAAAATATTGAAAGTGATATGTGGTTGGGTCATGAGGTTTGTCATCTCCTTTCACCATAAAATCACTCACTTAACCAAAAATCTACTCAACTTCTCACACCACACTAGGACCTCCCAGAATACTATATTGCATCATCAATCTAGGACCACAAAGGGACTAGTCATGGAGGTAAAAGATTACTAAAGGGTTTAAGAGAGTTTCCTAATCCATATAGGTAAAATTTTAGTATGTAGGCCAATTTTGGCCAACATTACTATGACCTCTTGGGATTGCATGTATGTTATGCAACATATTAGTTTCCTTGTCTGATCCATTAGGCATATGAGGTCATAAGTATTTATTAGTAGTTGATATGAAATTGATACAAGGCAATCCCTTTTTTAAAACCTCATATTGAATAAATAAGGACAAAAATAAACAAAACCAAACCTGTGCCCAAGGCACTTAGGGAAGGGAAACACACAACTAAAAAGATGTGCACAAGGAACTTTAGAGGAAAACAATAAAATCCACTCTATTATGTATAAGGTTATAACCTTACAAGTAATTTAGTCCTAGATCAAATGGGAAAAATTTAGCATCATTCACTTGTAATGGACAAGGATGAAAAATACCTTGCTTTTGAGGCACCAAAACTAATGAACTAAGATGCTTGATTTTCAATCCTCTTGACATGCTCTCAAGTGGATGAAAAGGGGAAACATGTATCCAATGTAGACATACTCCTAAGATGACTCAAAATTGATCCCATAATGATCATGAATGTGAACAAGGTCTTGGGAAAAGGTCTTAATCTGATTTGGGAGAGTGACTGTTATCTCTCCACTTGGTGTCTCTTCAAAGCTAAGAGAGAATTCTAATGTATTTATGATTGAAACCTTGGCCCTAAAGATCTCATTAGGATAATACTTTCTCTCAGAATCTGATTGATCAATTTTTTGTCTTGAGAGTGAAGTTCAGGTGTCCAAGTTTGCACAAAAGGATTTTAGATCATCCCAAAAAGTAGTTTCCTCTTGTTTACTTGGGATAATGCCAACCTTAACACCATTCTTGCTTTGCTCACCTTAAAATAAGCCACATGGAAGATCACAAACCTATTTAAGATTCAAAATGTCATATTATTATGGTTCTATATCTGACTACTCTCCTTCATTCTTGAAGACATTAGTACTGACTTTAATGGACAATTCATCTTGGGACTAGTCAGCTTCTATAAACTAATTTGCAAGTTCATTTTTATGCTCTAGAGGAGATATAAGATAGTTTAGAACCTCTACCTAGTCCATGAATTCATTATATAATTATTACCATACTTCATTCTAATCTGATTTCTCATCTATGTAGGATAGATAATCAGTTGTCCATTCAAGGTCTCCCCTATATTCAGTTTGAGGATTGTCCTCTTCATGCTCAAATTTATTAGTGTTATATCCATGCCAAGAAGGCTGGTCCAAACCTAATTTTTACTTCTATAAATGAATTGATCTACCTATTATGATCTCTTCATCATATAAATTTGTATTTTCCTCTTGTGGCTCACCTATTACTAAAATTTCCTCCTCTATCCTTTGTAAAATAGGTTCTTTCTCTAAGAGGGTTATGGTGGGAGGGTGAATAAGTTTACCTTTCTTGTAGTTTAAGAGAGTGTCCTTACAACTAGGTATCTTGAGTAGTCTCTTTGGTGTCTCTTGAGGGAAGGATAAAGATTATCAAAACTCTTTTAGGGTAAGCTCATTGAATTGAGCTATGTTTGCTTGATTCACTTTTTACACATATAACTCCTCTAAGACTGCTTCTTAGACTACCTCAACTAGAACTTTTTATTTATTCTATATGACCTTATCAAATTATTTCCATGATGCTAATGTGTAAGATATAACCACCTTTTCTTCTTATTAAATGGGTATAGGAGAGGGTGGTTTCATAAGAGAGAGCATGACATAGTTAGGGTCAAAGGTGTACGAGAAGATCTATGGTGGGATGGTTTCATGCTCCTCAGATGAATGGTCTTCATTTACTCTCTATACAATAGGTCCTCCTTTGCAAAGGTAAATAGTGGGAGGAAAAGAAACTCTGATCAGTGGAGTAGGAACATAAGGGATGCATTAACTAATTTGTTTTTATTTTATATGTTTTCCAATCCAAAGCTCTAACACTTATTCAATTGATATTACCCACTTCATCTCTTGCTTCTCAATGTGTAGATAGTCACCATATTCAATGGATGCCCACACACTCTAAAAATTATGCAATAATCTCCTTATCCCCTCCATGGCATGAATGGGGATTTCTTGTCCAATTCTAAACTCCTTATTAATTTTAATTATTATTCTCCTTTGGTCCAATATTGCTTCTCTAATTCTTGACAAGGATGCACCTTAATAAGGTTGGATAGGGGGTTGATTTGAAACCCTTGGAGGCTGAGATTGAAGCTCATAGAATGGAGAAGACACATATGATTTATTGAACTAATTTTTCTGATCTTCATAATATATCAACATACTCTCTGAGTTTTAGACTATGCTTCTCAACCACACCTTGTTCTCCCTCTCACAAACTAGCCATTATTCATCCTCACAAACTGACCATTTGTTCTTTACCAAATGAAGATAAATCCTTACCTCTTTTATTTCATGAATAAGGATGACTGAATAAATTTCTACACCCCTACGAATCTCACTTATCAACTCCATATAATCTGATAATGCTTGCTTGAATCTTGACAAGGATGTATTAGGATAAACCTAGTCTTGACAAGGGGAATTAAATAACTAATTTAAATTAAAATGAGGTTGATATTGGTCATACATAGGGGTGGGAGGAGGGAAAATGCCATTATATGGATGATAGGTTGTTTGAGGGCCACTTAGGGTAAACACATAAACATTATTATCTTGATAAGTGTGATGTTGAGGTAGAAAATAAGCATATTGATCAAAAGATGGTTGATTGTACGTACTAAATAGAAATGATTAGGAACTTGGGATGCTTACATAAATTCATAAATACTTGGAGTCACCATTAGTTTTTTTACACATGCCTCCAAAGGCTGATTGGATAAAGAGAGCACCAAAAATCTTCACTAAGTGAATAATATGGTCCCATTAGGCATGCCAAAAATTGTTGTGGTATGGAATTTAACCCTTATGGGAGAGTTATTTATGCTCTCCCACTCCCAACCACAATATTGGAGCAACCTTAGGCTATGGGTATCTTGTTTTTGGGTTGAACCTTTGGAGAAGGTTGACTTCCTCATGGTAGATCACCTAAACTAATGTTTCTACTTAGAAAAGGGATAGAGAGGGGGTATAGGGTAACTAAGAAATATAAATGTGATGATTCAACAAATTAATTAACACTCACATAATCATGAAATAAACACTTATTTATTATAAGATAATCCTTTCTCACACAATCTAAAAAACTAGCTAACTTGCATAAGTGTTTCATATACTTGGCTTACTAAGCAATGAATGAAGCGAAGAGGAATTCTAAAATTCACACCAAGAATCCATTAATGGTATAAAGAGATCAATTTTAGACTTGAAACTAAATTTAAAACACCTAGAAGTAGGCAAAAAAGGACAATGGGCATGGAAGAACACTTCTTCAAAAGGTCATCATGCACAAGCTTACTAAACATAATTCAGAGGCAAGAGATAGGTATAAATTATATTTATTTATTCAAGAGGTCTTTCATAAATTTTTTTGATAGGGTTTCTCCTTGTCAAATTAGGGTCTCCTTTTTTGGGGTGAGAAATGAGAGATATAGGAGAAAAGGTGAAGAGAGAGAAGAGGCAAGCAAATAGAATTCAATAAATGAGCTGCAACCACCCTCCATGAATTATCACCCACATTTGGGTTAATTAGAAAAAAATATTTCTTCAACAAATTAATCTTCATTAGCTCTAATAGCCTTTGATCCCTCTCATTCTCTTATAAACACACTATATGACAAGAACTTGTTGAGGATGATGATGTCATGATCTACTAAAAGGGAAAAGTCTCCAAAGACTTTGAAACTTCATTGAATAATCCACTTGCCTTGGCCACCTCCAAAATTCTCTCCCTTAGACTTATATGCCACCTTCCACTTGCACTTCTAGAAGTTGATTGGGTAAAAATTAGTTGACTTAGCATAAAGTGCTTAACTAACCATGGATGTCATATTTTATGTTTACCTTTTGAGGTGTTTTTCTACTTTTAACTTGAATTTTTTCCTCTAACCCTCATGCCTATAACATGACTATGTTCTTTAGCTTCCTGTAGTTTAATTTTATGGTTTATGAGAAAAATATTTTGGTCCTCCATTTATGAACCCATTAAAACATAATCAACATGACTATCTTCATGAAACAACCTCTCAAGTATGAAACTCTATAGGAACTCTACCTCTTATCCTTCACCATTCTTGGAATGTGACTGTGCTTGGTGATTGTAGGTCTATTTCAGGATAGTTTTTGGTTTCCATGGAATGTAAAACTAATTACCTTATTGGTTTTCCATGGATACCTCACTTTTTGATGCATCCATTTCATTCAAATAATTAGTAGCTCACTTTTGATCTCTTAAATAGACATATTCTACCCCTGAGCATAATGAAGCCAAGAAATCATTGTACATGTGGATCCCTTTCAAATAATAATTAACAGAACCATGAAACAATACTACAACCTTAGAAAATAAAGCTTATAGGTTATAAATATTCAAACTAGGGGTCTTAGTTGATATTTAATGGTGACATATGAATGCACAATGTTTGCTTTCGTAACCCAAATCATATTTTGATCTCAACATATCTACTTATGTGGCATCGACCTACCACATGCTTATTTAAATTTAAAACATGAGAATTTTCACTTAGGAAACATGTATTCATCTCATGGACCCTAGAAAATTTATAAAATTATCTCTATTGATCTTCTCAAGATTCTCTTGGCCTTGACTTTCAACATTAGTCATTGATATTTGATTTGCATTCAAGATCATAACACTTGATATCCTTACATGCCTTCTATGTACTCTAATATTAGTCTTCAATTACTTAATGTGCTTACACCACATGGTAGCCTTGAATGCAATCTAATATTATTAAATTAATAACTTAACTTGTACTGTCAATATTTGATTTGCTATATTAAATATGCATCATTGATCTGCTAAACATACAATCAAACATGGGTCATTGATTTATTGTCAATCCATCATGATTGAGACACATGAAATCATCACATTCAATCTCAAGATCCTATGAGATATTGAATTTTTACTAATTTTTATATCTCCATCTACATGATTAAAGATGCATCATAGATCTATCTTGACTTATTGACTTCAGTATTCAATGTAAATCATTGATCAAAGTTTGTACGCATCATCGATCTTGATCTAGGGATTTTGAGTTATTGAATATTTGAGATCACCCATGTGACATTAATCCTTGATTTTATTGAGTAAGGTTTTGACACTTGGAATCCCTATGATCAATTCATACCTTGTTGAATCCAAATAGCTATTTCCTATGGCTTTAATTTTATGTCCCCTGAGACATCCCACATTACTAGATCATCTTTGAAGGCTTATATATTGAGATAGGAAACACACCAAGAAACCAAAATTATAGGGAATATTAATGGCACAAAATACATCAATTTCATGTAATCCTTTAACTTTGATTTATTTCCCAAGTACACTTATTAAATGTACAACCAAATTGATCTTTTTCATTCTTGCATGACATGCTAAGACCGTCAGGTTCCTCTAGGCTTGTGCTAGTTATCTTTATCTCCTTAAAAAGACACTAAGATCCATTAAAACTTTACCAAGACACCTCTAAGCTTCAAAACCATGTTTATTACCTTAATAACATGTAGGGGATGACCTTTACTTGTATTGTTAGACTTATTTCTAGCCCTTTTATTTAAAATCTACAAATTCACCTTAAAGCTTGCTTAAAGTGTTTTAAAATCTTACAAGGGACATGTGTTTTAAAATCTTATAAACACACTATATGACAAGAACTTGTTGAGGATGATGATGTCATGATCTACTAAAAGGGAAAAGTCTCCAAAGACTTTGAAACTTCATTGAATAATCCACTTGCCTTGGCCACCTCCAAAATTCTCTCCCTTAGACTTATATGCCACCTTCCACTTGCACTTCTAGAAGTTGATTGGGTAAAAATTAGTTGACTTAGCATAAAGTGCTTAACTAACCATGGATGTCATATTTTATGTTTACCTTTTGAGGTGTTTTTCTACTTTTAACTTGAATTTTTTCCTCTAACCCTCATGCCTATAACATGACTATGTTCTTTAGCTTCCTGTAGTTTAATTTTATGGTTTATGAGAAAAATATTTTGGTCCTCCATTTATGAACCCATTAAAACATAATCAACATGACTATCTTCATGAAACAACCTCTCAAGTATGAAACTCTATAGGAACTCTACCTCTTATCCTTCACCATTCTTGGAATGTGACTGTGCTTGGTGATTGTAGGTCTATTTCAGGATAGTTTTTGGTTTCCATGGAATGTAAAACTAATTACCTTATTGGTTTTCCATGGATACCTCACTTTTTGATGCATCCATTTCATTCAAATAATTAGTAGCTCACTTTTGATCTCTTAAATAGACATATTCTACCCCTGAGCATAATGAAGCCAAGAAATCATTGTACATGTGGATCCCTTTCAAATAATAATTAACAGAACCATGAAACAATACTACAACCTTAGAAAATAAAGCTTATAGGTTATAAATATTCAAACTAGGGGTCTTAGTTGATATTTAATGGTGACATATGAATGCACAATGTTTGCTTTCGTAACCCAAATCATATTTTGATCTCAACATATCTACTTATGTGGCATCGACCTACCACATGCTTATTTAAATTTAAAACATGAGCATTTTCACTTAGGAAACATGTATTCATCTCATGGACCCTAGAAAATTTATAAAATTATCTCTATTGATCTTCTCAAGATTCTCTTGGCCTTGACTTTCAACATTAGTCATTGATATTTGATTTGCATTCAAGATCATAACACTTGATATCCTTACATGCCTTCTATGTACTCTAATATTAGTCTTCAATTACTTAATGTGCTTACACCACATGGTAGCCTTGAATGCAATCTAATATTATTAAATTAATAACTTAACTTGCACTGTCAATATTTGATTTGCTATATTAAATATGCATCATTGATCTGCTAAACATACAATCAAACATGGGTCATTGATTTATTGTCAATCCATCATGATTGAGACACATGAAATCATCACATTCAATCTCAAGATCCTATGAGATATTGAATTTTTACTAATTTTTATATCTCCATCTACATGATTAAAGATGCATCATAGATCTATCTTGACTTATTGACTTCAGTATTCAATGTAAATCATTGATCAAAGTTTGTACGCATCATCGATCTTGATCTAGGGATTTTGAGTTATTGAATATTTGAGATCACCCATGTGACATTAATCCTTGATTTTATTGAGTAAGGTTTTGACACTTGGAATCCCTATGATCAATTCATACCTTGTTGAATCCAAATAGCTATTTCCTATGGCTTTAATTTTATGTCCCCTGAGACATCCCACATTACTAGATCATCTTTGAAGGCTTATATATTGAGATAGGAAACACACCAAGAAACCAAAATTATAGGGAATATTAATGGCACAAAATACATCAATTTCATGTAATCCTTTAACTTTGATTTATTTCCCAAGTACACTTATTAAATGTACAACCAAATTGATCTTTTTCATTCTTGCATGACATGCTAAGACCGTCAGGTTCCTCTAGGCTTGTGCTAGTTATCTTTATCTCCTTAAAAAGACACTAAGATCCATTAAAACTTTACCAAGACACCTCTAAGCTTCAAAACCATGTTTATTACCTTAATAACATGTAGGGGATGACCTTTACTTGTATTTTTAGACTTATTTCTAGCCCTTTTATTTAAAATCTACAAATTCACCTTAAAGCTTGCTTAAAGTGTTTTAAAATCTTACAAGGGACATGTGGTAGGGCCATGAGGTCTATCTTCTCCTTTTACCATAGGATCACTCACTCAAATAGAATTATATTCAACTTTTCACACCACACCAAGACCTCCCAAAATACTACACTACATCATCAATCTAGGACCATAAAGGGACTAGTCATGGAGAGAGAAGATTCCTGAAGGGTTCAAGAGAGTGGCCTATGTTGGAAATATTGTCATTAATATCAAACATCTAACATTGGTGAAAAAGGCCCCATTGTATTTAATGGTGTTTTTAATATTCATGTCTTGGCTAATGTGTGTTAATATTTATTTAATATTAATGAATATATTTTTGGTTGCATATAAGTCAAAAGAGGGCCCATGGAGAAGTCAAAGAGTCACAGGGTAAAAACAAAAGAGGAATGGGATGCATTTTATTATGAAGAGTCATCTTGAGGAATTCCAAGAGTCACCATGTGAAGACAAAAGAGGGCATGGTGCATTTTTCCATGAAGGGACACTTTGAGGAATATGAAAAGTCACCAAGATAAAGACAAAAGAGGAAAGGGCACATTTGTTTATAAAGGGTTACCATGTGACTTTTCAAATGTAACGATATGAAGAGTCATGCAATTTTGGCACCATTATCCATGTTGCTTATTAGACCTATGGGTAATGTTTTTAAAGAAAAAATCGAAAGCTTTTAGACATTTCAAAGCATTCAAAGTATTAGTTGAGAATGACTAGTTTGAAGATTAAGTGCCTAAGATACAATCGAGGAGGAGAATTCATGTCAGATCAATTTATTGAGTTTTGTGAAGACTATGGAATTAAGACACATTATTCAGTAACTAGAACTCCATAGGAAAATGGAGTAATTAAATGAAAAAATAGAATAGTTTAGGAGATGGCAAGGACAATGCTAAATGAATCCAAGATACTAGATAAATATTGGAGAGAGGTAGTTGCTATGATAGTACATATTTAGAATAGATCATTATTGAGAGTCAATAGTTATAAGACTCCTTATGAGCTATGAAAAGACAAACCAACTAGTTGATTATTTTAGAGTTTTTGATAGTAGATGCTTCATAAAGAGAATCATTGAAAAACTAGTCAAGTTTTAATCTAGAGCAGATGAAGGTATATTTGTTGGTTATTCTTAAAAAAGTAAAGCTTATAAATGTTATAACAAAAGAACTAAGAAAATAGTTAAAAGTGCAAGTGTCAAGATAGAAGAAGAAGGAACACAAAGAATTAGTGATCCAATAGACATTCTTGAAATCATTGAAGAGGAATATTTGAAGAATCAGATGAAGATGAGAAGAAGAAGAAAAAAGACACCAAAACCCCATCCAAATGTGTCCAAAAAAATCATAATGAAAGTGACATTATTGGATACATAAATGAAGGAATTCACACTAGAAGAATGATGGTAAGTGAATTTGAGAAAGTTAATTTCTCTTTGCTATCCAAAATTTAACCTAGAACTTTTTAAAAAGCTAGACATGATAAGCATTGGGTTAAGACAATGGATGAAGAATTAAATCATATAGAAAAGAATGATACTTGGAAATTAGTGCCTAGACCAAAATATCACAATGTGATAGGAACAAAATGGTTTTATAGAAATAATTTTAATGAAAATGGAGAAGTGACTAGGAATAAACCAAGATTAGTATGTAAAGGATATGCTTAGATTGAGGGAATAGATTTTGAAGAAACTTTTGCACCAGTGGCAAAGCTAGAGGCTATTAGAATGCTTCTTGAATATGTAGTGTTTAAAAATTCTAAAGTGTTTTAGATGGATGTCAAATCTACCTTCCTAATTAGGAATCTAGAAGAAGAGGCTTACATTGAGCAACCAGAGGGATTTATTCTCTCAACTATTAGTAGCCATGTATGCAAATTGAAAAAAACACTGTATGGATTAAAACAAGCTCCCAAAACTTGGTATGCAAGACTTGATAAGTACTTATAGAATCAAGGTTTCAAGAGAGGATTTACTGACAATAATCTCTACATTAAAATAAAAGGTGAGAATCAATTGATTGTTGTGGTATATGTTGATGACACCATTTTTGGAGGAAATATTGAAAAGATGACAAAATAATTTTTTGATAATATGAAAAAATAATTTGAGATGTCTATGCTTGGAGAACTATCATTTTTCTTAGGATTACAAATATTTTAGTCAGATAAAGGAATTTTCATATCTCAAAGTAAATATGCCAAGGAACTATTGAAGAAATTTGGTTTTGAGGATTGTGCACTAGTTGGCACACCAATGTGTATAGGAAATAAGGTGAGCAAGGATGAAGATTCACTTACTGCAAATCAATCTTTGTATAGATCTATGATTGGTAGTCTTTTATATTTGACAACATCAAGGCTAGACATCATGCATATAGTAGGTATGGCTACAATATATTAGTTAGCTTCAAAAGATAGTCATGTTCAATTGGTGAAGAGAATTTATAGATATATCAAGGGGACATTGGATTATGGATTGTGGTATCCCATAGGCAGAGATTTCACTTTGGTTTCTTAGACATATTTAGATTGGGTAGGTCACTTGGATGATAGAAAGAGTACAAGTGAAGGAGATTTCTCTCTTAGTGATAGCTTAGTATCATGGCTAAGAAAAAAGTAGAATTTAGTATCACTTTCTATATCTAAAGTATAATATATTGCAATGATATTGTGTTGTACTCAAGTGCTTTAAATGAAGCAAACTTTGGAAGATATCAAGGTAAAATATGATGAACATATTTCTCTTTTTTGTGACAACACAAGTGCTATTAATATTTAGAAGAATCTAGTGATGCATTCAAGAATAAAACATATTCCCATCAAATATCACTTCTTGAGAGAGTAGGTTGCGGATCAATAGGTTAAGATGGAATATATCAGTACTACCGAGCAAATTATAGATATTTTCACAAAGTAACTACCCAAAAACACATTTGAGTATCTATAGGAGAAGTTAAGAGTAATTTATTTTACTTCATACCATTGAGGATCAACATCAATTGAGGGGGAGCTAAGTGTTAGCTCTAGGATAGGCCCTTTGCCATTAATGTCAAAGGGGGAGAAGAATATAAATAGGTATAGGTATAGGAGCAGAATAGGTATAGGGAATAGGAACATGTTGCTATAGTAAGGGGGAGTTATTGTATGTTTTTCAGATGGTAGTATTTGTAAGTTTTAGGATGTGGTAGTTTCAGTTTGAGGTTACCATCAATGACAAAGGGGGAGATTGTTGGAAATATTATCATTGATGTCAAAGGTCTAGCATTGGTGATAAAGGCCCCATTGCATTTAATGGTGTTTTTAATATTCATATCTTGGCTAATGTGTGTTAATATTTATTTAATATTAGTGAATATATTTTTGGTTACATATAAGTCAAAAGAGGGCCCATGGAGAAGTCAAAGAGTCATGGGATAAAGACAAAAGAGGAATGGAATGCATTTTCTCATGAAGAGTCATCTTAAGGAATTTCAAGAGTTACCATGTGAAGACAAAAGAGGGTATGACACATTTTTCCATGAAGGGACACTTTGAGGAATATGAAAAGTCACCAAGATAAATAAAGGCTTGAGAAGGTCTTTTGGAAAGCTATAAATAAAGGCTTGAGAAGACATTTGTAATATGCAAGAGAGTGCCTGGTTTGTATTTATTTTAGAGGAGATAAAAGTAGGAGATATTGTAGAGTTATATCATTTGTTGTGTAAGAAACATTGAGAGATAGTTATGTTTTATACACAAGAGGGGTTGGTGATCTTGTGGGTTGGTGATCATAAATATTTGAAAGGGGTTGGTGCTCATAAATAGTTGTTGTGTTGGTGTTCGACAAAGGGGTTGGTGCTCCTACAAGTTGGTGCTTGTGAACTTTGTAATTTGAGTTGGTGCTCATTCATATAATTGTGATTATTCTCTATGGTTTTTCCCACTTTGGGTTTCCATGTAAAAATTTGGTCTCTCTCTCTCTCTCTCTCTCTCTCTCTCTCTCTCTCTCTCTCTCTCTCTCTCTCTCTCGTGTCGTGCATGTTATTATTTTAATTTTATTGCATATCTTGAATGTGAAATTAAGTGGTTATAAAAAAGAAATTAGATTAAGTAAAAGATATATAATATACTGATTCACCCCCTAGTATATTTCATGCTTAACATCCTGATCCATCTAAGCAAAAGTTTTGTATGTAGTCCAATTTTGGCCAATAGTAACACAAATTATCTAAAATTTGAAACAATTAATTTTATTATGAGGAGGACTTGGTCCTATCCATGGTCTTACACTAAAAATCACAAGGTGAACACCAATGAGATGAATGGTAATAAGGGAAAAAATAAGGGAATGTTTTATTTTGGTAATTTTTGAGGAGAGCCTGGTCGTATCCATGTTCTTACATTACAAATCACAAATCAAAATCCTAGGGGGAATGCTCAGTTAACAAAATAATATTCCTCAAGGGGAAATATTAAGATTGTTGTAACAAAATAAAGAATATAAAAAGCATGACATAGGAATCTATGATAAAACATATAGAAACATGAGGCATCCTAGGTACAAAGGAGAGATACTTAGAGTCTAATAACCATCAAAATACAAAGGATACTTGATAACAATAAGTGCAATGCTATATAGTCAAATAGCTGAGATACTAAGATCAAATCATGAGGTTTATATGAAAAATAAAATTAAAATATTCCCTATTCCTCGAGAACCCTTATAGAGTCATTAGTTTACTATGAAGATTGGGTACTTGTGTGAGAAAGTAGGTAGCACTTATAGTTTTTTTTTTTTTTACTCTCCTATCCAAATCTACTGGCCTACCATACCCCAATGAACCTCGGCTCTATCATGAGGCCAAATATGGATTTTGAGTTTTGATTAGGAATAGGAAGTGTGCTATGAATCATGTCTTTTAATGTAATTAAACTTTTAAATTTGTATGTTTCCTTTTAAATCATTGCCTTTTATTTAAATGATTTGGATTTTAAATTTTTTATGGATTTTATGATTCCTCCTCCATATAGATTCAGAATAAAAACCATGAGTGATAAACTTTATACATGTGAATGAGCTTTAGAATTTGGTTTAGAGGAGACTAAATAACCAGAGATATGACTGACTAAAAACTTAGACTTACCTATGAACCAATAGGTAATCTCAATTTTCAACCATCTGTATGCTTAGTATGTGAAAGGAAGATGAGGGAAGAAAGGAGATCCAAAATATATTAGTATATGTTAGTAGTACAATGATACATATTATTTTATAACTCATCATATGGTAGATATAGAATACTAAGGGAATCAAAGTTGTATAACCAAGTCAAAATAATAATTATCTAATTTTTTAGTGTAATAATATAACAAAAAATTATTTTAAAAAGGAAAAGAAAAGAATCCATGAAATAAGTGAAATCATAATCATAAGTGTGAATTCATGAAAATAATGATAATAATCCATAATAAAACTTGAAAGAGAATGAAATAATATTAGTTAGCAGAGGTTCATGAAGCATCAAAACATGTTAAGGATGATGATAGCTAGGATATACTTTGTTGCGCATAATAGTGTATCATATTCATACACAAAGGTGGATAAAAGAAACATAGTACATGTGAATTATCATGCACTAAGTAGGAAGTAAGAACAAATAGTGATTCATTGACATAAATAGAGTATTCATATTTAGTTAGATATAAAGTAATCAAAAATTATACATGATAATGCACACAAAGAATAAAGTAGGAAATCACATAGGTAACCATAACTAGATAAGTCTCTTTTTATATATTTAAAAGTGGAACTCTATTCTTCTTACAATCAAAATTATATATAGACATTTATATTCTATGACTATTCATCTTCTTCTCATACTTGGTACCAAAAGTGGAGTTTTTTTATATTCTAACCTATTAAAATTAGTGGAGATAGGATAAAATAGACTTATATACTATAAAATGAGTACATAATTCATGAATATTAGACAAATATCCTATACAAATTTACAATCCAAAATATTCTCCAAACACTTTCCCAGACTTAAAATGTTGTCTCATCCTGAGACAATGTCACAAGATTTTCAAAGTTGCATAAGTGAGTAGAGGCTAAAGAAGTGGTTAGATTAGTAAGAGTCAAAATAATCGCTCAAGGTGTCATTTATAGTTTTCACCTCTTACACACTACTTAGTTAACCTCTCAGGTTTTTAACTAAGTAACATACCAACCTACAACCCTTTTAGGTTTTCAATAGGTTTGCATAACTAGATGGCCACCCTTTATGGGGTTTCAACCAACCTAGCCCTGATTGTCTTACTAATTCATCCCCAATACAAAATGATATTCAAAATTTTAAAATTTTAATACTTTGCATAGTACTTAAATTGATGGAGGTGGCATAGATATATATTATGACTAACCAATAGAGTCCTTGGACTTGGAATGTGTGGCCTTGCATTGAGTGATGATTTATTTGAGCTCTAATGGTCATAGACACATAGGTATGTTGACAATCTAGGTGACTTCATTAGAAAAGGGAGTTAGATCAATCTTGTAGGCATTCCACTCTAACATGAATTCTTGGATCAACCATAGTAGGTTGTATAATGGATCATGATAACTAATGATATTATTGAGATCTATGTCACCAATTATGCTCATAGATGCATTAGTGTTGGTAACCCTTGTCTAAATCTCACTACTCAACTGCTCCATCTTATTTGTGTGATTTTTGAACTTGGAGACTGGTGAAGAAACTATATATAAGTTGAATCTACTATTTTAGGAGTTTATAATGCACATTATCCCTATAATTAAGTTACTCTTAGAGTGCTCCATCCTTCTCTTTCTCGTTGGTAGTGTGGCTAACCATGGTTGCTTTGGTGGTGGCAGCCATTACAAAGTATACACTAGAAATGGCTAAGGAATTATCTATTTATTGATTATAGTCCATCAAGATACATGAAAACTATTATGATTGTAATGCATTACTGTCCAACATGCCTTGATACTCCTCCAATAAAGTGATAAGAATCACAACCTTAATTTTGACATCTTATCCCAATGTGTCAACTGCACAGAGTTTTTAGGATGTGCACCATTCCTTGGTTAACTTAGAGACCATAATATTAAGTGTACATTGGTTGGACATGACTTTGTCCCCAATTATTTGAGTGACCAACTCAAGATAGGCATCTTGGATAAGATTTACATCTTCATGGAGGTGATCCTTCAACTAAACATTCTTAGCCTTTGATTAGTCCATTTTCTACTCCAATGAGGTGGACTTCTACACAATGTACTCTTGTAATGACATCATGACCTCAATTTGTTTATTCAATTGGAGTTTAGAGACATCTAATGATGCTTCCTAATAGAGTGGGAGTGTTTCCAATGTGCTTGTAGTCACTAAAGGGTCAGGTCATGGCATAGTCTTAAGTGGGAGAGAGAAGGTGGTGCATTGAGCACCCACAGTTGGGATGTCCCATAGCCACATGCCTCCCAAAGTAAATTTTGGGAGATTTGGACATATTTGAGCTACACCAAGTTCTTCTTCTTATTCTGGCTGATCTATTTCAACTTGATATTGCTTAGGTACTTGCTATTACTATGTTATGGCCTTTACTACAAGCTTGAGTTATTATACAACATCTTCATCTTATTTTCATTTGACCTCCTCCACTTTCTTAGTCATATTTTCTTACGTAGATTTATATTTATCTTATTTTTCCTTTGACTGAATCTTACACACATGTTCTTATTTTTTGTTCTACTAGGACAGTAACCTTGGCTTGTTTATCCATAGCTTGTGTTTGTGATTATGCTTATGCTTGTTATAGGGCTTCATCTTATTCTTCCTTCTTCTTATTTATATATTCCTTGGATTACTATTGTGCATGCATGCCATCTTCTCTAGCCTACATTGCCTACATCACTATATCATGTTTCTATTTTTCTTCTTCTACTTTAACCTTGGCAATGATCTCAGCTTCTTTGTCCTTATAAACTTACATCTTATGTGATTTTTTGGATACATTAGTATATTTTTGAGCCTTATTAGCCTCCTCAATAACCTTTTATTAGTTGGCCTCTACATCCTGGGCCTTTTGTCAATCCTCAACTTCTTTGGCTGGCCAACTTGCTTATTGTTGTTGTTGAGCATGTTCTTTATGGCATTTATTCTCCTCCTTTCTAACTCATAATTTTGATACATGATATACTTCTTCCCTTGAATATTTTTTTTCTTATACTATAGGTTGTTTAGGTATGATATCTTTGATCTGTTGGGCTTGTGGTGAAGGTGAAAACTCACTTAGTTAGACCGATAAGCTAGAAACCTAAGCTTTATTTCACCCTAGAGTGACCAATCTATGTTTAGGTGGTGATAAAGTGGAATATGGGGTAGGTTATGATTCTTATGCCATGGATATTTGATTGAATGTGCATTATTTAAGGGTAGGTGAGGCCCTAGCCTCATTCCTAGTTTGTGATCTACACATGAGTGACTCTAGTGGGATTTTTAGAAGTGGCACAAAGACATATTAAACTATGAAGGTGGTAGAAGGTTACTATTGGAAGAAGTCAATATTTAACTATAACTAATCAAATTCTTCTTGTATAGTGTGGAAAATGACAGATATAGGGCATGGTGTTAGGTCAACCCAAAAATTTGGAGGAACCTTCTTATGTACTTGGACCATGTACGTAGCCTTTTATAAGAATTCCTTATGCTCCTCTCTATCATAGAATTTGATAGCCATGTCATAATCATTACTTGGTATACTTATTATTCATCCATCACCATATCTGGTAGGTTTCATGAGATTGCAATTTGGGGCACCTTAGGATCATCTAACTAGGTCACAGTGCTCCTTTTCTTGCACTTTAATGGAGGATATGTAGATTGATGCTCAATGAAAATATTTCACTTTCTATTCTATGGCTAAGAACTAGTGGTTTCCTCTTATTGAAATGCTATAGGGATGACTTATCTAAGTGGTATGGTTTGGAGTGGTGTCACATGCTTGGATGTGAAGGCTTTCAATTTGGTGACTTTAGCCTTTGCTATGGCCATGGTAACAAAAAATGGTAGAGGTCTAAAGGATGACCTTGGTAACTCATGGATATGAATGAATACACATTTTGATAACAAGGTAACAACATGTTGTCCCAAGTACTACATTACATCTAGTGGCACCCAAATATGTGATGCAATCAACTCCAGACACTCCTCTCATCATGATTTGAATTTTCCCTCATTGTCTAGGTTTTCATGCTCATTTGTCCATATGAGGTTGGGTAATTTTATGTTGGCCAATAGTCAGTGTTAAGGTGTACCCCTCCCTCAAAGGACTTCTATTGTGTGAAGCACAATCAAAAAATGAGGAACTAGTATTATAATATCTAGTTTGAAGATGTGTAGTACTTGTCAATGTTAGTGAGTAGATCCTAAATGAAGTATTCAGGGTAATTAAAATTCTCATTTCGGTGGATCATGTGGTGGATAATGTCCATGACCCCTTTTAAAATTTGTTTTATAGACTTGGTCATCTATCAGAACCTCTATGTGATGTATTATATAAGGACACACACTATATCATCATGAATTTATTTAATTGGGATCCCTATAGATCCCTAAACATAAAAATATTTGACCTCTTGGAGAATAGGTGGCATTATCATCTTGTATGGAGCAAGGGATTCCCCTCACATAGACATGACCAAAGCTCAGGCCATTACTTTTGTATTGATGATGGTGGTGGTGTTTGAGGCTGTTGTCCCCCAAAAATATCAGTATTTTTTTGGACAACATTTGAACCATTTTGGCCCCATAGGCCAAAATTATCTCTTCCCTTCCCAAAAATTGTTTTGTGCATTCAGGTTCTTCATTTTTCAAAGCTTTTTTAGAAATCTATAGACTCTGTAGGCTTGAATCTACAGACTTTGTAGGCTTGGAACTATGGAATCTATAGGTTAATTTCTATGGACTCAATTTCTATGGACTTCATAGTAAGAAATCTACGGACTCCCCCAATTCTATGGACTTGAGCTACGGACTCTGCAGGTGGAACTACAAACTTCATAGATGGTTTCTACAGACTCTGCAAGCTAGATTTCTATGGACTCTTTCAAAGTTAGAGAAAACTATAGACTTGGCTTCTATGGACTCTATAGGTAGGCTCAAATCTATGGACTCTCAAGGCCTCAAAACTATGGACTTTGTAGGTTGGTTTCTACAAACTCTAAAGGAAATAAATAGGTTCAACTCTTAACCATTTTTTCAATCAGGAAGTTTAAAGGGGTCTACCAAGAGCCGAAAGGAAAAGTGCCCTTGTGGAGGGCACTTTGGAGCCAAAATGGACCCTTGAAATTTTTTTGAAAGATAACCTTGGAGGTTAAACAACCCTTGTAGAGGGCAGGCAGGGAGCAGGTGAACCATTTCAAAGGCCAAGTGAGCAAAGGAATTCCTTTAGAAGGAAATCCCATGATGAAAATGCTAAGGTAATTCCTTCAGATAAAAAGCCTGAAGGAATTCCTTTAGACTTTTGTCTGAAGAAATAATCTTGAAGCAAAGAAAAAATCCCATTGAAATAAAGAATGAAGGAAATGAACAATTCCATCAGACAAAATGTCTAAAGGAATTCCTTCAGACTTTTGTCTGAGGGAAAAGCCTGAAGTGAAAGTCCGTCGATGAAGACAAAACCCAGCAAGGAGAAAGTAACCCGAAGGCCATCCGAAGACCGCCCGAAGGGTATGTGCCCTTATGGGGGGCTCTCACCAAGAAAAAGGGACCTTTCTCGAGACCCCAAAGGGTAGGTCCCCTTTGGGAAGGATCAAACAATAAAGCTAAAGGAATTGCCAAGGAATATGATGGGCCCATAGACATAAAAGTTAAACACCATGAACTAGCTGTTGGAATCCAGACGTCCGGTGACATCCCCGCAACCATCAAATTTAGGGTAAAAAACTAGCCATTGGTTTCCTAATGATGATGGGCCTAACGACATCAAATTCATAGAAATGAAATAGCTGTTGATCTTTGAAAGCTAGAACACAGACCCGAATGTAAAAGGCTAAAATGCTAAAGGGAAAAACCACTGATGGAAGAGTGTAAGGAGCTAGCAAGACCGAAAGAGATAGCTCGAGAGCTCAGATCACACAAATAAGGATGAAATATAGAAAGGAAAGGGAGAATGATGGAAAAAGATCAAAAATATCTATGCATAAGATATGTTTCTAGAAGGTAAAGTAGCCCACCAGATAGACATTAGAAGAGCATGAACATTCAATGGTGTGGCCCATTTTTCTACATCAAGTAAAGCAAACAGTTGTACATACATCAGGAAACACATTAGGTGGCCCATATTAAAGGCTGATTCTCAATTATAGCATAGCCCATAGATAGAATTTAAAATGCATTAAAGGCATTGAATGCATTATAACACATTTTTGTGAAATAAAGCACCCAAGTCTTTCTTGGAGCACTATATATTAGACTCTCTCTTATTGTTTTAGGGATCTCAGTTTGTAATCAGAAATGAAACTCTGCCTAAATTGAAAGACATTATTGAGACTTTGAGCTCAGATTATTGATCATATTTCATTATTTGAATAAGAAAACAAGTGAATTTTTAGACTTTGTGCTGGAACAGCTTGGTTATTGGGGAAATTGTTCTTATGTCTATTTCCTTAATCCATTTTTTGTCCATTTGATTAAATAAGTAGAATTAGTGAAAGTGATTAGGAAGGTGTCCTAAAGCTGGTTGTGGAGAGACTTTGTGCTGTCACAATTATCTTTAGTTTGTCTATTTTTTTATTCCTGTGTAAAGGATCTTGGGATGACTTTGTGCCCTCATTATCCTTTGTATTCTATTTCTATGTAAAAGACCTTGAGATGACTTTGTGCCCTCATTGTCTTTTATATTTCACTCTTTGGCAGTTGAGGTGGAGATTTTGTGCCTCATTTCATCCTACTGTGTTACTGTACCCTAGTACAGTTACTTATCATCACCCAGAAGATTTCTTTTGTCTACTAAACAACACTTCTAAAAGAAGAGGGGTGTATTCTATCATTTCATTAGGATTTTTCCTTTGATTTGTGAACATCATCTCTAAAAAAAGTGAGATGGATGGTTTATCCTACCCTTGAGTGTTATTTTCTATTTATATATATAGTATATAGCTCCTCCATATCTACAGGGAACCTCCCCTTGATGAGAGGAGAGATTTGTCCCCTTTTGATGTAGTAAATCTGCACATCTAGCTGACCAATTTCCCTATGCAATGGTTGAAGAGACCTATTTTGCTCATTAGTTAGTTGATTGACAAAATATCCACCCAATAGTTTTTGGTGACTTTTCTAGGGATGAATGTGTAATCTAAAGCCTCAAGTTTTAGATCGAAGTAGTCCCTACCCTTATTCATTATAGAATCTAAAAACCCCATTATGTGTCTTACCCATTATCATTATAACCTTACCATCTCCCTCCACCTCCATGCCAACTAGGATAGAACGTGCGGTTTGAAGCCTCAAGCTTCAAACTAAAGCAGTGCTAGTTCTTTCCCAATTTTGTTTTACAATCTAGCAAATCCATGGTATACGCAAAGCCAAAGGCCTAGAGGTATTTTTGACCCTATTTTCAAGTTGCTACGACAACGTAATTTTGATCCATTTCCTTCACCATCTCACCTCCAATGAACCAAGAGCTTTCCTCCTACTAAAGTCAAGTCTCCATTAATGGGCAAAGCATCCATTTCTGCTATTAATAAAGCTTTGTCAATACTTACCCCTCTAAGATTTGTTATCCCACCTTTACATAGTCACACAATGGTAGTTCAAGGCCCTTGGGGTAACTCTTTTGGCCTATTACATTTGACTCCACCCCTGCATGAACTTCCATGTAACTTAAGAAATAATTTCCCCAAATTCTATGGTGATGGGAAAGTTCACCCTGATGAACATATTGCAGCCTTCAGCATAGCCTATGATGTAATAGGAGTGGAATTTGAGGATGTGGCAGTTAGAATTTTTGTAGAAACACTATAAGGTGCTACTGCAAACTAGTTCTACCATTTGCAGGCTAGATCAGTGACTGGCTGGGATACTCTTAAAGCTAAATTTGAAGCCAAGTTTAAGCCTATAAAAGATGCACATGCTTTCCTAGCCTAACTCACACAGATGAAGAAAAAACTTCATGAGCCTATGAGGGATTTCATTGCTAATTTTGACAAACTCAGGATTCAGATTCCTATCATTGCTCAGCTTACACCTGAGAATCTCAAGTGCTTCTTCATCAACTCATAGCTTCCTAAAGTGAGTTTTTTGCTGAGACATGCTTGTCAAATAGACCTTGATGTAGCTCAAGATTTGGCTACTGAGGTAGAATATGATCTTATATTGGTAGGAAAGATAAGGCGAGACCTAAATAGAGTTAAATCTTCTTCATCTTCTGAATACTCACCTACAAGCACCACTGATCAAATGGTGCAAAAGCTAGTAAATGAACTGCTAGCCTTGAAAAGGCAAATAGCCCAAGGTATGTCTACTCCTCCTAATTAGGATATGCCAAGAAGGACATTCCATAATTAGTCATACCAAGGTAATGCTACTAGGAATCAAGGGCAACCAAATCATCTTCCTCCTCCACAGAGGAACCTTGCCCTTGAAACACCTCTAACCAACTTAGCAGTTGGATATCTAGAAATTGAACATGATTTCTCTTTCCAACCTGAGTTTGATCAAGAAAATAATACTAATCTCTTCATGGAAGACCAAGAAGAATCAACTGGTGACTCCAACATTGGTTTCCTAAATTATCAGGATGAACCCAGAAGTGAAGGTAAAGCAGATGAGGGATCATATGTTATGTTCACCCAATCTAAGAATCAATCAGCCCAACAAGATAATAAAGAAAGAATAGAGGAGTGACCTCAACCTATAATTTCAATTGCCAAATGAGGAACTTCTCTGCCTTTCCAACCAAAGGACCCAATGATTGCAACAAAGGTAAGTACATTAAACATCCCTCCATATTCAACTTCAATTCCATAAACCAATACCACCCCTCCTAAAAATTAGAAAGATGAACTCCCTTCTTCTGTTCTTAATCCATTTCAATCATTTGACATAATTGACCATGTCAAAAAGACCAAAATTCAAATGTCTGAATTTGAATTCTTACAATCCAATCCCAGATAGTTGGATAGGTTGGTAGAGTGTGTGAAGAATAAAGCCGTCCCTGTAGGACAAGAGATTAAAAAGACAACTCATGATCCCCCAAGGAACATGTCCATACTAAACAATCTTGTCATTACTCCTCCAGTTACCCCTGGGAAAATAGAGCCTTTCTATGTTTCCCTGTTGATAAATGGTCATAAATTGAGCAATTACATCATAAACTCAAGTGCTTCAGACAATGTCATGCCTACCAAAGTGGTATAATCTCTTGGTCTCTCACTGACCAAAACATTTTGTATATTCTTCTCCATGGAGAATAAACAAGTACTTCTACTAGGACAAATCAAGGATGCCTAGTTTGCATTTACAACATTCCCAGATAAGAGAATCAAGATGACAGTTCTAGTGGTTGATGTCCCAGCATGCTATGGTATTCTACTAGGGCAAAATTTCTACAAGGATGTTTGTGGAGAATTGAGCATGGACCTATCTAAAGCAAGGATCCCTGTCAAAGGTGTCATGAAGAGGTTGTTCCCTGAAAAGGAAGCAAAATATGTTGTCATGTAAACATCAGTGCCTAGAGCTCAAATTCTATTTGAATCTTTAGGCAAGGGTAATTACTTCTTATCCACAGAGGATGTTTAGGTTTTAGATGATGAAAGTCCTATAGGTGGTGATCCAAATATGGATTCAAACAAGACATTAGAAGAATTGGTAGGGCACAATACAAATAAAAAAGGATCTTCTACCTCCAATGATGAGAAATCTAAAAGATCAATTTTTGATGATGTTTGGATTCTAAAATTTGATGGTAGTAATTCTTCTATCAGTGCTAGAGTTGGGATTGTGTCGATATCTCCTCAAGGAGATGTTGTCCCCCAAAAATATCAGTCATTTTTTAGACAACATTTGAACTATTTTGGCCCCATAGGCCAAATTTATCTCTTCCCTTCCCAAAAATTATTTTGTGCATGCAGGTTCTTCATTTTTCAAATCTTTTTCAAAAATGTATGGACTCTGTAGGCTTGAATCTATGGACTCTGTAGGCTTGAATCTATGGACTCTATAGGCTTATAACTATGGAATCTATAGGTTCATTTCTATGGACTCAGTTTCTATAGACTTCGTAGTAAGAAATCTATAGACTCCCCTAGTTCTATGGACTCAAGCTACAGATTCTGCAGGTGGAACTACAAACTTCACAGATGGTTTCTACGAACTCCGTAAGATAGATTTCTATGGACTCTTTCAAAGTTAGAGAAAACTATGAACTTGGCTTCTATGGACTCTGCAAGCAGGCTCAAATCTATGGAATCTCAAGGCCTCAAAACTACAAACTCTACAGGTTGGTTTCTACAGACTCTGCAGGAAAGAAATGGGTTCAACACTTAACCATTTTTTCAATCAAGAAGTTCAAAGGGGTCTTCCAAGAGCCTGAAGGATAAGTGCCCTTGTGGAGGACACTTTGGAGCCAAAATAAACCCTTGCAACTTTTTTGAAAGGCAACCTTGAAGGTCAAACAACCCTTGCAGAGGGAAGGTAGGGAGCAAGTGAATTGTTTCAAAGGCTGAGTGAGCAAAGGAATTCCTTTGAAAGGAAATCCCATGGAAAAAATACTAAGGCAATTCCTTCAGACAAAAATCCTAAATAAATTATGTTGGACTTTTTTCCAAAGAAATAAGCTTGAAGCAAAGACAAAATCCCACCAAAAGAAAGAATGAAGGAAAGGAACAATTCCTTTAGACAAAATGTCTGAAGGAATTCCTTTATAATTTTGTTTGAGGGAAAACCCTGAAGTGAAAGTTCGCTGATGAAGACAAAACATGTCGAGGAGAAAGAAACCCCAAGGCCATCCAAAGACCACCTAAAGGGTATGTGCCCTTACGGGGGGCTCTCACCAAGAAAAAGGGACCTTTCTTAAGACCCCAAAGGGCAGGTCCCCTTCAAGAAGGATCAAAAAAGAAAACCAAAAGAATTGCCAAGGAATATGACAGGCCCATAGATGTCAAAGTTAAATACCATAAACTATCCATTGGGATATAGACATCTGGTGACATCCCTATAGCCATCAAATTTAGGGTAAAAAACTAGCCATTTGTTTTCTAATGATCATCATTAGAAAACAAATTAGGGGATGACTTTGTGCCATCATTATCCTTCATATTCTATTTCTATGTAAAAGACCTTGGGATGACTTTGTGTCCTCATTATATTTCATATTTCACTCTTTGGTAGTTGAGGTGGAGACTTTGTGCCTGATTTCATCTTGCTATGTTATTGTACCCTATTATAGTTACTTATCATCACCTAAAAGATTCCTTTTATCTACTGAACAAAACTTATGAAAGAAGAGGAGTGTCTTCTGTCATTTCATCAAGATTTCTCCTTTGATTTATGAACATCATCTCTGAAAAAAGAGAGATGGATGGTTTATCCTACCCTTGAGTGTTATTATATATATATATATATAGTATATATCTCTTGCATATCTATAAGGAACCTCCCCTTGATGAGAGGAGAGATTTGTCCCCTTTTGATGTAGTAAATCTGCACATCTGGCTGACCAATTTCCCTATGCTGTGGTTGAAGAGACCTATTTTGCTCATCAGTTAGTTGATCAACAAAATATTCACCCAATAGAGCCAATGTAGATGTTACCATCATTGTATTAGCCAATCAAGACTTGTAAAATCTCCCACAAGTGACCAAAAGTGGGCATTTAAAGTAGGTGCTTGACATCTAGATTATGGAAGTAGTGGGGGCTGTAAGAGCTAGTGGTTGTGCAACATCGATGGGGTTTGGGTGAAATAGCTTCTATTTTTCTACTCCAAGGAAATAAAATGGCTCTAGATCATTAGATTTTATTTGCCTTAGTGTCATATTGATGCCCATTATTTCTTTTTGTGTGGTTTTCAAACCCCTGATGAGTTGTGACATATCCATCATTGCTAAAGTGATGAGATTGAAATTATATTGGTTCTTTGTGTAATAAAAATAACTTATCACTTTGAATTTATAGGGCATACAAATATTTTTAAGGATGAAATATAAATTTGGGTTAGAAACATATGCCTTTATATATTTCACACCTATTGGTTTTCACGTAAATTCTATGCTGAGCTATTTTTTGGACATGAGTGTAACTAATGATGTGGAAAATCATATCCAATCAAGTAATTAAGATAATTAGTCATTGACACATTTGTGGAGATATGCCATTATGTTATTTTTTATTCATATGGGAGTATGAGTGGATGATGTTGACTTGATATCAATTTATTGAAGATTAAGTCAATCAAACCTTTGAACTATCATTAAATACTTTGGGATGACCATTATACAACAAATATATTGGTTGATGTGACTTATCCATACATTTTTTAGACTTAATTGATTTCTTTCACTCCTATTAACATCCATGATGGTGTATGTGAATTTTCCTATGCATAGCTGGGGTAGGATATACTTGGTATCTTGGTTTCCAAATGGTAGTGAAGAGATCATATACAAACAAACATAGACAAAAAAAAAAAGAAACACATAAAAAAATACAAAAATCAGAAATCATAATCTACTCAGTGCTACTCAACACCCACTCACTTAGTAGAATGAGATCAACTAAGACTATTGGCGGTAAGGCGTAAGCCTATAACCATTCACTCATGTTAGAAAAATAGTTCCCTATAGATATCTCAAAACAATAGGTCCTCGTTGTGATATTTCATGTATAACATAAGGCCCTTTCCATATAATTTATAATTTTCCTATAAATGATCTAAAATGACTATTATATAACATAACTGGTTGATCTTTATGAAATTGATTGTGGCATAGATTCTTATCATGCCATGATTTCTATCTCTACATCAATATTCATCCATCCTATTTAATTTAAGAAGTCTATTGGTGAGATACTCATGATCCCCTAGTCTCATGACCATTGCAATGTGTAGACTAGGTACCAAATATTCCATTGGCATAACTACTTCAAGCCTAGATTCCAAAACTTCATCTGTGAAGGGAATCACAAATTGATCATTCACACATGTATCATTCAGGATTTGATAATCACCACATACTATGATCTCCCATATTTTACTAGGCTACCTACCATGGGACTAACCCAATCTACCTTTTCTATGGGATATATTATACCTATGTCTTGCATTCTATCGATTTCATCCTTCACTTTCAACTTCATTTTTGGATTTAACTTGTATGGCCATTTATTTATAGGTTGTGCACACTCCTTGAGTTTGATATGAATTTCACGTAGAGATGGATCAAATCCATTTATGTTTGAAAATTTAGTGGGAAACACATCTTGATACTCTCATAGGAATTGCATGGCTTCAGAAATTTCAGCTTCAATCCATAATAACCTATATGTGCCAATTTAGGAATCTCCTTGGTTTCAATGTTTGATACATGATTTTTAATGGGATTATGGTAAATATTATTATTTACCTCATAACCATATTCTTGGAGAATTCATTTCCCTTATTATTCTAGAATTTGTATGTTGTATAGCTTGTCTTCCTCAGTAGGTTCTAGATGGGGTCCTTTACTGGTTCTTCTAGCTATTCAAGTTCAAACAAATCAATCAAATTGATATCAAAATCAGTATCGAAATACTCAATGTCCTCTTCTTCATCTTGTATTTGATGGCATGGCTTCATGATAGATTGGTACTATTTCTTAGCAATTTTATATCTTTGTAATGTTGCATTAGATCACAAGCTATGTTCTTCTATGTAGTGGATTTCATCATGGCACTTAAATATTTTATGCACCCATGTCATAAGAAATGTTTGATTTTTAGCAGTGTATTTTGAACTAGAAGGTTATTATCTTAAAAAAAAACATTTGTATTAATTTTCTCTACTCCTGCTCCCAATGTTGTATCTCCCTCCTGCATTCTTGATTCATATACCATGTTAATGGTAAAGGAGCTAATGTGGTATGAAAGATATGAACCCAATATTTTAGTGCCACACATTTTTTAGTCTAGACTTAAACAAATTTGTGAATATGGATTTTAGAGCACTCACCTTCTTGAAATAAAGGCCAATTATTTTTGATAATGTGTGGTGGTTAAAACCTATTAATCATGATTTTGCATACATCGTCCCAATTGAGTTGATCATTTATATGAATTACCCACCATATCACTGCAAATCCTTTTAGAGCCTAATTCAAAGCACTGACCCACTAATAAATGGGAGGTACATGGACTTATAGACATAGAATGAAGTGATTGATATACTCAATCATATAGTATATATGGAGTTGTCTTTAATGAGCAAAGACCATTGTCATAGGTTAAATTTCATGATCACCATAAGCCCAATTGAGTAGGTGAATTTATGAATCTCTACTAATAGATAAAGCTATTTCCCAAAGCAAAGTGACTTTTTTGGTTGGATATATATAATATGGCATATGATCATCTACTTGATAGAGAAAGTCAACTTTTGAATGAGTAGGGGATTTAATAGACATGAATACATAACACTTGATGGCAAACTAGTTTTCCAACAGATAAGTAACTATTGGTTTAGGATTCCATTATTTAGACATCTTCAAATTTTGAGTAAATATTTTACCTAAGGTTTGGTATGCTCATAAAATAAGTTACACTCAACTGTGTACAGAGATTCTAGGTTCTCCTCCAAGTTTACCTTCATCTTATGATTTTATTGTGTAACATAAGGAGAGTTTGATTCAACCAAAATGATGTAAGTTTTGTGCACACTATTCAAAGGAATAATGAAAAAATTATCTCCTTGATGCACTTATAGTTGATTTTTCATAGTATTGATAGTCATGACTATCTAACCAACATATGCCCATTTCTTTCCAATCAACATAGGGTAATGTGTTGTTGTTATCTCCATATAGATGACTTCAAATTCACCTTGTAGGTTCAGTTCTATGACTTTAATCTCAACATATTATAATCTACCAATGGAATCAACTCTTCCATATTTGCATAAGCTCAGAGTTATTGGGCTATAACTTAGGACCAATCACTGAATAACCTCCCATGTAGACTTAGGAATCATGTTAACTATGCTACCAAAATCAAAGATAACATTTGGAATTTTATATCCCACAACATCAATGTTGATTTATATATCTACATTAGATGGCTTCTTTATTTTGACATACCAAACAATTTTTTCTATATTTTATTATCCTCAATGTGCACACTCTAGTAGATTATGTAGCAATCTTGTGATATTCTAAGAGATGTCTTCATTGTATAGTGTGCTTAAAAGATTCAATAAATTTGTTAGCATAGTAATGACTCCATATTGATGCATAATGTGTATGATCTAGCCATATAGTTGGGATTATATTATTATAGCATCTCCTTCAGTATCTTGATGCTGAATGTTTTTAAACATTTATATAACTTCATATATGAGCCCCTTTTATATATATGGGTCTGGGTATTTGTCCTATTTTTATTTTTAGATTCCTTGATCTTGAGGCATTTAAAGAGGAGGAAAACCTCTTTTTTTGTGTTAGTGTCATGTAGTAGTATTCAGAAATGCATCCTCCTTAGGATGTGAATTCACCATATTAACATTTCTAATGGCCTTATCCTTTCTTTACTTTTCCAAGATAGGACAATATTCTATCTCGTGTTGGTCATATAGTCTATAGTATTCATAGTATAACTATATTTAGGGATTCAAAGGGAAATTACATTGCACATGATTATATTTTCCACATAAATATCATTACAAAGGAGGGTATTGATATTTATTTCCCCTACCAACTTGGTAACTTCCTCTACATCCACCCCTAAACCCTCTTCTATTTGACTAATAACCTCATATATACCCTTGTTGTTATGATATATCCAATTGTTGATGTTGTTGGTTATTATCTACAATTCCAAATTATTGTTGTGTAACTAGTGGGGTCTAACTAGTTTACTTTTGCTATGTCATTACTAGACTCCAAGGTAAGGCATACTAGTATTGTGATGATGGTGATGTATATCTTGAAGGAGGGTTTTAACCAACTAAACCTTGAAGGTACTTTAAGATAAACTAGGAATCCATTATAGACCTACTTAGGTCACACAACCTTTATCAACCTTTAGGCCTAGGATCATTTGCTTCACTGAGGACAATTAATGCATAGTGATGGTGAATACATTTTTGGTGATGTCTTATTTGACTTCCTACAAATCCCTATAATTATTTTCATCAGGATTGTGAGACTTACAAAAATTACAATATAAATTATGTGGGTTATTGACATACTATTATAGGAGATGACATTGCATTGTTGCACGCTCTACTACTTGATAGATTTCATAGAATTTTGTCTTGATCTTAGGATAATCATTCATGTGATGTCCTTTCCCACACTCCATGCACCATAGATTCAGCTTAGGTTTATCTATATCATGATATTGCTCCATCATATTCATAAAAGCTTTCAATGTATTTTAAATCTTATAAATTATGATAGGAGTTTCCCCATAGTCTTCAATTTTCTCCACTCGCAAGGCATCAACTCTAGCATATGCTTTAGTAGCATATTGAGTCTGCATTATAGAAATATGATTCTAAAGTTTATCTCTTAAACAAACTATGAAACTTTATATTTTTCTACTAAATCAAATTCCTCCTTGTTCATAAAAACAAAGAACCTATGATCATAGTCGCAGATTGATTCTCCAAACTTCTTCCTTACCTCCTTCAGGTTTTGAATATTTTGACTAGTACATTTATTTATCTTGAAATCTATGACAAGACATTCCTTAACTTATTTTAGACTTTCCTACATAATTTATCTTTAGTATATGAAATCAATTTCTCATCTATTTAGTTCCCCTATTAACTCACAATTTTTTATAGCTTCATCAATAATGCCCTTCACTTTCCATCTCATTTCATAGGTTAGTAAATACTATTCAGGGTCTGCAAACCCATCATATATCACCATATTTATAAATTATCATAAAACACCCAATATGTCAACTAGTATCAAGTGGATTTGCTATGAAATTATTACAAGAGGAGGCTACATTCTATATGATCTTTCTTACATAATACAAATATTTATCTGTGCACTAAGCGAGTCAACCTATGCACTCTATTTTTCTATGTTTCCTTATTTTCTCTACTTGGTTACAAAAAACCTTATGACCATTAAAGCCTTTTGAATTGATTTTGTTTCAATTTCACCAACCCAACAATGCACTTATTCTAAAAATGGACCTTCTTAACTACTATCTTCCCATCTTCCTAGTTGAAAACTTCTACTGGAATATAAGATTTGGGCTGTAGGGATGTGTGCTCTTTTGGTGAATGATTATTTCATATAACTTCTTATTATACACTTGAACATGTAATTAATCTATTACTTTATTATTATTCTTTACTTAAATATTCATATCATTCTTCTGATAATACCTATTCTTATAGCTATGCACTACATCTAACATCTAACTTCTCTACTTTTACATTATTCTCACCTTATTCTTCAAACATATCTTCTTCCTCTCATTCTTCATCACTTCTTTCTATCAATATTCATCATCTTTCTTCATCCTTCATTCTTTATCTCTTCAATCTCATTCATCATGTATTCTTACTTATTCACCATCTATTTTATTGCTACTCTTAACTTTAATTGTAGTTACATAGTTATTCTTCTATTTACTCCATCTATTTTATTGTCATAGCTCACATTTAAAATCTAGGCTTTTATTCAAACTCTTTTTTGCTCATTTATCCATTTTGGATTCAGGTTCTATAATAACCTACCTAGTTGTACATAGAAAATGTATTTTTTTTTAAAAATTGAATATTGAACATTCAATCTACAATAGTTTTTAGAATACCTTAGTCAATCACACATTTTTATATGCAATCAAGTCTACCCTAACCTAGCCTAAGGTTCTAGACTCGATGCCCCACCACAATCTTGGGTAACCTACATATCTTCTCCTCAAAATTAGGGTCTGATGTAGTTTTCCTTTCTAAAGTGATGGTCTCCTCTATGAGACATCACCAATAAAGGGATTGGAAATTTGAGTCACATAGGGAACAACTACTCATGACACAGATGAGATTCTAAAGCTTTGGTCTAATCCCACAGCTAAGTGACATAGTCTATAATAACATCTTGATAATCCAAGTTTGTGTGCTTACCCAAGCACTCTCACATATAAACCTAGAGATAAACAATGATGAAGGAATCCACATTCTTAGTTACATAGAAAATAACATGTTAGACACAACTAAGAATAAAAAATAAAGTGATACATATAGTACATAATAGTCAAACCTATCATTCATTTATACTCATAAGATTGTACACATGCATACATGTTGTCTTGCTAACTGCTACAAATATATTGCTCAAGTAATAACCAACAAAATCATTAGAATAATCAATTTAGGTGAGAATACAAACATACATACATTATGTACCACCTAAGTATATACATCTAAGCTAAAGTACCCTTTGATATCCCAAATTATCATAGTTCATGATCACTCTACACAAAAATTAAAAACCATAACATATATATTAATTTAGGTGTGGGTCAAGATATAATAAATACAATATGTATCATTTGGGTACTTTATGTACTATAAAACTCTATGACATCCCATACTATCATAGGTCTCTATTCTTGAGCATTTGACTCAACACCCAAAATAATCTTACACCCAACCATAATAATAAAGCAAGTCAAGATTATAATATGTGAGTATACCTTCAAAAAAATCCAAAAATAACATAATATCTAGGTACACCTCATGATGCACTATGTTATTCTAAAATGTCTTGACATTTACACATTTAAATTTCTCATGAAATATATCACATATGAATTTTCATCCTTACAAGATGCGAGAGACTTGATCCTACTGGCAAGTTTGCATAACAATATTAAGCTACAAAAAGGATATTTTTTTCACTAGAATTTATAACAAATGTCACACTAAAGAATACCTATCAAGGTTAGTTTCCTATGCCTACACTCACTCCTCAAGCTGCCATACATATCTGTAATGTCACCTACATACACAAAATCAATGTTAGATGTAGTTATACTAAAACTACTAAATGTATACGTGTTTATTGGACATGACCCTCCCTTCATGGATAGGTAGATAGAATGGTGTAGGAATCTAGAATGAAACATGCTAGTACTCCCATGTGCGGTAAGATTCTACTAAGTGACGTGTATCATAAATAGAAATACATTTCTATATTGATATTGTATAACATGAAAATCATACATATGAATTTACAATGTTAATCTAACATTACTTTGACCAAATTTTTAAATAATATATGATCATCTAGATTAGTCAAATTCATGACACATCACTTGATTGAGTTATCCATACCCATCATTGGTGATGTTAGCCAGGCTTGAGAAACCATCTCACTGTTGGGTAGTATCATCAATGCAAGCTCCATAATAAACATAACAAATATATAATCCAAAGCATAGAATTGCTGAATGGGTAAACTAATCTAAGGATCATTAACATATACATGCAATATCTGATGTAATAAGCATACATTAACAAACCCATGACAACCAAATATGATAACAAAAATCTATATTAAATTATATAAAATAGATAATTAAAGCATAATTCAATTATTTTTATAGAATAAATACATTTAAGAAATAAATAATTATCAAACATCTTCTATAATGGTTAAGCTCGATTTCCCCTAAAACCAACTAAATCAATGAAAGGCACTAATTATCCATTTTACATAATTTTAAGCTAACACAAAAATATGTATTGCCACAATTCAATCACTTCCAAACATTTTTTGATAGTTTCCTCATAAGATTTATAATATTTTAATTACAGAGAAAAAACCCAAATATTAAGAAATAATATAATTTCCCTTGCCTCTAGACAATTTACTTACGGGGTTTAAAATATTGTCGACAATTAACTTGTATGTTTCCAGGGCATTTAATTTATATTCAACTCAAAAAATTCCATATTATGATATGTTTTAAAATAAGGAAGATTCTTATAATCATACATGAATATTATGGTTTAGGATTTTATTAATCCATTAACTAATTTTGGTTATATAGAGATCAATAGATTATAATATTTAATATTATATTATATTATCTCCTAATATATACTCACATTGATACTTATAAATTAATTTAAGATTTATATTCAAATATTATAATAAAAAAAATTATAAAATACAAAATAATATAATTACTTTTATCTTTAATTAACTATTTTTATATAATTTATAATAATACATAAAATGAACTATTAAACCAACCAAATAGGGTTTCCCCACTTTCCTTCCAATCAATTTTCATAATGCAAAATAGGTATGCATCATCCAATCATATAAATTTTTGATGGAAGTAAATAAATTTAATTTTTATGGTAAAAATTGTTAAACTCAATTGAGTGATCTACACTTAGATGGGCCAAAGTCACATCATGTATACATTATATATGTAAGTATTGGTCAAACATTGAGATAAATGCATATAATTATCTACTAAAAATGTAGAGAGGGTGGGGGTCAAATTTAAGTCCAATAAAATCCTTGGATAGAATATATTGTGGTTCTATTGAATTAAAATAATAGAGGCAAAAGAGAGTGGTGATGACATCCTCTTGGGCTAGGGTGAGGGAAGGAATGGTGGTGTCACTGCTCTTTGGCTAAGTTTGAGAAAAGAAAATATTGTAATAGAATTTTACTTAAGATCCAATGAAATAAAAAAAATTAGATAACATATAATTGTGGTCCCATTCAATTGAAAAAAAGCTAAGATAAAAAGATGGTGGCAATGCTTATCTTGGGTTGAGTTAATGAAAAGAGAAAAAGCAGTACTACTCATGGATCAAGTCAAAGAAAAGAAAAGAAGAAAACTTGATATGGCATCTATGTTTAAAATATATCATAAAATAAAATATTTGTTTTGTTTTTATTTAGGGTTATAAGGATATGAACACCTAAAAAAAATATGTAGCGTGTGTTCCTTAATTACTTCAAAGACAAAATATATATTCAAGAGTAAAAATAAATCATTTAGATTGTCCTCACTATTGAATGTCTAACCCACTATTTTTAAATTTTTTATTTATTGAAATTTTCCTAAATTTATTTATCACTTACAGATCAATACTACCTCCAATAAAATATTTTGGGCAAAATGGATAGAATCCTAGTTTCTAAAGAGAGACTAACATAACATTTCCCAAAGGTTTCCATAGGGTTTATTCATAGGTTTCTTAGAGATTATCTAATGTAAAAATATTGTGTAAATATATATATTTAATATATAATCCCTAATTCTTTCATTTGGGTTAATAAAATTTGGGTTATTATGGATATAATTCTAGTTTCTAACGAGATTACCAAAATCTATTTCCCTGAAGTTATCAATAGATTTCACAATGTTTCCCCTAATTTTAATATACAATATAATCCAAAATTCTTTCAATACAAAATACACCATTAAAATAATTACAGTACTCACCTGGTACACTTTTCTTTTTGTTGAAGGTGAAATTTTGCTTTTTTTCTTCCAAAGCTTTCTTTCTTCTTCCAACTTCTAGCTTTTCTTCCCTTGAGTTTTCAGTGTGTTTAAAAATTTTCTCTTCCCTTTCCTTAAAACCATTTTACTCTCATTTCCATTTTTTCATGCCATTTGAAACCAAAGGTGTAGGATTTGTTTCAACTCATTACATGGGAGTCCCACAAGTAATTATTGGATAAATTCCCAATTTATCTCCCTTGATTTCCCAACTTAAGAATAAGGCAACTCAACTTCCCTTTTTAAGTGAGTTCATCTTCATATTTCATGCATTGATACTTAATAATCAACTCCACTTGAATAATACCAGATAAGTCTTTTAAAGTATAGGTTCATCCTAATGTTTAATTATGATTTATTCACATATTTAATTAACATAATTAATATGTTGAATATCACAATTTTAATAATTGTCTAATATAATTAAATAATTTAAGATCATAAGAAATATTTATTTTGAAAAATTAAATATAGAATTAATACTATTTTTTTATTAATTTATCCATAAAATCAAATATCTTATTTTTTTACTTGCATATCAAGACTAAATCTTCACATAAATGTAAGCATATATACCATAACCAATGTGTCATAATGACATATATGCCAAAGGGACAATAGTTCATCAGAATAAAACTTGGCATAGGAAAATGGGATGTAATAGGTTCAATACTTATCTTCTCATATAATCATCATTCACTATCATATCTCACACACCCCCATACACTTGAAAGGACTACTCCATATTGGTTGGAGTAGGCACCATGGCCTTATCCACGACCAACATCTTCATAAAGAGAGGTAGTCATTGCAAAAATTTCCCTCAAACTGCTTTGAAAAACAAGTCCTACACAACTTAGAAATCTATGTATCTTTATACTATAGACTTAGTTATATATCCATCTATAGTAGTAGCAACCCAATAATCAATTGCTCTTGTCTAGCTAGTTTTCAATTTATATAACCAGTCTATCTTTTCTTCTATCTAGATTATTATTTATTCTATTCTTGGGTTAAAATAGTAATATTCCAACCATGCTATCTAATTAGATAGAAATTCAATTAAATCACACATAAAAATTTCATAAATCTCTCCATAAATATGCTCTTGAATGATTTCCTATATTGTAATACTAGTCCATTTTGATTCTTTATCTAAAAAATTACATACTCTTTGGTATAACCATGTCTCAATATATTTTTACCCTGGTAACCATATTAGCATAATTTAATCTACAAGGAGTGTTCCACACTCACTACACCATTGTTATCATATGTTTTTGAAGCATTAGAACATGCTAAGGATGAGGATATCTAGTATATACTTTATTGTGTAGAATATTGTATCATATTCATATAAGAAGTGGATAATAGAAACATAGAAAGTGTGAATTACCATGCACTACGTAGGAATTAAGAACAACCAGTGATTCATTGACATAAATAGAGTATTCATATTTAATTAGATATAAAGTGATCAAACATTATCGATGAGAATGAATGTAAGGAATAAAGTAGGAAATCACACATGTAATCATAACCAGATAAGTCTCTATTGATTTATATAAAAGTGAAAATCTAATCTTGTTATGATCAAAAGAATATATAGACATTTTAAATCTATGATTTTTCTCATCTTCTTATCATACTTGGTGTAAAAAGTGGATTTTGTTCATATTCTAACCTATTACAAGTCATGGAGATAGGATAAAATAGACTTATATACGATAAAATGAGTACATAACACATGAATATTAGACAAAAATCCTATGCAAATTTACACTATGAATTCTTCTCCCAACAATACAAAACACATAAATCATAATAGAATTAACCATGTAAAATAGATAAGTGAAATCAAATTTGACACAGTCAAGTGTATAAAATATAGAAAAATGGATTACAAATCCAATCCAACTCATAAAGTAGAAATATGTGAAAGAAAACCATGTCATGTTAAAAACTACTGATTTATTTGACCCCAAATATTATCTATAACATCCAAAACATCTCTATGAAGTTGAATTCTGATGCTAGCTAGAATCTCATCAATCTTTATGAAAAGTTGTGCAAAGACTTCCTTTTGTATCATCTAAACTGAAAAAGGTAGGTGTATCTAATGAAGATTAATTCTCATTTAGTATCTCATGAATAGGATACTCAAGGTGAGGAATGTATGCCTCAATGGGAATAATATATATGGGGAGAGAAGGAGGTGCAACCTATGTAGAAGGAGGATCCTTCTTACATGGGTGACCTATCAAAGGAGGAATGACTAGTGTTGGTGTCAACTATGGGAAGTCAAAAATATATTGTTGTAGATAAATATTGATTAATATTATGTATGCCACATTGGTTCAAAATATAGTATACTTACCCATATTTATGGATATACTCTGGTAATAACTTAGGAGGAAGTACATCCTTATCTTTGGACTGAGCAATAACTAGGTGAAATGTGTTGATGTATTGCCTAAGTTTTTAGAAGTGTGTACAAGAGTGTTTATTTATCTTTTTAAAATAATAAATATGTATGTTAGTAGAATGTGGGGGTCTACTAACTGAAGGGGTGGAAGGATAAGCCTAGGGTGGCTGATATAAATGGCAATCTTTAGTCTAATGACCAATAATTTTATGAATATCACAATAATGGTGATCTTCCCATTGTGTGGGTAAGGGATCAAGTTATGGTAATGGAATACGTCCATCACCAAGGAAGGGTGGGGTTGGAGCAAAAGCTAGACTAAGCTCATTGATAGTTAAGGCTAGCTATGTAGTAGGTTTAAGTATAGTGGCTAGCATCTCTAAAGGAAGTAGACTATAAGGGTCATGGTATTTGGTATAGTGATATGATCCATGAGCATACTCCTAATAGGATATGATTTGAGGTGTATCATGTGAGTTATCCATATCTACCCTATGACAAATAGTATAAATATAGTATTATGTGATATAAAGGAATACATGCTAAAATAAGAATGAAATTACTGAAAGAAAGAAGAGAAATATCAAAGAACTTATACATTTATAGCATGGATGAATCCAGATAAAAATGGTTTTATTAAAGTATAAAAATTATCATAGTCAGGTGTATTTAAATTAATGTACATATAGGAATGAATTTGTCATCAGAGGAATCATGATGGATATATTGTCTAGTTTTAGATAAGATGATATGCATGTCATCATAAGGTGGCTAATGGGATTGATGTTGTAAATAAGGAGGAGGTTAGGTGATGATTTAAAGGGAAATATTAGAGATTTTGATCTTGAGATGTATCTCATCCAACTCATCATCATCCAAATCTAAGAGGTTAGATGGAATGTTCTCAATTAATTTAGGGTGATCATTATAACCTTGAGTGGAGTTGAATAGATAGTTAAAGAGTTGGGCTTCCAAAAATGGTATACTATGTAAGGGTTCAAGGGTAGTATTTAAAATACACCACAATCTTATAATTGTTCCAAATTCTAAGGGTTAATATCTCTTTAAATCATGTAGATAGTTCCATTATGAATGCATTTGATGAATATGCATGTGGATGATGTAAATAATCTCATAAGATGATTATAAGGTTGAATAATTAATATGTTGTAAGAATTTGGAAATTTAAATACCATAACTTTCACATAGATGATAATAGGAGGAACATTAATTGGAATCCTAACACAACTAAGAGGAGGCATTTGTCTTCTATCATAACATTGGCATGTAGTACGTGAATATTTGAGGTTGTATTCAAAAAACTAATTATTTGAATAAACTCAAGGTAGCCAACACAATTTCCTAAATCTTAGTCAATTAAGGCACACTTAACTTGGATATTGCCAATTTATATTCTAATGAATAGAGGATGATCATTTGCATGAAGCTGTATCTTGTTAGGAATAATGGAAGTAATAAGAAACCTAAGTGAGAAAGAAGTGTCCACTTTTTCATCAACATAGATGGACATATCTTTGCATTGTTGTAGTATATTATCTTCTAATCTAGATAAGGTATCTTTGCATCTTACCTGAGGAGGATGAGGGATGTTCATTTCAAAGAATAATTTCACTGAGAAGTTTCAATGATGGGGAGAAGTTCTCATTAGTTATAAGAAACATATTTTAGATGGGAGATTAGAAATTTACATAATGGGATACCTTTCATCATAACTCACAAGAGGATTTTTAGATATAGGTGTATAGTGTTGCAAGAGATCCTAAGAAGGGTTGGAGGTACAATTGAACTTGTGTTGATAGGGTATGGTTTGTCAGGATCTAGGAAGCCCCATTGATTACCGTGTACAAGCAACTTAAATATGCAGAATTAACCAGAATCACAAGTAACTAGAATTCAAAAATAACATAGAATATGAGAGATAATAACCAATTGTATTAATACTCTTCCAGAAGGAAATACAACAAAGAAGATGCCACAATCTTCTTCCTTACATCTCTAGAGCTCACACACATCTAGAGCATAAATAGTAAATCTCTTCAAGAGCTCACTCTCTCTCTTACGGTCCCAAAACACAACTCAAACACAAAATTGGTGTTCACCTCCAACCAGTTAGTATCCACTACTGCCAGTACACCGAGTATACACACATACTCAACCGAGTACATAACACACTCCAAGTAGATCTCCCATGAACTTACAACAACCTGCAACTCAAATGATTTTACTTTGGAAGGATATACCTTGCCTTCCTCTTTGCTCTATAACTGAGTACACACTATACTCCAAGTAGATATCCCTTGATATTGCTCCCTGTTGTGTTGCTGACCTCCCTGATCTTGCACACCTGCAAATCAATCTGGTTCTTCACACCTGCAAACCTAGATCTCGCACACACATACACCTACAAATTAATGATATTACTTACCATGTAGATCTCCAAATGTGGCCTTACACACCTACTGACCAAGATCCTACATACATGAAGAATCCTTCTGATTCTCCAAACCAGCACCCATACTTGGCACTGTGGCACTAGGAGGAACACACCTTGCTCTCTTCACACACAGAAGGAGCTAATATTTGATCTCTTACTCTCTAGCACAAATTACAATACAACCCATGAGTCTCTTAAATAGATCTCATGCAAAAAATAATTAGACATCCAATTAAAATAATTAGATTTGCAGCTTCAAGTCTATAATTGGCCTTCTACATGCAAACAACCGGTTTGTTAATGAACTATCTATGGAACTCACAGTTCGGAACCGCACAGGCGACCAACGTCAGTCCCTATCTGCCTAGAGATGACTGACATTGACCGGATACTGTCGATGTCAGTTGCCTTCCTATCTTCCCCTAACCGATGTCAATTGGCTTGACCGACGCCGGTGACTGTGACACTCAGCAACCTCTTCCCCTGTTTGCATTAGTGAAGCTTTTAGCTCCACAACCTAACATGGTTGGTTTAGGAAGATTAAAAATGGGTTGAGATAATTCAGGTGATTTGGTGGTTGGTTGAATTATTTCTTGTGGTTGGGTAAAATAAACACTATTAGAATTTTGGGATATGTTGTCTTATTTTATGGATGTTTGGTGAAGATTAGAAATGGTAAGAGAGGTATAATAAAGTTGTGTGGTTGGAGGTGATGCTTGTATGGGTATAGGTTCTTCTTGACCTAATTTTATTATATGGGATGGGGAAGTGTATTTAATGACATGAAATGGTTGAGAGCTATGATGCATAGGTATTGGATTTGAGTCAATAAAACTGATTACTCTTCTCATGTTAGTCATATTAACCATGTTTTCATCATTGGTAGTAAGGTCTATAATCATTTCAACATTATTAGTAGTAGGAGTAGGATATTTTATGTTTTTTTAGTGGTTTGGAAGAGGAGATTTGTAGATAGTGATATGAGCATTATCTTGGTTTAAAGATTTGTTTTTATTTTACATTTCATGATCTTTAAAAGCTATGTCATAAGCTTGTTGATGGTTTTCAAAAAGGGTTTCATGATCAAATCTAGGACCAAGAAGAAAATACAAATAAATATTATGTAATTGTATACAAGTCTCATGATAATGGCCCCAAATTTCATGAAACCAACAAAATTTGTTTGAATCATGCCATGATTTAATAGGATGAGTGGGGTAAAGATGTTGTGGTAAAGGTATTAGAAGATGTTTTTGAAGTTCTACTAGGGATAGTGGTTTGTGCATGTTAGTGTGGTTAAGTTGAGAAAATGTGGGAGTAGGAGTGTTTTTAATAGGGGAACATGATCCATGGCATCATTTGGAGCAATTTTTTGGATTGTATGTATAGTGTCATATGCATCAGTAAAACCATCATTAGTTGCAAGACATTTTTTAGTTTTGATGAGCATGTGATTGCCCATTATAGGCTGAGGTGGTTCAAATTGATGAATGAGGAAGTATTTTTAATTTTCCTAGCTAAGATATTGTTCCAAGATTTTTGGAGAAAGGGTCCTAACCTAATATTGTAATTTGGCGTATGGAGCATTAGTGAATTAGTGAAAGAGGTTGTCATCTACAATGTTATGTTGACATTTGTTAGACAAGTTTTTCCATAATTTTATTAATGTATAAAATCATTAGTTCTCAACAGGTTGGTTTTGTTATGATAATAAAAATTCAACATGGTATTATAGTCATCCACAAAATAATTCATTCCATGGATAAAATAAATCAAGCATTGATGATTTCTAAGCTTGATATAAATAAGGTGTATGATAGGTTAGATTGGAAGTTTATGGACAAAGTAAATACCCAATTTAGATTTGAGGTTAGATTTAGGGGTGTTATCAAATATTTCATTTCTACTTCTATGTTTTTTGTCCTTATGAATGGAGTCCCTATTATCTACTTTAGTATTAAAATGGGTATTAGATAATGTGACCTAATTTCCTCTTTCTTCTTCATTATAATGGTGTAATCCCTCAATAGATCTCTTTTGAAATCCCTTAGAGAAGGTGATATAAAGGGTTTTAGACTTATCCATAATTTAAAACTATCTCTTCATTAATAATTCATGGATGGTACTATTTAATGTATGAAGCATCAATATGGGAAGCAAAAGAATTAAAAGGGTGATATTGTCCTATGAAGTTACCTCTCATCAAAAAACTATTTTTTATAAGAGATCAATGTATTTTTTAATAATCCAATGGATAGGCATCTTATAATAGTGACTATACTAATTTACCAGATAAAATAATTACTCATCTCTTATCTTGAAATGACTATGGCTAGCAAAAAACCATTTGTGGTGGACTAGAACCCTCTTCTAGACAAATTTTAAAAAATGTTGGTTGGATGGAAATGTAAACTTCTTTTTTTAATAGGGAAATTAGTTATTATTAAAAGTTTTTTACCAATCCTTCCTATATTTTTGATGTCTATGTTCAAAATTCCAAGGATAGTTAAGGAAAGGATGGAAATGCTTAAAATAAGGTTCATCTAGTCTAATACTAAAGAAAATAATAAATTTTCTCTAGTTGAATGGGATAAAATTTATTTTATAAATATATTTTAAGGTCTTGGCCTAATAATAATAAAGATGACGAATTTGACACTTATTCCCAAATGAGCCTGGAGATTCATCACTAGTAACACTTTCTTGTTTAGAATCTTATAGGCTAAATACATGGGCTCTAGACTTCTAATGACATTCTTGGCTAAGGAGTAGTTTGATAGAGGATATTCTTTCTATAATTTTATGATTTCCAATAAAAGACTCATTTTAGAGGGGAGTAAATGGAAGATTGGTAATTGTCAGTAGGCTAACTTATGGGAGGAAATCTAGTTGTTAAACAAACCTCTAATATCTTTAGAACCATGGTCACAAATTGGGTAAAAAATGCAATGCTCTTATGGGTGAAAAGTATCTAATTATATGGAATTCAAAGATGGTATTAGGAGCTAGAAAGTGTTGTCTGGCGCTAATTTATTTGTTGAAGAGAACACTTTGTTATAGGAGCTTTAGTTTGTCCTTAACACCATTCATATTTCTTAGCTTCTCAAGTATGATGAGTTTGTTTGGAATTATTATTTTTAGGGTTTTTATAGAATCAAATATGGTTATAATTTCATATTTCAAGATCTTAGGGAAGATACTCCTTGGTAAAAAATGTGGAAAAAAAACTTGATCCCTAAGATTAATATTTTCTTTGGCTATTTGTTCAAAATAAGATTCTAACTATTGACAACCTAAAGAGAAGAGGGATGTTTTTAATGAATTAGTTCTACATCTACTAATAAGGTGCTATTATTTCATTTAAGTGTGGGGTTGATTTAACAATTTTGGGAGTAATGGAGTTTTATTCCTAATTTAGTTAAGGGTCTAGAATAATAAATTAGTAAATACTATTGTAATAATTACAATACTGATTTGTATAATTTATTATGTCTTTTAAATATTTTTAAAAATAATAATAAATAAGGATAAATACAACTTAGCTTAAAATTTGATTGAGACAACTAAGATAGAGGTTGAAACTAACTATGTAGGACTTGGACAATATTGAAAATCAAAATCTAGCTTTCATTCAATGAAAGGATAGGAGCACAAAAAACATGACACTTTTGGGTCCATTACTATAGTCCACTCATATCACTATTATCCAAACTATTCCTAGAGATCTAAATATTTTGGGTTTTATTTGATGTCCCTATATGAGTTTGCCTATGAAATCTTAAGTGTTGAATGCTGATGGAGCTCTTTGTAGAGCTGATTTAATATTCAAACCATAGACCTTCATTATGCTTGAATAAAAATAAAGAAAGAGGGGAGGGTAGTGTGTGTAAGATACACTAAATGTGTATCCACACCCATTGTGTGGTCATATTGCCTACATACCAATACTCTAAAGAGGGATCAAGACATATGTATTTCTCCCACTTGATGTGCTTCATGTAATAGTGTAAATAGGATGGAAAAATGCCTAATTAAGAGTGATTGAGGTGGCTAGGGACTAGTGTGAGGGTTTGAGTATGTTTTAATTTGTGTTGGGTGACTATATGTAGAGAATAGGGAAATTTTCCTTAGTGGTTTATTTGTATTCTTGATTGATTTGTAAGATTTATCACCTCCCTTTGTAAATGACCTTTGGATGGAATTTTATAGGGAACTATTGATCATGGGTTATATGTATTCATGCTAGGTTGACATGATGAAGTATAAGAATCAGATGAAAACATTCATTTGGACTCAAAAAATGATTAGATAGGAGTGAAAAAAATGGGACACCCTAGGGTTTAGTACTATAGTCTAGGTATGGTGCTCTTATCTTAAAGGTTTATGACCTAAGGGGATAGAATTAGCCTAGGAAATAGATCTTGGTTGAGTTTTAATGGTTTTATAGAAGGTTATAGATGACTAATACTAGTCAAAAAGGTGTCTAGAAGGGTTATGAGAGTATGCGAGAAGGTCATATGGATAGGGTGTCACAAGCCACACTCAAGCTACCAATTTGGGCATTTTTATGATTATATTTGCCCCTCTTTATCTAGTGATGTAGCAAAACAAAATACTAGGATAAAGGAAAAGTAGAAAGCATATTTAAATTTACCTATAAGGGTGAAGCCCATGAAGCTGTGTGATATTGGGTGTGCATAGAGAGAGCACATCATGAAGTATAAATCTAAAAGAGAAAATAAAGAGTAGATCAGTTCTTACTAGATATGTTATATCTAAAATAATAACATACAAAGGCTAGGTAAGAGAGAGAGAGAGGAAGATAAAGGAATGATTACACCTCATCAGATATGAGAACCAATACAAAATCTATTGTGCTATTGAGTGATGCTAGATATATGTTTTACCAAAAGTAATATTTTGAATGGAGGTAAGTGCTCAATTCCTCAAGAGTGGCTCAAAAATTCAAAGGTTGTCTCTTTAGATCCATCATCACCTACTAAGTAAAGCTATGTGATCATGTGTGTGTTAATCGATGTTTAGACTATGTGTCCAATCTCTCTGAGTAGGTGTCTCAAGAATACAAAGGCTACTTAGTCCTTTGGATCCATCATTACCCACCAATTGAAGCTATGAATTGATACCAATATGGATGTGCATTGTATGAGATGGATCTTGAAGCCTATGAATGCTTTGAAATCTAATAATGTAGCATGAATAGCCTAATGTGTATTGGAAACTAGGCCAATCTTGGATACTTTGAGAGGTGGAGATTAGGCTTGTATGAAATCCACTCCAAAAATGGGAACTAGGCCTATGTAGAAGCCACTCAAAAATGTTGTCAACCACTTACAAATAGAATAAGGCATGCAACTATTGATAATGCTTGGGTAATATATTGAACTTATAAAGAAAAGAAAGATAATGTGCTATACACATTGGCCCTAATCATTGGTATTTATAACATGGATTTTGATTTGGAAGTTATACCAACTACCATATCTAAAATTGGAAGCAAGAGCCATCATGTTTCACATGATGCCCCCTATATCTAGATTCTCTAAGAAAAATTGTACTAAAACTATTGATTCTAAACTATACTATTGTTGATAAAACTATAACTAAATTTACCTTTCTACCTATTTTTAAAAAATCTAGGTTTTTTATATTTAGATAAGAACACCAAAATAAAGACACCCTATTGTTTGGTGTTGCTGTCTAGGTATAGTAATATTGTCCTTTGTTGATTCTGATCATTGTTCCATAATTTTCACTATTTTCATGGTCTATTCTACCTAGTTTGGGTTCTGGTTACAATTCTAGGTGTTCTAAAAATTGATTTTTTGATCGGTAGGAGGCTCTAATATTTGTGATAAAACCTTTGTTTATTACCCCCTCTTCTAAAGGTAGGAATGAAGACACTAAAATGAGTACCCTCAGAAGAAATATCCCTACAAGTGTGTTATGCTATGAAATACATGATATAGCAATGATAATAAAAAAATGTCTCAAGATATAACATAGTTTGTATTGGACATTGTTAGATCAATAGGGATATGCACATATAGATATAATAATGTAATAGAAGGTATAATATACTGAATTTAAACTATAAATGTTAATTTTTAGTTCTTATTTTTTAAGGAGAGATGGAGCAAGACATCTATCATGGCATCCAAGAAAATAAGATAATGCATGATGTGGCTCATGGAATTGCAAATAGTGAGAAGCAAATAAGTAACAAGCACACAAGGTAAGAAACAAGAAGCATATGATAGAGTGGCCAAGGGGCCAAGTAAACAAGGGACATGGATACATATCACTCAAACTAGAAATCAAGCATACAAGGCATGTTTAAATTCCACATACACTTACAATTAAAAACATGTAAGGTTATCATGAGGGCCACAAACACATAGAAGAGTATAAACAAAGGACATTGGAAAATTTCCTAAGGCACACACATTAATATAAGTAAAGGACATTGGAAAATGTTCTAAGGCACACATAAGAGATAACATAGGAAATTAGAATTAAGAAAGGAAATCATGTAAATAATGGAAAATACAATCAAATCTAACTAATCAAAGCAAAAAGTGAAAGTATGCAAAACGTGAAGTACAGGTAGATGCTAAAAAATACACAATTTATATATACTAATGAGTATTTATAGATTAGTATGTGTAAGCTAGTAATTAATTTACATCATCATGATAACTTAGAGTGTGTGGTGTAGGAATGACGTAACCTAGATGGTGTAGTCATGTAGAAGATTACCCCGGTGGGTGGATATATTGATGTATGTATTGAATGTAGAAGTAGGATTACCCCTCAATGGGTAGAGTGAAGTGATCAAGGATCTATGGGTCACTGCACACACTCAAAGAAGATCAAGTGAAGCATGGTAATGTAGATAAATTAATAAACAATAAAATAGAATAGCAAAATGTAAGTTTGGTATGGTAGTAGAAATGTAAAGCATGGATAATAAATATAATTGAATTATTTTTAGTATTTTGAATTCAGTTATGTACAATCAATCATAAAGAAACTATGTAAAAATAATTGAAAATAAGCTATGTACAATCAATCATAAGAAGATTATGCACAAGTAATTGAAAAAAAACTATGTACAAGCAAGTAAAAGGAAATTATGTATAAGTAAGGCTGAGAAAATATGATACTAACTAATGAGTCTCATGAGATATTCCATATCATGGTGTCCTATATCAAGGGGAGGAATCATGCATGATTGTGAAGCATGATGGAAGGTATTAGACTGTGGATCTACAAGTAGTATATGCTATAAATGCTCTAAAATCTTTGTAGTGGAAATTAACTATGGGGTCCAACTGTAACTATGAATATGTATGCAATTATATTACTCTTATGGACCCATATAGTAGTAGGATAATCTCTCTAAACATTTGTTCCATGTGTAAAGTCATGAGACCTTAATGATACTACCTTGGGTGTGAACACTATAGCTAGAAACTATCTGAAGTCTATAAACTATGGTTGCTCTAAAAGAGGCCTCTATGGAAGTGTATGAACTCTCTATAATGGTGAATAGGGCCTCAATTATGTCTAAATATAAATTGGAGGAAGAACTGTAACTAGCGAAAGAGCTAAAATTAGTGACTATATAGTAGTAGATGGCTCTGAAGTGGGGAGTGGTAACTGATATGGAAATCCATCAATTGTAACAACCTAATTAGTGTGAATGAATTTTATGCATCTATGAATTATAAAAGATACTTCTCAAAGCTTTTGAATCCATGGTCAACCAAGAAACATATCAAAAACTCCCACACTAGGAATAATAGTAAATAGTGTGGCCAAAATGTGTTGGACCAACTTGTAGTGGAAGTACAATCTCACCTATTGAAATTTGTATGTGCCCACTAAATCCACTAATAAATATGACCATCAGGGTAATATATTTCTTTTAATATCCTAAATGCTATAGTAATTTCATAGTGTACATGTTCACTCTAGATCCATTATCTATGAGAACACTATGAATGGGATGAGGATTAATGTAAGCTCTAATAAATAGTGCATGATAATATGAATCATCCTCAACTATCTCCTACTTTGAGAAGGAGATGGAAGGTCTAGCTAGAACTCTAGAATTATACACACCAATCATGTTACTCAAAGGGTGTGACTTAACTGAAGGTGTGTAATATGTATCTGGTGGAGGATGTACATGATATGCATGGTGAACACCTAATGTATCCCCTATCTCTTATTTATAATATTATGGGAAAGGATCTGAAAAAATTTCAAAGCCTTGTCTTATGTTCGCTTTGCCTGAGGAGGCTCAACTAGAGTGCCAAGATCAATAATGTTGCCATCTATCAAGTCATGTATCTTTTGTTTCAAACTAATGCATCTATTTATTATATGGATTGGTGCCCTATGAAAATTAAAAAATTAATTTTGATCATATCCTCATGGAAGAGGCTTTGTTGGGTCAACTTTCCAAATAGGAGGGAGACATATGATAGTATATTCTAATAGCTACTATAAGACTCTGGCTAGAGATACTGGTATATTGGTAAAGACTCATTGAGGAGGCATGTATACAATCAATCATTGAGGGGGCTCTGAAGCCATATTAACTATTGGTTGATTTTGACTTTTACTATTATTAAACTTTATTTTGTATGGGCCTTTACTATTACTCTTTTTTTTTTGATATGCTTGTGTACTTGAATTTGCCCATTCAAATTAGTTTGAATTCCCTTTCCTTTAGTATATGACATAATTTAGTGAAGGAAGATGACCTTTTAAACATTTTTGACTCATGCAAAGCTGGTAGAAGATTTTGTTAGAAGAGATCTTGTAATTCTTAATCAGCCATGAGGCTAGTCATTTTAGCCAAGATAGTCTTATATCAAAAAACATAATCTATGAGATGCTCATTTGACCTTTGTTTCTATTGTGCAACTTGGGAATAAGAAACATTATCACCTATGTCAATGTTAAAATGAGCTAGGAACATGTCAGATAAAGGATTTAATGCATTTATCAACTAACTCAGTAGACTATAGAACCATTGCAAAGCATAATCTTTTAAACTCTGTGAAAATAACTTGGATAGTAACCAATCATTTGGCACATAATCTAAGCATGTTGTGTGAAAAGCTCTCAAGTGTGTCTCTAAATAACCTTTGCCATCATATAGGGTGAGCTTGGGTTGAACAAAACCTGGTGGCAAGGGTGTAGAAGCAATATGGCATGCCAATGGTGTATGAAGTAGAGCAAAAGAACCCAAATCTTGTGTTGGTCTAGAGGCACCTTGCTCAAGATGTAACACCTTGAATTGAATATATTTTATCTCTTTCACAAGGGAAACCACATTAAGAGATAAATATGTACTAGTCATAACTAGTGGTGTCTCATAATAAGGTTGGGCTACTATAGGGGTTGTTGATACATAGTTTCCCCTATAGTGTCATGTGCAACTAGTTACTCTGTGGGAATGGAATACTCAACTTACTTAGACTTTTTAATTTCCATGATAGATTGTAAGATAAGAGTACAATCTCAAGGTTGTTTCCTGAGTCTTTCTCTAAAAATTTGTATAATCAAGTCTTTGTTGATGACAACATCATTATAAACAATAGGTGGAAGTGGATCAAAAACCCGATGTGGTGGGTCATGAACATCAATGTTTGTATCATCATTTTAATTCTCATAATACTCATTGTCAAAATTATCCTCATGAAAATTGGTGTATTTTGGATGTGTATTATCTATAGAAGGAAGTTGAATTGGTTGTTTATCCATGGCATATGGTCGGGTTGAAGAAATCTGGGTGAATTCAAGAGGGTTGCCACTAAGTCTTGCACTTCATCTCAAAGGAAGAGATGCAAGGAGCTTGGGTGGCATAAAGAAAATAACTTGAAAAATAAAAGAATATATATATATATATATATATATATATATATATATATATATATATATATATATATATATATATATATATATATATATATATATAATCTAAAGAATAAACTAGAATATGCATACAAAGTATATAAATCTCATAAATATGTAAGGTGATACTTGAAAAACATGGGACCTAGTATATGTAACTAGGGTTTGAAAGAAAAATGATTTTCAAAATTAGTATGGTAAATTTAAAAATTAAATGTGAAATTATGATTTATGTGTAAGGTGATACCTCAAAATAAATAGGTCTTAGTATAGTGAAACTAGGGTTTGAAGGAAATTACTTTTAAAATTACTAAGGTAAATTTAAAAATTAAATGTGAATTTTTGATTTAAATATGCAGGAAAAATCAGAAAATAATAATGGAAAAATAATAGGATCTAGTATAGGTAAATAGGGTTTGAATAAAATTATTTTTAAAATTACTAAGGTAAATTTAAAAATTAAATATGAATTTTTGATTTAAATATGTAGGAAAAAATTAGAAAAAAATTGGAAAAACTAGCAAGGATTTTCCCCTAGGATTTCTAGGGTTTTTGTGTGCAAATGAAGTCAAGTTCACCAAATGATTTAATAATTTTAGGAATAATGGATTTTTATTCCTAAATTAGTTAAGGGTTTGGAAAAATAAATTAGTAATTAATATTTAAATAATTATAGTACTGATTTATATAATTTATTGTGTCTTTTAAACCTTTCTAAAAATAACAATAAATAAGGAGAAATATAACTTATCTTAAAACTAGACTAAGACAACTGAGACAAAGACTGAAACTAGTTGTGTAGGACTGGGATAGTGTATGAAATCAAAAAAATTATTTCATTTCATGAAAGGATATGAGCACTAAAATAAGACACTTTAGGGTCTGATGCTATTTTCCACTCTTGCCACTATTATCCAAATTGGTGATAAAGATGTAAGTTTTTTGGGTTTTGTTTTCTATCCCTATATGAGTTTGCTTATGAAACATTAAGTGTTAAATGCTGATGGATCTCCTTATACATATAATTTAATATTAAAACCCTAGACCTTCATTGTGCTTGAATAAAACTTGAGAAAGAGGGGGGTTAATGTGTGTAAGATGCACTAAATGTGTATCCACACCCCTTGTGTGGGCATGATGCCTACATACCAATACTTTGAAGAGGGATCAGGCCATATGTAGTTCTCCCACTTGATGTGCTTTGTGTAATAGTGTAATGAGGATGTGAAAATGCCAAATTAAGATTGCTTGAGGTGGCTAGGGACTGGTGTGCATTTGAATATGTTTGTAGCTATTTTAGGTGACTATATGTAGAGAATAGGGAAATTTTCCTTAGTGGTTTATTTATATTCTTTATTGCTTTTTAAGATTTTTCACCTCCCTTTGTAAATGACCTTTGGATGGACTTTTATAAGAAATTATTGACCATGGGTTAGATGTATTCATGTTAGGCCAACATGATGAAGAATAGGAATAAGATGAAAATGGTCATTTAGGCTCAAAATGTGATTGGACAGGAGCCCTAAAAATGGGACACCCTAAGGTGGAGTGATATAGTCTAGGTATGACACTCCTATCCTATAGGCTCAGGACCTGGGGGTAGAATTGGGTTGGGAAATAGAGCCTAGATAATTTGGAATGATCATCTGGAAGGTTATAGATAATTGAGAATAAGCAAAAAGGTGTCTAAAAGGGTTATGAGAGCATGCAAAAAGGTCCTATGGATAGGGTGTCACACGCCACACTCAAGCTACCAATTTAGACATTTTATATGACTATAAGATTTTATTTTATAAGAAATTAATGATTACCTGGGTTCAACCTCAAACTATTCTAGAAGCATGAATAACTTGGAATCCTCCTTATAAGAATGACATAATTAAAAAAAATGGAAGTTTTTGCTACCACATATCATTTAGGGTCTTTAAAAGGAATAAAACAATAGGATCTTCAAGTATAAATAACTTTCTAATAAAACTTTGGCTAACAAAATCTAAATTAGTATCATGGAGATCCTCATTTTTTTCCCTTCTAGTAAATCCAAAGGTGTGAATGAATAGGAATCAAGGATTACATCCCTTTGACAGATTAAGGTGTAAGTTGGAAGCAATTTGGATCCTAGAATATAAGCTAGGAACATATTTAAATGGAGATCCCCTTCTCTAAGATGGGTGAATTAAACTTTTATGGGGCCTAAAAAAGGGAACCCAAGTGTTTTAAGAGGTGGGGGTATTTTTAGGGATGATAAAGGTAAATTCATTAAAACACATGAAAAAAATATGGGTGCTCAAACTAATCATAGGTATAATCCTTAGATAAAGTATGGGGTTTGATATTGGAAAAATAAATTATTATTAATAGAATTATGATAGAAGGTGATTCTTTAAGCATAATAAATTGTTTGTTAAAGAAGAATTGGCTAGTTGTAGTATCAATCACATCATAGAGGAAGTTGTCCTTGTTATTGATTATTTCTATGAGGTCACCATACAACATGTGTATATATAATAAGGGAATCAATAAGTGGAATAATTTTATAATAGATTGGTGTATACAAACCTAAGAAGATGGATTTATTTGAAAAATCTTCTCAGATTGATTATTCAAAGACTAGAGGTGGAATCAACATCATATAATGATTAGAAAAAGACACTTATTATGTTTTTTATTGATGGTTATTTCAAGGGTTTTATGCACTATTATTTTTAAAGATAGAGGGTGTGTTAAAACAATGGGTTTAATGGAGGGGTTAACCTTACCTTTGTTTTTCATTCATTGGTTATGGTTATTGGTCTCATCATAAATGCTCCTAAAGGGGATGATACAATTATGTTGGAATTAGGAAAACTTATTCCCATGCATGTGGTGATTTTGATATCCATATTTTGGATTTATTTTAATAATTATTTGAAAAGACTATATATGTGTGTATTTTATCCAAGCTAGAACTAGAAATTTTGTGGCCAAAAAGGGTTACAAATAGACTTGCTATGGCTATTGGTAAACCTAGACATATTGAGCCTATTCTAGATGTGGGATTGAATGAATATGTTGAGCTATGCAAGATTATGCAAATTGGTGGAATGGAAAATTTCATGCAAAGGGTGGAAGGGTATGATAAACATATTTCTAAAACTTTGTCAAGAATTGGATTTTTAGAGAGGTGATTTTTAATGGTGTCTCTATAGAAATTAGGGAAGAAATGATCACCTAGGTGATCAGGTTAAACATGGAGGAAACTAATTTTTTTAAAATAGGTATAAATTACATGAGAAAAAAATTAAAAAACCCTACTTGAAGGGGAGATGATTCATCCATTATAAAGTGGGTTTGATCGAGAGATATTTCCTTCTTTGTTTGGTAATGTAGTGAAGCAGGTCATACTCTATATCACTTTGGAATGTAGGAATTTTTTTTGCATTAGTCTCATTTTATTTTTATAAATTAATTTAAGCATAATATTCATTTTAGTTTAATTTTTTATATAATACACTCTCTTAAAATCTCTATTCTTGATGTTAAATGAGGCAAGAAGAGTGAACCATTACATCATACTATTATTTTTATGATCTATAAATATTTTAGAGGGTTGAATAAGAGCCCCATATGATTACCTCCATACAAGCCTAATATTTATGGTATTAGATCTCTTATGAAATGGATTGGTAAGAATATTGAATAAAAAATCCTTGCTCTTGGTAAATAAGGTATTCAAAAAACTAGTTTTACTACAAGCCCTTGAATAAAGAATTATAAACATAAGTTGAGGATATTTTCCAAGGGTAAATCTCAGTATAAAAAATAAGGGGAAGATATAACTAAAAATGATGCCTCTAAGTAAAAATTTATTGTAGTGCAAGAAAAAGAGGAATTATAAGGGTTAAATTTGTTAAATACAAAATCTTTGTAGTCTAAGAAGAAAGGGAAATTTTTTGGTTGGTATGAAGCTTTTAAAGATAATATGGAAGAAGCTGAGAACCTACCTCATAGATCATACATCCATGAAAAATTATTAAATTTAAATTTTTATATAGTGGTTGAGTTCCTTATTGAGTAGAGTAAAGTTGATAGTATAAAATAAGAACTTCATCTCCAAAAAGCTATGCTTAGGCAATTTATGCATGGACTCACAACCCAAAATGAACATATAAAGTCTCTTATAGATTTAGTGTCCCAAAAAAATATTTTGGATGAGTGAAAGGATATGAAAACCTAGTTGAGGAGGTTGAGGTATAGGGTTTCAATCCTAGAATGGAAGAATGCAAGACTAAAGGAGAATGCGAAATATCTTATGGAGGTTAGCAAGGCATCGATGAAGGACAACATTTATAGTCTTGATACTCTCAAAATATTTTGAGTAGTATGCATAAAGTAGTTGGGCACTCATACTCACAAGTTCAAAAGTGGAGTGGGTGTGATAAAGATATTGGATTATCTCCCCAAACATTTCAATAGATGGACTTGGATTGGAAAAGAAGTATTAACAGTTGGGAAGAGGTCTTAGGAGGTCCAAATACTTAGTTGTTTTTTAGTTTTTCTTGGGTTTTTATCCTATTACTTTTTGTTTAATTTTTTATTTTTTAGTATTTAGTAGACACTAGTATTTATCTTATCCTTAGGGACTTGGTCTACTTGTTCCTTGTATAGGGTTGGTTCCCTAGTATAAAAAATCATCTTTACCCTTAATAAAAAATGACGTACTAGAGGTTCATTTTGTAAATTTTTGATGGTTTTATTGATGATTCATGGTTTTGGTATAAGGTTACCATGGGAATCCCTTGGGGGGTGGGGGCATTAGGATTTTATGCACCAATGAAAACTAGTGAGGCTGATTTTGGAGATGAATGAGATGATTTTGCATCTACATCATATGATTTGTATTATTGGCTTGAAAGGTATGCATTTTTTAAGTGTTTGTAATAGGAGTTGGTTAGTTTGAGTAACATGTTTACTAGTGGACACAAATGTGATGCATTAGTGTTGTTATTAATATCTTGAGTTGCACTATGAGTGTGGGATGAAGTAGTAGCATACACCACACTAGTGGTAAAAGAAGCGGTAGTGGCATGAGATGCACTAGTAGAAAAAGAATTTGTAGTGGCATGAGATGCACTAGTAGCATGGTTATGGGTATAAGTATTTTGAAGAGGCCCACTATAATTTGAACTTACCATGTTGGTAGAGATAATATGCATGAAGATTATATAAGATGATGTCATGGTGTGGGAAGGAGATATTATAAAGGGGAATGGTTGAGATGTAAAGAAATTGGTTCCCCCAAATCCATGGGAAAAGGTAGGGGAGGGTGAATGGGGTTATCCTAATGAGTACCCATCATGATATTATAGATGGTTATATGATATTTTACACTATGTTTAGGGTAATCATTGATGAAAAAGAGAATTTCAATTGTGTACTCTAAATCATGATCATATTATAATTATACTAAAGGGTTAGTTGATGAGTATGAATGGGGAGGAGTCCCATAGTTGGTAATGTGAGTGAAAATAGGGAAATTACTTTGATCCATGGTCGGTGACATAAGATGTGTCTAAGAAGGCCTATTAGGATTTGTGAAATTCATCATGTTTATTTGATTAAGTTTTGTGAAAGCCTATTAAGATTGGTGAAAATCATCATGTTTATTTGATTAAATATTGTGTTTTCATCAAATAATAAATTCATGATGAAGTATGGATATTAAAAACTTATGTATAGATAAGGATCAACTGGTAAGATATAGAGTCAAATCAATCGATACTATCTTTTAACATAATAAACAAAATAGGCTATAAAAGACACATTCAAACTAATAGATTATGTGTTGTAGATGGATAAATTGAATGATTTTGAAAGACACATAGTTGGATAGGTTGATTTTATATTGAATATAAATAGAACAAGTAGCCTATAAGAGGCTAAGTTGACAAGGTCGATTGTGTTTTAAAGATAGGAAAATTTTTTAATTTAATAACTAAGTAAATTTAATTTATCACAAAATAAATTAGATGAAATGTGTTTTATCTAATTTTAACACATAACCTAAATATTATACAAGTTTTGTATAGTACAAGTTTTACAATACAACATATAATTTACAAAGATAATGCAACAAAACTAGAATGTAAATGCTAATATAATTGGTCATTCCTAATTGTTTTAAGTGATAATAATTTTTTAAATAAATGTGATAGAGAGTTGGCTATAAGAAGGAAATAAAAAAATAATCTAAGGATGGTTTTAGGTAGTTGAGTCTGAAAGGGATATATATCAGTGATGGTACTGGCTTGGTATTAGTGCCTACCTCATCACTTCAAAATCTTGTAGTGATAAGGGTGTCAGGTGATTTGCCAATATATACCATTAACCATATATTTATACTTGGCCAGAATACCAAGTCATCTTCCCCTTGTTGATTAAATCCAAGTAGGTATACCTTGGGTATAAATTATTTAATATTTTTTTGTGTTATGTGATTTGGAAGTGTGTGAAAAATAAAAATAGTGTGACTAAACCAGTTAATTAAAAACCTCTTATTTAGTCTATGTTTTTTACTCTAAACAAGCAAGCGACAAAAATGAAAATTGAATTAATTACTATTAAGATAGGTTAATTCATTTATTTTTTAAGAGTACAAAGTCATTTTAGGTAACATTTTATACAAAAAGTATAGAATATAGTTTACAAGGTTGATGTTATCTATGAAATCAAGATCCAAAAGAACATAGTCAAATAGGTCAAATGAGTCTTCTAGATAGGAAAGTAAGTTATAGTATTGTATTGACCTATTTGACCAAATTTGATGTAGGTTTATTGTTTTATGGAATACAAATTCTAAAAAGTAGGACTGTAAATGAAGAATAGAAATGGCTAAGAAAGTAAGAATAAACTTGATAATTATTGAAGATGCTAATATTGTTATTTTTATACTATGTTGTTCAGATCATGATTTTTATTATGATAATAGAGTTGATTGTGTCTAAAAACCTATATGTAAAGAATCAAACTAAGTTGATTTGGTTGATCCAGTTACCTTTTGTTGAAGAAGACTTGCATAGAGAAATACATAGTCGATGGCAGTGATTCTATTAAACTTATGAATAGAATGTTAGATTGTATCAATAGATTATATCTAGTACAATATAAATAAAAATATATAATATAATATAATAAATGAAGGCATGAATACAAATCTATAAATTTTAGTTCACATTGAGTTCACCAAAATATATACACAAAAAATTAAAGCTGATCTACAAATTAATCCTAGTTCAGAGAAGATAAATCACACTTACCCTTCCACTTGTTGATACATTTAAATAATTAGGATCATGAATAATATATATCTATTAGACCTAACCAAGGGATCCCTTACCATAATAATATCATTAGAAAGGGTTTTTAATCCTCTAGTCAAGCAACACTATGCAATAACCCTAGCTAGGTCTTATTTTTTCTTATTCATAAAGTAAATGACAAAGTAAATTAAAATATAACCTAGTGATCACCAAATATTATGTCATAAAATAAGGGTAATAAACATGAAATTAAACATGCATATAAGATCTCTACTTAATCTAATTAAGAATAAATCCTAATGCATATAGAGAAGATTATAAACTATAAAATGCAAATCTATCTACTTTATCAAGTAGGAGCAAGAGTTTAGGTATACTTACCATTTAATACAAACCTAATGAGGATCGATCTCTACCTTGGATAAGGTGATTCACAAGAGGTGGTTATGGTATATAAATATAACAAGGATAGGTCAGCTCTAAGAAACACAACTTATCCTATGCATCTAAAAGACTTCTCTATAAGACAAGATCCATATCTCTAAGTGTAGTATTGAAACTCTAAACAATTCTCCTCAAGTAGATTGGTGGATAAGTAGATGTGAAAATAATGAATTACTTCTTGTCTCTATTTTAAATGAAAAAAAACATATGTGTATACATATCTAGATCTAAACCTACACCTTTCCAAAAGTTTAGCTGATAGAGCCAATGAAATCAACTCTATATCATTAATTAATAAAGGCAATTAAGTTCTAGACTGAGTCATCCAAGGCCAAAATTATCTCATAATGTGCTCATATAATTTAAGTGCATGTTTGTCCTAGGCTAACTTTGTTTGATAAATGTAAAAAGAGTTTTTATCTTAGGTAGGGGTTGTTTGAGGCATTGAATTTCTTGGAAGATAGTGTCAGGGAGGTGTCAAAGCTTAGGGAAATATATAAGAGAGGTTTATGTTTGTTGAGACTCAAAATATTCCTATAAGAGAGAGCATAAGTAATTAATAAATTTGGAAAATATTATGTGTATATAATACCCACCACAATGGTATCTCCATCCACCACCAACCTAACATTGATGGTTAGTTGCTCCCATGTATATAAGAACATGGTAACTAAGTCAACACTAAATAGAATGTGTTGCATTTGCATAATCCCACAAAAGCCTAGTATTATCAACTATGCTTAGTATACTAATTCCAATCTATCTTTAATCACCCAAAAGTGGGTTTGAGTGCAAAGAGTGATACTTGAGTCTACATATCCCTAGCTTAGACCTAGACCTATCTTAGAGCCTATTGTTTCCCGTATTTAGCCTTTGTGCAAGCCACAGGCCTAGTCAGCCCCAAAGAAGTCCTAGAACCTCATTTCCTAATCCTAGCCCTTCATTTATAATGTTCTATTAGTTTGATATTAAATCCATAATAATTATAATAGTGCCACATGGTGCTAGTGTCCCCAAAATGGTGTTAATTTCCATTGCCCTATCTTCTCCCAAATGGATATATTTTCAAATTGAGGACTCCATAAGGTCATCCTAGAAATCTTTAATCACCTGCATAATCATTAGAATAGTATAAATACATGAATTTTATCTCTATAAAAACTAGATTAAAACTAGATGCAAAATACACATACAAACTTAGAATAATTTGAGCACAATTAAGGTTATTAATCCATATTCTGCCATACTTCTACATACTACCATATATATCAATCTTAAGCTTAGATTATCTAGATTTTTATTCTTAAGAAAATTCAAGGCACTCAAGGCCACTATCATAATATAATAAATTACACTTAGGTGGGGAAAACTACATCAAGATTAATCCCTCCTTAGAGTATTGATATGTATGCAACTCTCTTAAAAGTGGGGTGTTGAGGATGTCTAGTCTACCTTCCTGAAAAAACACATTTTTTAGATCATACCTTAATTACATGGAGGATTAGGGTTTTCACAATAAATCATTAATTATATAAAAAATATAGGTTTATAAAATTCATGCATGTAGGAACAAACCTTAGAGATCTAAACATAGGTACACCTAGAGGCTCAAGATAGTGATACATAAAAGACACTATCACTAATATCAAGGCACTACAACCACTTTTACAATAATGGAACAACTATCCAATTATGGAGATACTATATAATAAGGGTTATAACATTGTGATCTAGTTTATGACACTTAGATCAACTTCTAGCTCAATTTCTAGAACCTAGATCATCTATCTCAGTTGTTTTCCAGCTTTGTTATTACTTGCACTATTTATTTTTATTTTTAAAAAAAGTCAAAGATAATCAATTCTATAAAAAATTAATGGTTTTATTTATTTCATATTATTTCCCTAATTTATTTTACTCATCTCTTTAATAAACATAGGATTTACATATTTTAAGTCCAAAAAAATTAAAACATTTCTCAAACCCTAACCTTAGATGCTTTTAGGTTTTGTATATTTTTTATGTCTATGATCAGATATTAGTTCAAAAATTAAAGATTTTTTTCAATTTTTTAAAAAATATTTCTTATATTAAAATTATTTAAAGGTTTAAAATATATAATAACTTGTTTTCCTACTTCCTAAACTATAATGGCAGAATTTAACAACCAATTTGATGAGACCGATAAAAAACAATTGTAAGATTTTGTATCCAAACATTTAGATATGATGGATGACCTCATCACTATTATTCAATAAGAAATTCTAAAATAAAATAATGGTTAATATTCAACTCCCCCAACTAATAACATTGTTACACCTATAGTGGGGCCAACTCAACTAGCACAACCAATAATTATAACTCAATAAACTTTGGTGATAGATACACCTCTTGTGGCTAGTTACTACATGCCAAATGTATAATCATGTATGTACGAGGTTCATAATCTACAAGCTAAGGTGTTACATATTGAGTAGGGAGCCACTAGGCCATTAAATTCCTTGGATTCTAATGTTATCTTACGTACACCATTAACACATCACATAGCAAAAACTCCCTTGCCATCTTGATCCGTGGCATCTAATCTTACATTGTATAATGGTAAGGTGACCCAGAGCAACATCTTTGAGATTTTAATGTAGCATGTTTGGATTTCATGTTCAATGATTGGCTTCTCACAAAGTTGTTTCCATGTGGTTTAAATTATTATGACTTATAATGGTTTTATGACTTATTGAATCAATCTATCACATCATTCAATCCTTTAGAAGACATGTTTTTAGCATGCTTCTCCATAAACATTAGTGACAAGATCTCATATGCTCAAGTTGCATAATTGAAAAAAAAGTCAAATGAACCTATTATAGAATACATATTATGATACAAGACTATATTAGCTAAATTGACTAGCCCCATGGCAGATAAAGAAATTCCAAACATCTTCAAATAGAGGTTTCTACCAGGATTACATGGAGCTATATTGTTTAATAAGTTTACAACATTCAAAGATTTGTGCCATATAGTAAAATAAATAGAAGTCAAGCTTTTATCAATGGGAAAACTAATATATACAATTGGATTAGAATCAACTATTAAGAGTATAAGTTAAACTCCATATAAGGTAAGGGCCACTGAAAACAAGAATGATCAAAAGGCCATAGTTAATGTAATTTCATATCCATCTCCTCATTTGGTTTTATTAGATATTCCACATAGAGTCTTCACCAACCTTCTAAAATCACTAGCATAGGTTTTATAGTATCTCTTGGAATGTAATTTAATATCTCTCCCTCCCATAAAATAGGATGATATGACATAACCTCTTCCAAATAATTATGATTCCAATGAATTATATCAGTATCATATGGCACTATATAATACAATAAACATATGCATTAACCTGAAACATAAGATACAATATTTGATTGAGGATAACATAATTGATGTGGGAACACCTATAGAGGCACCAAAAGTATAGCAAGTAGAAGCTAATATATTAAAGATATTCTCAAATCCATTTCCAAAGCACACGACGAATGAGGTAGGGAAAACTTTAGGTGTTCACTACAGATATCAAGCACATCCACCACTAGCTTCATATAATATTATTATAGAGGAGGCACACCCACTACATAATATCATTGGCATGTAACACACTTTAGTTAAATATAGACCACTCACCACCTTCTCAAAGTAGGAGATTGTTGATGATGATACAAATTTATATGCACTTTTTATACAAGCATATATAGATCATTATCCTATCCAGAGTGTTATAGTTGATAATGGGTCATGATTAGCTTGTGCACTATCACACTTTTATAGAAACTGGGGTAGTCAGAATAGGATATATCCCCTATAAACATAATTATCAATGGTTTAATTGGTCATGTTTAGAGCTCCATCAGGGAGATTGTGCTTCCATTATAGGTTAGACCAACAAATGTGGGCATTTGGTTATTAGTAGTGCCTAATGCAAACATGTTTGATATGTTATTAGGTAGGCCATGGATATAATAGCTAGGAGCCATCCCATCCATAGTATATAGATGACTAAAATATATACATGGAAATAAAGTGGTCATAGTTTAGGGTATTACATATGAGTATCCTCTACCTACTTTGTAGGTAGTTACATCACAATTACCAGTTACAAAATAAATACTAAATACAACACAATTACCAAATATAGCACAATTACCACATACAATAGAATTATTAGTTATAACTAAGAGCATAGTTCCTATTAATACACCATAGAGTTTAGTACATACACCAGTGTAGGTGAGGTCTACTCCTAAAATATTGAAATATACACATACTCTCCCATGAGGACCATTATGAGAGAGACCCATGCATCAGATATATGTTGTAGATTCTATAGGGCCTCCTTCTACTAAATTTCTATTGATATCAATATTATTGAGTTATTAGGGTTATCAACACATGACACCTATGCCACCTACAACTTTTTATACCAGATGGGTTCCTAAGACCCCTATAATTCATAGGGTACCATAGTTAGTGTCATATATTATTAGCATCCCTACATAGGTAAAAATAGAGATATATCACTCTGTATAATAGATTATGGGTCTACAGTTACCCTTTCACATAGTATGCATGATTACATTTCCTTTACTTGACACAAGCCGTAGTGATAGTGAGTCTCACATGAGACTCATTGATGAGTATTATTCCTCCCATCTTGTACATACTTTCCTTATCTCTTCCTCCTTGTATATAGTTCATTTTCATGTTGCTTGTACAAAGCTTAAATATAGAAAATAAAAAAATAATATAATATTTTAAAAACACAAAAACATTCAAATATTACTTAGAAAACACAAAATTATAGATTGTATGCATTGTTATGTTTACCCTTATATTTTCTAGACACTGCATATGATAGCTTTCTTAGTATAGTCAATTTTATCATACATTTATGCTTCACTTATTCTTGTCTAGTGCTTGCAAATTTTTATAGGACTCCGGTCCACTACATCGATCTAGACTTGATATTATCTACCCATTAGGGACATACACATTGATACATGGTTCTTCACATGATGCATTTTCCCATTTAGGGAAATCCTATACATAGTTTTGATTACCAAGTTCTATCATTGTATACTCTACATCCCATATTTAACATTTTTATATATTTATATTAATCATTCTACTCTTACTCAGATTTTTTCTGGCTATTGCTACTTTAGACTCAACATATTTACATCCTATCTCTTACAAAAATATTTATTCCATATTCATACATACTTTAATTTCTAGTTTTCCAAATTTAGACTTGATTGTACTTTTATGATTTTTCTATTTGAGGGCATTTAAATATGCCATTTCTCTTTGTCTCTACACCACTTCTAATCATAGTTTGTATGATTTGGACATGTGTCCATGTCCTTGTGTGTGCCTTTATGATTATGTATGTGGAATTTTAAACATGTCCTTCTATGTGGTTCTACGTTAACTTGATTATTACTTATGTATGTGGATAATTGAATATGTCTTTGTATTTATTATTTTTCTCAGATTTAGTGACATGTGCCCATGTCCCTTGTATTATGGCCCCTTGGCCTACTTTGTGTGCCCCATGTGTTTTCTATATATGATTTCTTATATGCATCATGGCCATGACACTTGTATTTGATTTTTACACACCAATTTTCAATTCCATGAGGGACTTCATGTATATATCTTTCTTACTTGGGTATCATGATGGACATCATGCTCCATCCCCTTAGGTAGCTACCAAGTTATTATTTAGATTTATTGTTACATACATTATTACATTTAGTTTGAAACCATTATGAATGTTAGACATGTCATACATCTTACATTACATACTTATGGTCATATTATCTTACATTCAAATGTTATGTATGCACATTATATTGGATTATTACATAGTTATGATATATTCTCTGGCTAACAAACATTTTATATAGCTTCTTATTTTGAGGATAGTTCTTGCATAGGTTAAACAAATCCCATCAAAAGAGGTGGAATTCCCAAGGGTTTGTCATAGAGATCAGGATCCTACATTGCATTCACAACACATTTTTAGCACACATTCTTATATTATAGAAAATTAGGCCCAGGTAAACATAGTGGAAAAATAGTGACCTAAAAAGTAGTATAGTTACACATAAATCATACTAGTACACACTAATGCCCAAATTGGGACACTAGCACCATATTTTAAAAAAATGGTGCTACTATCCAAGATATGATACTTATATCTTATAGCATTAGTTTTAGAACAACCTAAATTGGCCAAAAAAGTATAGTAGGTATAGTATAAGTTTACACACATTCAGTTATAAATTTACTAGTTATACTCATTTTTGATATATTCATACTAGTTCAACTCATATTCATATCAATTTGCTTAGTTAGGGGGCATCATGTATGACATGAACATTCCCATTTTTAGTTCATATACCCATATATAGTTTATTACAACTTAGTCTAGTATCAATATGCTTAGATATCATATTTAGGGGCATATGTGCAACACATTGCTTCCATATGATCAATTACACACCAATTAATTAGATGGAATGAACAATTCCATGTTATTATCTACATTTTATACACCTAACATCATATTCTATGTTACACACTAGTTTTAATAATGCCTTACTCCATCTATACTGGTTGGTGTTCCCAAGTGTTTTGGATATGGCTAATGTACCTAAGTGGTCATAGAGTTGACATACATAGTTAGATATACCTAATTATACATTTATGATACTTCACATAGTTTAGTTTCAGATGCATCTACTACACATGGGTGGGAAATGATGGAGTCATATCCTAATTGAGTTCTTGAGCCACCCACATGAGAGGGTTGTAAAGACTATTAGTCCAATATAAGCTATTCAAAAGTCATCATTTACCAATTTGGGGTGGGCAATGATGGATTCAAAATTGGATTGAGTTCTTGAGCCACCCACACATGATGATTGAGCAATCCATCATCTTAGTCTAAGCTATCCATCGATTCATCACCATATACATCTACACACATAGTTTGTCACTAGGTTTATGGATTCATTTGCATGCCCATTAAGGTGTATTCATTCCTTTCCTCTTTCCTATCTCTTTAATTATTTTTACTTATTTACTTAGTTTAGACTTTTGCTTTTGATATCTCTTAAGTAAGAATTGATTTATGCATGTTTCATTTGTGGGACATGCATTGGAGCATGTCTCATATACTCAGACCCAACTTCACATACATAGACCCATCCTCATGGGATTTACCTCCAAGATAAGTCTAGATAAGATTATTTTTAATTTATCCTAGTCATTTCACTTTGATACATTTATAAAATAAAGTGGAAGTCAAATGTAATCACCTAAAAGTGTCATTTTAGTGTTAAAAGTACTACTTGAGACTACCTATCCCTAGCTTATCCCAAGACCTAACTCAAAGATTATTGTTACACTTATCCAACTTTCATGTGGGCTATGGGCATCGCTAGTCAGCCCCAAAGTAGTCTCAAATCCTTATTTTCCAATTATATCCCTTCGTGCCTAGTGTTTTACTAGCTAGACACTAGTATAATAATGAAACTAGCACCACATGGTTCTAGTGTCACCAAATTGGCACTAATGTACTTTTCTTTGCCTTTTCCCAAATAAATATATTTTCAAAACTAGGACTCCCTAAGGTTGACCTAGACATATTTTATCACCCACATAAGCATACAAATAGTATAAATACATGAATTTTATCCCTCTAACCACTATATATAAATTAGATGAAAAATACACATTTAAACATAGATTAATTTGATCACAATTAAGGTTATCAATCCCTATTATACCCTAATTATATATACTACCATCTAAACAAGCCTTAAGCTCAGACTCTAGATTTACAATCTTAATCACATTAAAGGTACTCAAGGTCATTATCATACTAGCATCACTTGCACTTTCACTAGCATGTAGGTTATGAAAAATACACTAAGTTTTATCCCTCATCAAAGTATTGGTATGTAGGAAACTCTCTTCATAGTGGGGTGTTGAGGATGTCTAGCCTACCCTACTAACAAACACACTTTTTAGATCATGCTTTAGTTACATGGAGGATTAGGTTTTGTATAATAAAGTAGTAATTATAAGTAAAATAAAAGGTTACATAACTCATTAAAATAAGAATAGACCCTTGATAGCTAGACATAGGTGCACCTAGAAGCTCATGATAGTCCTAAATAGATAACACTACTACCAATATCAAGATACTACCACCACTTTTCTAGTAATGGTACTAATATCTAATTATGGTTATACTATATAGGAGGGGTTCTAATATCAAGATATAGTTTATGATACTTAGACCAACTTTCACCTTACTTTCCAATACCTAGATCATTTATCTCTATTTTTCTAGTTAAGTTAATACTTGCACTATTTATTGCTATTTTAGAAAAGTCAAAGCTAGTCAATTCTATCATAAATTAGTGTCTATATTTATTTCATATTATTTCCTTTATTTAGTATACTTAACTCTTTAAAAAACATAAGATTTACATATGATAAGTCTTAAAAAGTTAAAACACTATCTAATAAATATGGTAACCAAATTACATCCACCAAGTGCTTGAATATTCATCATCTTTGAAAAAGATTAAAAAAAAGAACATATTAGTTTTTTATATCAAAACATAATCAAATTACATTAAAAAATAAATAATACATTCATTTAAATCTTACTTACTACTTCATCAATCTATATTGTCTATATCTCAACATTTTATACTATGTCAACCAAGAATACATTTATCTAACTACGTTGGCCATCTCATACAAAGTTGGCCACTAAACCAACTACATCATCTACCTAATATTAATTTGGACACTAAACCAACTACATCACCCACCTCCTATGAAGTCAGCTAGCTAAGACTATGACATCGGCCACTTCATACAAAGATGACCACTAAACCAATGTAGTTGGCCGCATAAAATAACACACTAAATTGTATAAGATGTATGCATTTGGCCACCTATACACTATTACAATAGACATACAAATATATATATATATATATATATATATATATATATAGTCAACCGTGAAAGCTATTAGATTGACCTGATAACACGTAATCAATAACTAATATCAACTTATCAATTTAAAACTACACCAACATGTTTGATCCTATTTATTTTATATGATTATTTATAACACTCTCATCATTAATTCCCTAAGCATTAAGGACTCTCTTTTGACCATTACCCATTATTCATCCTAATTTTTACTTTACCCAAAACAAATTGGGGAAAATTATGATATATGAATTTTTATCGACACTTAATTTTCCAAATATACATGATTTAAAATTAAAAAACTTTTTTTTTTTCAATTTATTACATTGCATACTTGGATCATGCTTGAAATATCCACATTGCATCCTCCCCCTCATGATCCTCACATATATGCCACCATCTCTCTTATCACTTCTCTAGGTCACATAAAACTCTAGTTTCTCAAAATAGTAAATTTTCAAATGAATAGTTCAAATTATATTATATATATTTAAAATTTACAAAATATTTACCTATAAAATATTTACCAAATAATTTTGTATTTTCCTCATAACTTTATTTCTACAAAATCATTTTATAAACCAAAAGAATTTTTGAAATATTGATATGTAGAGAATTTTTAGATATTCACCCCATATTTTTGTAATAAAAATTAATTTAAGCTTATTTTTTAGGTCCACCATATGTTTCATACATTAGATGTCTCTTCCACCTACTTCTCACATAACTTCTATTATGTATTTTCAAGTTAAGTGAAATTATGTATTTTTCAATTCTTTACTTTCATTTATTTTTCCAATTTTTACTAAAATTTATTATCTCAACATTATGTGTTATTATTTTCTTTCCCAAAGCACCATCCCGTGTTACACTTGTGTGACACATGATAAGCTTCAAGTGGGACATATGTATACACACAATATTTGTAAACTTTATCATTTACTAAATATTTCTCTCTTGTAGGAACCTATCGAGTTTTAATCTCTCTAAGTGTGTGCCTTAAAGGATGTATAAGGAAAGGGGTAGGTAGACCTTTAGTGATTTGAAATATTGTTGGTTCCTATGTCATTAACTAAAAATCACTATAAGTTACATTTATCCAAATACCTAAGAAATTAAAACCCATTTATCCACTCCTTTAAGAAATTCACCTTCCATAATATCTTCTAACTAAACAAACACCCATCTTCTTAATTTTCCTTTTATGCTAGCTAGGTTGATCTTGTTAGGGATTGAGTACACATTATGGAACTATAATATCCAAGCCAACCTATTTTGAGACATAATGACTATCTTTCCCATCTAACAAGATTGAACCAATCGATCTTATCATCTAAATTCTTGGGAAGGTTTAGGGTCAGTCCTTGGCTAGAAATAATACCTTCACTTCAATCTAATAAAGAACAACATTCATTTTCACATTATTATAGCTCTTAATTATCATATTTTTACACTTTATGGGTAATTTTTTAGGGTCTTTCCTTATAAGGGAAGAATCTTGTCTTGTGGGAAAGTCTTGCATGCAAAGTAGAATTTTTTTAGACTTGAACTGATTTCTATACTGTGATCCTTACAAATCCATGACAACCTCTTGAAAAGTACCATTGGCCAATAAAGAGATTGAGGCATGCCAAGTTCATTCAAATTAATTAGTCCAAATTTTTAATATTTCATTTGGTAGATAGATATTACCAAAAGTAATAGGATGAATGTTTTATTCCTTTCTTAGTTTACCTCTACATTGACTTGAGTAGAGTTATATTTGCATATTTTATTTTATTTATTTTAACTATCTTCCTTTGTGACATAAACTTTAGTGAGTACTATATTAGATTAATTTTATGTATTGTAGGACTATCTAAGGTTATTGAATAGTATAATTTTATTAGAGGATTTGGAACCCTCTCCTTTGATATTGTGTAGTAAGATATACCTTGGTCAGGTTTAGTGGATCTAAATTAGTCATGTCCTGATATAAATAGCTATAAAATGAGTTGTTTTGGTAAGATCACCTTATCCATTTTTAGAATTCACTAAGTAGGATAAGTTATAGATTTATCCTAATTATCTGTATATAATAGTCATATGCAAATACTTTGATGATAAAGAAATAATTTGACATCCCAAAATTTGAGTTATTTTATGTTGTCTAGGTATAGGAGTATTTACAAAAAAAGTAATCTTTTATCAAAGTTAACCTTTTGTCTAGATAATTTTTCATAGATATAAATAATCCTTTACATTTTATTTTATTCTTAAATATAAGAAAAAACAAGAGTAATAGTATCATATACAAATTATTGATGTAGTTTATCAAAAGAAATAGGAAGTATTTATTCTTGAAGCCAACTATGCCCAAGACACGTCAAAGACATAGTATATTCATGATTTAAAACTAGTGAACACTCAAATTACAAGTGGAGAAAATATAATGAGAGAGTATGATATTCATTTAGTTGATTAATATACTTATATAATCATGGTGGTAGGTTTTATATACCTCGCTAAAATAATAGTCGATATCAATTTTGGGGTTTAACTAGTTTATATATTTAAGGACAAATAACCACTCAAGAATTTTCAATTATTAGAGAGAAGTTTTAGATATGTAAGAGGTGATTAAAATCATGGTATTAATTTCAAATTATAACTTTAATTATGTCTAATTGGATACACATATTCATATTTGGGAAGATCACTTGATGATATGGAGACAACTTTAGGATATTACTTCACACTAGGAAGTGGGATGGTTTCATGGTATTCAAATAAATAATCTATGATTTAATTATCCTATATTTAAGATGAATAAATATACCTTAAATCATATTTAACACAAGGATTTTTTTGAATTGATACTTAGCTTTTATCCGAAGCCTAAACCAGTTCTAAAACACAAAAGGAGGTCCAGTCTCCTAAAAAGAAATGTTGAAATTCAACAAAGATATTTAACCTTAAAATTCTTACCAAATAGAACAAATACACCCTTTTATTTTTAAAATATAACTAGTCTTATCTTCTAATCCTATAACCTTTCCAAAAAATAAAACTATTAATGATTCAAAAATATAAAACTTAACCTTGAAATCAACATTTTGTTGCCAACGTATGTGTGCCCCTACTAGAGAGAAATGATTCCATTGTCTATTAGGTTCCACCAAGGATAAAATTTTGAGCATCCAGTTGAAGTATTTCCACTTCCCTTTTTTTTTTTTCCCTCTTTTCCATTTATTTCTATGATTTGGAGTCTTGAGGGAGCTCTGAGATTGTGCTATTGATAAAATGACCCTACTAGCCAACTCTTCTTCTTCTTCTTCCCAATTCACCTTTTCTGATTATGCTTCTAAATTGACTTGTTATTGTGAATTTTAAAAATAAGGAGAAAGGTTTTTTAAATCCTTTAGCTAAAAAATCCTTTCTTCATTTCCCTTCTCTAGCTGAGGAGGGGATTGTTTCCCTAGCTTCTTAAGGATCCAAACTTCTTCTACCACCTAACCCTCATATTTTTAAGGACTTACCTATTTTTTATAATATTTTTTTGAAGATGGAAGATCAACCATTAAATTTTTTTCCTTCATAGGGATCCAAGATACTTTATCTACCTAATCCTCATCTTTTTAAGGATTTACCTATTTTTTCTAAACTTTTTCTGAAGAAGTAAGATCAGCCATATGATTTTGAGACATGATTTGAAATTTGTGAACCAAAGTGATATTTGGATAGCCTACCTTATTAACCCATTTCTAAAAAACTAAAGCTTGAGAAAATTTCCAACCATTCTCAGGATAGGAAGCTAACTTATGATTACTTTGATTGCATTTAAAACATATAAAAGGCAATCCTTGAAAGTTAATATATTGAGTCTACAAACCATGTGATGAAGAAATTTGAATGGAATGATGGAAAGGTTTGGATAGATATGTCAAAGGACATGCCATAGTAAAATTCTAATGAACCCCTGAGGATTTATCAATTTTCACAAAAATACCTAGTTTACTCACCAATTACTTATGTAGACTACGATCACGCAATGGTAATGGAAGATTATAAAGTATTATCCATACTAGGGTTTACATAATAATTAATGTATTAAGGTTAAAAAATGGATCCCAAGGACAAATAAAACCCCCCTAATTGCCTAAAAACCAAGGTATATTAGACCACACAAAATCTCTATCTTCCACAAATAAAAACTAAATCAGAGAAAACCCATTAGACAACAAAGTTAAAGAAGAATATTGAATTGATGGCCATGAACCCAAAGACCAATTCAATAAAATGTCCCAAGTGAAACATTTCCCTACACATCTACCAATCAAATATATATTGCCTCTTTCCAATCTAATTTCTACTAAATCTACATCTGAAATATTCAAAATAGGAGTGTCAAAAAAAAAGGGGGGATATCACCAAAAAATGCTATTTTTGGAATTTTATCCTGAGTTACGACCCTTGTTGGGTTGCTTTGATCATCTTGTACTGACTTAGAGACCTCATAAATCTGGCTTCTAGGAACCAAGATATGATCATAATCTAGGCTAACTTTAAGAAGCCTTTCTGTATAATAAGCTCCATAAGAATGATATGGATTTGAAACATTATTGCATAAAGTGTAAACCAGATCTTTGGAAACCCTAGATACCTTTTTAGAAAACTCTAAACCTTGATTCCTTATGGGGAACTATCAAAATATGAGCCACTATCATTACCCTCTTGTCCCAACCCTAAACCAACTCCCTGAAGATCAAAATCCACAACAGCCTACTCAAAACTTGTGAAACCATGACTTTGGAAAGCTTACTTGATATTCAATCTTCCCCTCATAGGTCTATGACTCCCATATGATCAATGCTCCTCCCAACTTACCTTTACCTTAGATCTATCTCCTTCCCTAATTCTTCCTATTCAAAACCTCCATATCTTCTCTCTTTCCTTGGCCTAAACAATATTATTATTTCATATGTTGTAAAACTTGATAACCCAACTCCTTTAACTGTAAAATCCCTAAAGCTCTTCACTTTCTACATTTTTATGGATAATTCCTTCACCAAATTCATGCCATTGAAAACCACCTCCTTATCATTAATTTTCATTTCTCTTTATTTTTTCACTACCATCGAGCTCCACAAAAGTACCCCCATTAACACAAGGATTATTGTTTAGGATGTCTTTAGTTGATCTTAGAAAGGGTCAAATTGAATACAACATAGATATTTTATGATATCAATTGGGTAATACAATTATCCAAGAATCCAATTTTCCATGATAAAACTAAGCATATTGATCTCAAACATTATTTTTTCATAAAATTTGTCAGTGATAAATATTTTTTAATATAAAAAAATGTTATAATTTAATATAAATTTTCTAATTATTTTACAAAGGGATTGTTGAAGAAGATTCATGGAAGACTTAAGGAGATGATAGGCATTTCTTCTCTTTACATCAAAAGGGGGAATATTGAGTATGATTTCAATGTAGGCATGTAATAATTGATGTTATAATTTTTTGTATTAGTTTATTATGGTTATTTAATTCATTTATGTCTTATATTAGTTATTTTGTCAATTTTAGACATTTTGGGCACTTCCTAAAAAAAAGCTAAAAGTGGCAATTAGAGTTAAGCTCATTAAATGTGTACTTAAATGAGTTTGAATATTTATGAATTCATACACAATAGGTGGGGTGAAATTTTAATAATTGAGTCAACTAAAAATAAAGTTATTTTTTTCAATTTTATACTTGATAGGGATTTGGTGTGCCTAGTTTGTCTAATGGCATGTTTTTCTTACTTGTTAAGAAAGGCTTCTTGAATGTTGACTAAATCTTATTAGTGAGTCAAACATGTTATCCTGAATCTATTTTTATTTATCTTATATAATATTTTTATTTAACTTATTTATTAATTAAATTCTTAATTTAGCTTTAACTTGACATACAAGTTACTTGTAATTAACTAGTTTTAACCTTTTTTGTTAATAAAATGTGGCACAATAGTTCCTATTGGGAGAATTTTTTACATGTGTAAATATATTATTTTAGTTTAAGCATACATTAATTAATACCAAAAATCATATGTTTTTGGTTATTTAAACTATTTATTTTAGTGTTTGGTCAACAATCTCACTTACAACACAAGTAGTTTAATATCTAGTAATTATGGGATAGATAGGTTGATACGTGGATTCAATTTTCGATTAAATCAAAGATTAAATCAAATATTATTTTCAATTTATCCATGTATTCAAAACCTTCATTTCAGGCATGAACACCCTTATCAATATGGCTATAATTCAAATCCTCATACATTAGGGGCATCTTCATTCCCTTCCTTCCTATGATTGTATGTTTAACATCATGTGGGTTATTTGAATCCCTCAATTTTTATTCTTGTTTCAAAGCCTTTTTTATTATCACGTTTTTAAAAAAATCATTAAAAATATTTTAGAATATTAAAAAATTAAATTTTATAAAATTACATAAAAAATTCATATATTTTAAAAAAAATCAAAATATATACAAAAATTCAAAATCAAGACCTACAAGCATTTGAAAATGTTGCTAAGTTTATTATTTGAATATGTTTTTTATTTCATATCTATTAGATAACATATTTTATTTTTAAATACATAATATATTTCATGAGGTATGTGAGTGTGATACATGACATACCTTCGCATGGGTTTTGAATGTTGGGCTTCACTTATTACCCAACAACCTTACTAAGTACGAGGCATATATTCATTCTCTATGGACATTTAAATTGATTTTATCTAGCCACAATGTTTATACCATGTTGATCTATATGTCATTAAAATGTTTTCATAATCACTCATAATTTAAATTGTGTTATATGGATATAATATTTGATAACAATGACATGGATATACATGGTTGATGTAGTTTAGTCTCATTTATGCTATGTTTCTTTTTTACCTTACTGCATGATAAGTTATGACTTTATTTATTATGATGCATTTCCTTTGGACTTGTGTATGATATATATATATATATATATATATATATATATATATATATATATATATATATATATATATATATATATATATATATATATATATATATATATATATATATATATATATATATATATGTTCTTGATAGTGTGTCATCATCATATCATTTGAGTGTGGCCCTTGGCCTTATGTGTTTATGATACATTCACATGTCCCTTATATATGGATTTTGGGGCTTCTATGTGTCATTATATGCAAATTATGTGACATAATATGAAATTAATTATATATACATTGATTTTTACTTTGGTTCTATGATTTATATTATGAATTGTGCTTATTTTTACTCTTTTGACATGATAAATGTCATGCACATGTTGCTTATGTGTTTTAATGATTTATCTATCTAACACCTATTTTCATATACAATATAATGAGATACCTTATACTATGACGTAATCCAATTCAAATGTTTAAAGTGATAATAAAAGATTATATATTTCACATATTATTTATTTTGAGATAAGTGACTTCTATTATACATCCATCATCTCAAATGGAGGGATCACAATGGACTTATCTTGAGAGTTCAATTCTCATGAGAAACATATTTTTATATTTATGATAGTATACAATTATTAGATTGGAATATGATTCAATATTTTTGGATTATGGAAATATGTGGCATGCATGTGAACTCATATTTATAGTTACTTCAATACAAATTCACATATACTTGGTACAGATGTAATGGCATGTGCAAAACCTTTACAATTTTAATTGACATTCAATATCAATTCAATATAGTACAAGGATCATTATATTAATTAATTTTCAATTTATTACATGGTTTAAAATTTCTCAAGTTCAAAAGTTGTAAATTTTTAAATAGAATCTAGACCTATCTTTAATGGTGTGATTCATATTCATGTTACAAATGAGACATGTTAGAGTCTAGTGACACTCAATGTCTATGGTTTCAAATTTTCTATGTAGCAAGCCACATTTGGTGGTTTCATTTTTTTGATTTGAAAATTAGTGAGCCACATTTTGTTTTTCCACCATTCAATTATTTTATAGAGTACTCTACATATCCATATGTGAGTTGGAACATAGAATTTTAACAACTCAAAATCTTTCACTAGTTTTGAAATTAATATTTGATCATTCTAAATTTACAATAAGTTTCAACATTTCTCCAAATATATCAATAAGTGGGCATGCACATTTATCCATTTCTAAGTTACATAGAAATTATATTGCATATCATTTAAGGAGTTTCATTTCCTTGCTCTATTTTCAAATTATAAATTTTTAATTTTCAATACTTAAAAATATGGGTAGTAACTAATTTTAGTGGAATTTTTTATAGCTATTTAAATTGAATCACCTTACATAATAAAAATTTACATCAAATTTCAAAGTGTGTATACACACTCAGGTTCACATCTACTTTACTCTAGTAATTTCACTTAATTAAATCACTAGAATAAAGTGGCAGTAAATTTAAACACTAGAGTAATAATTAAGCACTTGATAATGTTTAATCTTGACATTCTAACTTTGTTTATTCACCATTTTATTAATTTTTAATCTATATTGGATAATTCACTGATCCATACACTATCTTGTAACTACTCAAAATATCACTCAAATATCCCTATTTTTTTAAAAACTCCTATCAAACTAGATCCTGAAGTCTATGTCCTTTTGGGGTAAGACCACATTAGGTTAGACAAGATCACATTGCAGCATTATCCACTAGTGTGGCCTTATTCGTCATGCTTTGATGGTAACTTTTTAAATTTAAGACATTGAATTTTACCCCTCCCACACTTAATAAAGGTAGGTTAATGGAAATATTTAAAAAAAATATCCTCAAAGCATATCTAACAATCACTTGAAAATTCTACTACATATTAAAAAATGCTATTCTTTCCAATTCAAAATTTGAAGCATTCTAAGCCATGTCTTAAATTATTTACTTTTAGGTAAAGAGTACTCACTTTCAATAATTATAAAGTAACTTATGTATTTTCACTCATATATCAAAGTTAAGATTCACACACACACACACACACACACACACACACACACACACACACACACACACACACACACACACACACACACACACACACACACACACACACACACACACACACACACACACACACACACACACACACACACACACAAAGAGGGATAACTACATCAGTTTGATGTTATTTTGGGATATGTAAGTAGAATAAATATTAAGTATAATTTTATAAGGATAGCTCAGTGATTATCCTAACCCTATTGTCCCCTTTTAAAATTTTATCTCTATTATGTTTATTATTAAAAATATATTTGATTACTTTATAGGCATTTTTCATGATAAATCATGACACATGAAAAATTAGTAAATACTCATAGATACTTGCATGTGAATGGATCATAAAAATAGACACATAATCAACCAAGATAATATCATAATTAGGAAATAATTCCATAGTATGTACTTGTCCTCATAGTGTGACATTTTCCTATCAAAGTTTAAATTATTGCATATAGATGCAACATAGTTCACTAGTCTTTTCATGCACTTTCCAATCATAGTTATCTTGGACAGTTAGCATAAAATCTATTTGAGGTAGGTTTGTACACTTATATGTAAATTTACTATTTTTATCTCATTTCTAGTTTTATGAATTAAGTATTTTATATTCAAATCTATATATTTATTATATTTCAATTTTTATATTTTAGATCTATTTATTTGATTCATTTAAATTAAAAATAAATTAAATAACATATTCTATGGAATAATTGAAAAAATAAAAGGAACAATTATTACAAGAAAGGTTACAACAATAAAAATTACATCAATAAATATTGCAATTATAAAGTTAGAAAAACATAAATTTCTAACTGAAAAATTGTAGAAAGAAGTGCATGATAAAAAAAGGTGCAATTAAAAAAAATGAAACTAAAAAATCATATTTGACTAAGAAAGAGGTTCCTAAAAAAATTTGAAAATAAATATTTGCCTAAAAATTGTAATATCATGAACAAGATTTCCAGGGGTAAACTACATATCCTTATTCATTTCTAAATCGTATGATCGATCATAATAATAATAAGAAAAATATAGATGTTACATTTGGTCCCACTTGTGAAGTCAACATGTGTAGTGTGACACTTCTCACATCTCTTTGATATACCATTGGAAACTATAAATTACTATGATATATGACCATTTCATTGGAACTATTCCATGGCATGTATATCTTCATAAAAAAATGTAGACTACCAGATTTTATATTAATCCTACTTTTGTTTAGTACAATGTTGTATTAGGAAAACCATAGATCACATTAATTGCTGAAAATTCGAATAAGAATAACGAGTAAATCAAATTCAATGTTGGAGGTGATTCTTTTTCTAACTACATTAATGTAACATTTAAAAATCAAGAACATATAGAAGAAAATATTTCTTCACCTAATATTAAATCACACAAATTCAATGTAATCATAGGATGAGAGCATGATGCTAATAAAAAAAGAACATATGGGATATCAAAAAACTCAAAGAATTATTTTTATTTAATATAATGACCACATTGATAATTATGATATAGAAATTTTGTACAAAATAAAATATGAATATGATCAAATTAATCATATGCATTAATATATTTCTATTTTTGATGGTCATATAGTAGAGGATTAAAAAGATGATAAATGTGAATGTTTGTTGAGAGATACAAGACCTACATGGAGGCATCTCATTGATGATATCATTGGTTATTATGAGCACAATATTTTTTATATAGCTTCGTGACATTTTATCTATTGTTTATTTCCTCCATACTTTTATTTTTGACATACACATGTTAATATGATCATGAATTGAATATTATTCTAGTATTTATTTGTCTTATCTTGTAATTTTCCTTTTGATTGTTTATCCTCATAAACTTATAGCATCTACCTTATGTTAGTTGGTCTTTTATAGTAGTATGATTCTATTGTGCACCCTTAATGTATCATCCTTTATAGCATGTTACTTTCTCACTCCCAAATATTGACTACCTATGCATGTTAAGACCTAAATTGATCTTACATGATCACATACATTTATTATCATATACATTGATTCTATAAACACCTCATTTTGGTCATAATTGGCTTCTAGCCAAGCTTCAAATTGATATCTACCACACATTGCAAATTAAGACTAGAAATCATTGAACATCCCAATTCCCTCCAAACATCAACATTGGTACTCATTATCATGTTAATGAATCCTTATTTTGGGTATCATCCCATACATAATAATAACATCTCATAGATTCATTTCCAATCATTTTTGACCTAACAACTGGTAGTTTGGCCTTTGGACCCATTAAGTGGGGCACTTGAACAATTCTTAAAATGCTAAAATGCTAAGAAGAATGAATCAAATAATTAAACTAGATTAAATGCTCAAATAAATAATCTATTTGCAATTAATGAATATTTAAAAATTCAAAATATCAAGCTTCTTTATTATTGCTTTTGTGAGTTGTCAAGCACTCAAAATATATAAATTTATGAGACATGCCTATTAATTGAAAATAATAATTACATGCCACCTCCTTAACTAAATTAGGGTTATCCTTAACTCACATAAGGTTAGTTTTAACTTAACCATGCTTAATCCTAACCCAACTCAGCTTGGGTGAGAGTTAAATTTAGAGGCCTTAAATAGAATGCCTCACCTGTTGATCTTTAAGCTTTTCTAGTGTAATGTTATTATGCCAAATTACCTCCAAAAAGATTCATAGTAGTGTTACCATGTCTATTTTACAAGCTAAATAAATCCAAGCCAAGGTGACAAGGAAAGGTGGAGTAATGGAGCTTCATTGACAAAGATTTTTGAGCACATAGTCGAACAAGACATCTTCATCAAGAAAAAAAATTTGAAGCTACAAAGAGGATGAAAGGGAGTTTCTCTTTTATTTTCTAGTTGTGTTTTTAATTTTGTGATTATCACTTATGCTCACCCTAGTGTCTAGGCTAGAGGTGTTAGTTTTTTTAGTGTGTTTGTTTTGATTTGATTTTATTGACTAACACTATACTAACCTCCCCTCTATAGATTCCTTGTTCACATTAATGGGATACTTGGTGGGATGTGTGCCCCAAAAATTTCTTCTCATGGCCTTTTAGGACCTATTACTAACATTTTTTTCATGTCAAAATATTAACTTGATGACCAAAAAGGTGAAAAATTAAAACTCATGGATGGTACATAGAAAGATGCAATATTTATCTATTGAGTTACATTTTTGCACCAAGAAGTTGCATTTTTTCACTATGGATTTATAATATTGTAGTTGTATTATTTAATTTCCAGTTGCATTATTGACCCCTAGTTACATTATTGACTTCTCAATCACATTATTAACTTCTTAGTTACATTAATGACTTACCAATTACATTATTGACTTCCCAATTTCATTATTGACTTCCCAGTTGTGTTATTGACTTACCAATTGCATTATTGACTTCCAAATTGCATTATTGACTTCTCAATTGCATTATTGACTTCCCAATTGCATTTTTGACTTTCTAGTTACAATATTGACTCATGAAATGTAGTTTTACATTAATTTATGAATTTTTTCATTGTGTAGTTGTAGTTTTACACTAGCATTTTGTTTTACAAATAAATGTATTTTTGACTAACCAGTTATGGTTTTGTAAGAAAGTTTTGGTTTTGCTCATTGTATTTATGGTATTGCACTGTGTGAAAAACATAAGAAACTTGAGAGCTACATTTAAATTGTCATTTTCTCATTTGATATTATATTCTAAACACAAGGACCCCTTAACACATTTTGCATGACCCAAAGACCAAGGAAAAACATTTTTAGCACTTTAATTCTTCAAATCACATTTACCTTTGGTGTTTCAAAATCAATTACTTGCTTTGTTTTCATTTTTAAAAGTTCACAATTGAAATAATGCCAAGGGTCTAAACTTCAAATCATATTTTGATTAGTGCTCTAAAAAAACTCAAACTTAGATTAAAATATCTGAAGAGCTTGACTATTTATCATTTTTACTTGTTGTTTTCACAAAATTAACTTAGCATGTATGCTCTCCCCCCATCCCCTTTAGGGAATTCAGGTGACCAAAAGTGATTTGTCCTTTGCTTTTTTTTTTCACTTAGTCCAAACATTAAAGGAATGTTGCTAAGGCACTCCCCAAGATCTAAATGACTAGGGTGACCCTAAAATGACCCTAAAGTCCTTATATCTTTACTTTCTTGCATATTGACTTGTGGGTGGGAGTTCATATCCTCCCCATGAGTTATTTAGGGAATATTTGACCTACAAATTCATCTCCCAATATTGTTTCGAACCCTGATCCATGGTAGGGTATATAAATTATGTCAATTATATTATTATTGTCAGGGGGTTGAGCAGATAGCCTCTCTGATCATAATGAAACCTGAGTCAAGTCTAACTAACTAGTGGAAACCTGAGTCAAGTCTGACTAACTAGTGGATTCCACTAAGAAGTGAATAGATGGAATCTTTATTCAAAGGAATAAACCCTTTCATAGTAATTTAGCCAAAATAAACTAAATTGATGTGATTTCATCTCTATTGTTACTACAAGTAGGACCATCTAAATGCTTAAAACTTATAGTTTTAGACAAACCCCACGTGCCACGTAAATATTGTCAATGTAAGGTGAGTATCTTGAAGTTCCATGTTGTGTGAAATCTTGAGAGAAGAGGGGGATTAAAGACCCTAATTGTCATGTGAATTTAAATTTTTGGATTAAAAACATTATTTCCTCTAAAGAGAAAGTATATATATGGAATTTTATAGTATGAAGTCACCTTGTCAATTTTTAGGATTAGGATGATACACTTAAGTGTGTTTTTGTGTCTTTTTCTCTTTACTTGCATTGTTTTGAGTCAAATTTTTTATTTGTTTAAACCATGTCCAACATAAGGTGTGTTTGAATGTCACTCTTTTATTTAAATAGGTGTTATGATATCCATTTAATACCATGCTTTACCTTGGCCATTTTTCAAATGTTTGTATGTGTATGTCACTTTTTAAAAAGGTGTGTTGTTACACTACCCATTTAATTCCAAGTGTTGTGCCTTAGATTTAAAAAAAAAAATCATTTTTCACACCTTTAGATAAATATAACATTGTTACAATACTCACATTTTTTCAAATACCTTTTCCTTATGGCTAATCAATTTTAAAACCATGTGTGCCTTTTGGTTTGTGCCTAGTATCATTATGTCATCCATCTTAGTCTAGTTTGTTATCCATTTGAGAAATCAATCTTCCAAAACAAGTTTAAAATTGGTATTGTGAAGTTAAAATTCAAATGTTGATTGGTTTATGCCTTTTCCTTTCTTAATTTTGGATTAGACATGTATCTCTCAATTTTAAATTATACAACTTGGACTAAGTCCTTACTTACTTTATAGACTCTTTGTTCTTAGAATTGGGAATGGTCTATTTTATATGCACCTCACATTTATTTTGTTACTTAGAACCAAGATCAAAAATCTCTTTTGAAGTACAACTTAAACATGACTAGTTTACATTTGATTCTTTCTCATCACTTAGGCTTGAAAGTTTTACTCCTCATCTTTAGTTTTGCCTACTTGGAATTGATTTTCCCAACTAGTTTGATGCATATGCCTAAATTCAAATGTATTTTAACTAATGTCAAGTTTATGATTGAATGTGTATGCCTATTTTTGATTCCAAGTGTTTAAAATTGTTAGTTTAATTAACCTTGCATTTTAGACCTAGTGTGTTCTACATCTAACATTTGTGTCATGTTTCCAAAAGTCCTAGAATTTTACCTAGCATTTTTAGACATAGTGTGTTTTTGAGTCAAGATTTTGTGTCATGTTTCCAAAAATCCTTGTATTTTACCTTTTTTTTTAAACCTAGTTGTTTTGAGCCTAGATTTTTTCCTTGATTCTAAAGATATAACAACCTTTTCTTTTTTAACCTAGATGAGATTTGTTTGAAACACTTTTACTAAGATTTGAATTCAGATTTTACCATTTCCTTGACCATTTTTGTAAGATATTTGACATTAGACCTTGGATACATTTGAGACCAAGTTTATCATTGATCAAAATTTGGAGAATGGCTACATTCCTAGAACTATTCCTAGACTAGTTCCACTTTCTTATCTAGACATAGACATAGACCTACACCATTTTCATAGACCAAGACTGCCCTCTTTAGGCTAATTTCCAAACCTAGCCATGTCAATTATCATATACCATGATTTCCCTTATTTGGGCCAATTAACATATGATGTTTTCCCTTTTAATGATAACAATACCCAATCCCCTAAATATACCTTTAATCCTCCTTTGGCTTGCAATATCAACCAAGGTTCATATCACCCAAGGTTTACCATTATAAGCCCTCATCATTTGTATTACCTTAGTAACTAATATTTGTAACTCCTTTTCATTAACATTCTAGGCCCTTCCAAATCTAGTAGCTCACTATCCTAAAAAAGTTATGTAGTCACAACTTGATGGGTCATAGTTACCATCCTAGACTAGTAGCCTACCTTTGTTGAGCCCATATTTTATGATCATGTTTAAAAAAAGATCATTATCTAATCATAAATCATTATTCATCTATCTCCAACATTACCCCACTTTATAAAACCCATGCTAGTCTTCAAGTTATACTAGATCTAATCATTACCTACCCAATAGCCATCATTCAAAGACCAAGATGTGTTTAATAGTGATATTTTACAAGAAATTATAACCAAGGCCAAGATAACAAACCAATATATGATATTTTTGTTTAAACACATATTTGTGATGAGTTAGCCTATGATGAATCACCTTTTGATCCTTTCCCTGTTGTCGAGGAATCTCACTCTAATAAGTTAGTATTTGTTGAGTCATGTCTTAATCATTATAACCACCTTTGGTTAAATCAATATCTTGATCATTTTCACATTTTTAATTATCCACCATTTAAAAAAAAAATTCTCTATGGAGTTATCTCTTGACCTTTTCCCCCTTATTACAGAGTCTCACCCTAACAAGTCAGTCTTTGTGGAGTCACCCCTTAAGTTGTTCCCTCTCTTTGAGGGGATTCACCTATATGATAAAATATATGATGAACCCTTTTTAGATGAATATATTTTCAAATATCCCATTATGACATCATAGACCATTACTTATATAATACCAAACATTCAACCAAACATCATTATAGTGGCATTCACATCAGATGAAGAATCATCATTAAAGTTAGCTTATATTCTTGAAATGATATTAGATTTATCATCAAAAATAGAATCAATGCCAATATTAACATTGTATTTAGAGTCATTTGAGTTATACTCAACTTCATAATCAACATACATTCATGATTTTTAAAACATTGGTTACACATGCCTCACAAATTAGTTTGAATACATTTATGATCCTTCTATAGTTTTTGAGGATGATTACTTTATCATCAACAAAAGTTATCCTAGTATATTATATGAATATTTTTATTCCTATTCCCATTAAATTAACATTACACATGCCATTAACACCACCCAACATAGCCATTATATTGACATTCCACCTCCCACAAGTGTCAATTAAGATTGATAGAATCACATCTTATTGAATTGCATCCATGGTGACATATCAATTGAATAATATCAAGGGGGATAAGACCACATTCATGTAGAATAAGAATAATATCATAGTAAAACCTTTTTGGAGGAACTAGGGGGTAATAAAAGTCTAAATTTAACATCTTCTAGTGAAACCTTGTTTGAAGCACTAGAAGACAATCAAAGTCAAATGTCAATGTTCCTTAGTGAAACCTTCTTAGAGGTGATATGGGATAATCAAGATATATTTATTAGTGAAAACCTCTTCAAGGTGACAATATATTATCACAATATTTCTTCATAGCTTTAAGAAGACATTATCAAAGATAAAATTAGTACAACTTCCATTCTATAGCATAATCTGATGGTAGCTACTCTCAAGCACAAACTACATAAAAATTTGGTGGTCCAATTGAAAGAATATTAAGAATTTTTTGGCCCCATCAAAACCAAAATTATGTTAAATCTAGAATCATAAACATTGTGTGTGCCTCAAAACCTCATTCATCATTTGTTTCCCAACCATTATACATACCATTATAATCCATTTATTCATTTTAGGCCTATATCACATTTTCAAATCATACCTATTAGCCAATATTTATCCATATTTACTATCCCTAGTGATATTTTAATTTATAGAGGATATGAAGACATGTCATGAATTTTGGAGGAAAAATAATCAATGACCAATAAATATCACAATAACATTATTAGATTCCAAATCAGTAGGAGTTTCTTAATAGAGTAACCATTTAGATTGGGTATGGGTTAATGACTTAAATGATTGATTATTTTGGTCATATCATATGTTGATTAGGATGTGCATTTCCACTTTAGTAGGATAATAATATCCATTTGCCTTACCTTACCATCTACCTTGCCTTTCCATTTTCCTTACCTTGATATTTACCTTGCCTTTCCATTTGCCTTACCTTTCCATTTTCCATACCTTGCCATTTGCTTTACCTTTCCATTTGCCTTACCTTTTCATGTGTCTTGACTTACCTTTTGCTTCAATTGAAAATTATTTTGTAACTTGCCATAACTTTGAACTATAGTGACTTGAGGTCCCATTGGGAATATGTAGGCAACTCTCAATTTACATTAAGGTTAGCTCAGTCACCCTTTTATAACACTCACCATTTTGTGAGTAATTTATATAAATGCTCTCATCATTTTTCAAGTAACCTAAGTCAATTATCTCACCATTTTATGAGTGATATCTTGTCAATATGTAATGAATAAAGATACCTCAAAATTCTAAAAACATTTATAAAGTTTAAAAATCTTAAAAATTAAAAAAATAGCTTACAATCTCTTAGGGAGATATAAATCCCCAAAATCCAAAAACATTTATCTTGTGTCAACCTAGTTAGCCATCCTTGATCTTCCCTACTAGGTAAAAATTCATTGTTGGTTCCAGTCCATTCCACTACCATTGGTGGTGTGACCTTCACTTTGCACGTATCCTTATTTAAGGGTATTGTCCAATTCATACCTTTTAGGTCAATATCGTAGATTTTACCCTATTGGGGCTACATTATAGTGTGCATCTTATACTAGAATATATTATCCTTCCATAACATTACCTTACATAAAACCTTGCTTGGGTCACTACCTATTTATCATTCCATTAAAACTTCATGCATAGCTATTAACTTGGTTGATGATATGATGTTTTTATTACTTTTACTTCCAAGTTTTCTATGCACTTATTTAATTAGTTGCTTATTCATTTATTTTCTTATTTATTTGATTTAATTATTATTCTTTGACTTAATCTATATTCATTTATTTGGTTATTCCTTGTGCATTATTCTTGAGTCTATCCATATTCATAATTCAATATTGCCATCATGGTTTTTACCATTGGTATATTTTTGTCAACTATTTATTAGATCAGGTGTTATTACTTATACATATTAGGAATAAGTTATCATGGTTGTTTATACCATGGTGTATAACATCCCATGATACAACAAAAATTATTTGAATAGATCTTATAATCAATAGTGACACATAAACTTCTCCTTATTCACCTTGGTAAATCCTCCCACCCTATTTGATCAAATCAACCCATTACCCATTTTGGTTATATTAATGCTAATAAGCATGGACATATCTACATTGTTAGTTACAATTTAATCATTCACATTGACCTATTCTTATTTTTTATTCTATTTCTCATTCTATTTTCTTTCACTTTTGGGAGAACTACTTTGGCCTGAGATATATTTAGACTATATAGGTAGTGCTTGGATACATGACATATCTTGAGCTAGCTTGACCACACTTTTTTTCCAATCATCTCTTTCATCACTTTTTGCATCCTTATGTGCCTGATTATCTGTAACTTATTTAGTCATTACACCATCACATCTACATTTATGCCTACTCATCTTTAATATATGTAAAATTATATATCCTTAAGTTATGCTTGCCAATATGCTCTTTTAGGGTATAATAAAAAATAATTATTCCATCTAGGTCATCAAAATGATTATACCTACCTTTGAGAAAATCATTGTTTTGACTCATTCTCCCTATCGGGGCATATGCATGTGCCACTAATTATAATTGCCTTTGGGAAACTTAGTGTCTCAACCTTTGTTACTATTTATAACCACCTTTGGGTAAATCAATAATTTTAAATCAAACTCATTTAAGCATTATCTTGATTGTATTAATATCATCCATGGGTTAATTTCATTTTTCTTCTTGCTTATTTCAAGTGACTATCCATCAATCGTATGTGTTGGCCATGCCCTCAAGGGAGAATCATCATAAGCTTCCCAAATGTTGTTTAGAGCTTCTTATTCAATCATTATATTTTTTCCTTATTAAATACTTTTTCATTATTTGATAATATGTTACTATGACTATATATTTCAATGCCTTCCTAAACATGTGCAAAATGTAGACACCTCATTCTGGCCATAACTTGCTTCTAACCAGGCTTCAAATTGATTTCTACTAAACATTGTAAATTAAGCCTATAAATTGATGAACATCCCAATTTCATCCACACATCAGACATTAGTGATCATGATCATGTTGAGGCATCCCTATTCTGGGTATTATCTCATACATAACAATAAACTCTCATGGATTCATCCACAATCACCCTGCGACCTAACAACTGGTAGTTTGGCCTTTAGACCGATTAAATAGGGCACTTGAACAATTATTAAAATGATAAAATGCTAATAAAAATTAATCAACTAATTAAACTATAAAAATTCTTAGCTAAATAATCCATTTGTGATTAATGAATATCTAAAAACGAAAATTCAAAATATCAAGATTTTTCATCATTGCTTTTGTGAGTTATCAAGAACTCAAAAAATATCTAACAAATATCTGAATTTGTGAGCCTTACCTATTAATTGAAAATAATAATTACATGCCACTTCCTTATCTCAAATAGGGTTAGCCTCCACTCACTCAAGGTTGGTTTGAGCTCAACCATGCTTAATCCTAACCTAATTCAACTTGGGTGAGAGTTAACTTTGGAGGCTATAAATATAAGCCCTCACCTATTGGTCTTTAAGATTTTATAGCTCAATGTTATTATGAAAAAATACCTCCAAAAAGTATCATTGTAGTGTTACCATGCCCTTTTTCCAATCCAAATCAATCCAAGCCAAGGTGCCAAGGAGATCTAGAATAATGGAGCTTCATTGACAAAGATTTCTTGAGCACGTAGTCAATAAATCTAACTTCATCAAAAAAGAAAATTTGGAGCTACAAGGAGGATAAAATGGAGATTTCCTTTTGTTTTCTAGTTGTGTTTTTAATTTTGCACTTTTTAATTATGCTCACCCTAGTGTCTAGGCTATAGGTTTTAGTTTTTTAGTGTGTTTGTTTTGATTTTATGTTCTTGACTAATACTATACTAATCTCCCCTCTATGGATTCATTATTCATAGATTCCTATTCATCCCCCTCCACTTTATACATATTATTTTGAGATACAATGTTAAGATTCACATTTACAATGGTGGAATCTTACTTTCCTTCACTTTCTCCATATTTCCATACAATTAAATTTGGTGTACATTATGCATTTACGTGTGTTATGGATTGGTCAGATCCCTTCCATTATTATATTTTTAAATCCTTGTTACTTGTCTTACTTTATTTTATGTATGAATCTCCAAAATGAAATTATTTTAAAAATATAATAAAATCAAAATATTTAATTATATAAAAAAAACTTAGGACCTAAGTGTGACATGTTTTCTAGTTTACATTATTCATCTATGTTATTTATCAAATTTTTGGTAGATTACATAATGTTTTCGACATGCACGTGATTTTTATGGTATATATGAGTGATATGCATGACATACATGTTACACATGGTACATTAATGGATATATTTAGGACATTACTATACCAAAGGGCCATACCAATACTATGGAAATCTCTTTCCATAGGTTACATTCTTAGATATTATATATTTCCATGACATTTTCACTTATCATGTTAATCTATATCAATTACTTACACATGCATTGATATTTATTTTATTCTATAAAGTGATACATATCATGGATATGTTATTTTAATATGTTATTGTACATATATTGATAGTATATACTAGTGTAAGTTTTTTCATGTTTCATTTTTTCAATTCCATTTCATATTATAATCATTGATTAGGCAATATTTGATGACTAAAATTATTGCATGATGTATAATTGATAGAGTATCTCATTGTATGCCTATTTATTTGAGTCCTTTACCTTTTTTGAATTTTATTATCTTTTTAGGTGGCTTTTGGTCTTGTATGACATTTGATTATCCATTATGTGTGGTAATTGGCCTTGTGTGACATGCTATTGTTCCTTATGTGTGGCCTTTAACCTTGTGTGACATTGAGTGATATTGTATGTCTTTTTATTATGTTTTTCATAGACATGTCATTATGTTACTATGAGTAGATAAATATATAATTTCATATTGAGATTTTTGAGCTTGTGGATCCATGATCTATATCTCACTCCATTATTATTGTTTATAGTTCCATGATTCATATAATGTACTTTCTTGTGTATTTAGTTTTTATATCAGTGATGGTTACTAGTTTACATACATACATACATATATACATTGATATAAAAAATGTATGCCTTACATTACATGTTTCATAAATGCTTTGATGGCATATTCATTAATATGTTGATATTTATCCATATGTTAGAACATGATTCTAAATGATTATATATTTCTATATAACATGATGTGGTTAAATATTTTATTTTGAGATGAATAATATATAGGCTACATCCCTTACCTCAAAATAGATGCATATTAGTGGGATTTTCATAGATATTTAAGCCTCCATATGCACAAGAAGATTATTTTTGGAAAAATTACATGATTTAGAGAGTTTAAATTAGTTCATATTATTAGCATGGTTTAGAATATTGGACTTATATTTACATATTCAAACATATTTTGGGCAATATGAAATTAATATGAACTCATTTTATAGGACGATTGGTTATAAATTTTTAGATATTTATAGATTTAGAGATATTTTTGGGGCATATCCAATATATGTACACACATTTTATTATAACATGAGTTAAATGTTTTAGAATTTGAGTCAAAATAATTTATTGATGTATAATATTATATAACATGTTGGAATAAATTAGATAATATTATGAGCTATGAAAATTGATCATTCATGTACATAATATTATTATTTTTTATTATGGCATCAATGATACCTATAAGTGAGAACATTAAATATTTAAGTTTGTTCACAATGGTTGATACAGTTCAATGAACATCCTAGTTGAGGTTAAATGATGTTCAATGGACTAGTTATTAATCCATGTGTTCAATATGTGGATAAAATTTTCATCTTGAGGTTAAATATTATCTAAATGAGTATTTTGGTTGAGGTTAAAAAATGCACAATGATCTAGGCATTATTCACTCTTTGTGAGGGTTTGGGAATTCACCTTCCCAACCCATATGTTTACCTTAGTATATAAATTAAGGCATATGATCATCCCAATTATTCATGATGAAATCCACTTCTCCAATGATTTATTAAAAATTAAAATTATCTGACGCTTCAACAAGGAAGAAATATCTTGAACATGTCACAAGGAATACTTATATGCTCATTATTTATCATGTTTTACTTTTAAGTTATGGATATATATGATGTATATATATGGATTGTCACACCTATGTATTAATTAATTACCATATTATACTCTCAATAGAGATAACATGTATTTTGTGTGTTCTTATTATTAATTACCATTGTGACACATTTGGGCTGATATATTTACTAGAATTATGGTTAAATTAGGGGATTTACAATGTATTATGTAATGAATATCTATTATAAAAATTTAACATCTAATTAATAAGTATATGTATATGGTGTATAAACTAAATTATGGCATTGTTAAATACCATCAGTTTATAATGGTTGTTGGCTCATTTTGGTTACTATTAAAAAAAAATGTGTTATATTTTATGTTAAACCTAAGTAGGGTTGTAACTATTACCCCATGCTTGAGAGATGGATAACTGAATATTTTTAACTTATGTATTTTATTTTTCTATTTTTTAGATTCCTCTTTAGGTGTACTCAAATAAATGGTGTTATCATCAATAATATCTTGTATCCTATGTCTGAATTTGAACCATTTTCTCATAAAATGTCCCATAATTCAATAATAGTCATAATATGCATTGCTATCATAGTTCCTTGGTGTAAGCTTATTTAGATTATAATCATATAGAAGAGAAAGAGTGATAATGTTACACTAAAGTATATTATTTAATAGTATATGAGAATGTTATGGTAAACTAAAAAATTACCTCTTCAATGGAGCTAAAAATTGAAGCTAATTTGTAAGTTGTGTTACTATATTGATTGTCATTATTTCCTCATTATTACTGTCATTTGGTTTGAACTTGTAGCTTGGTTTTATTTGTGACTTTGTTGTTAAATACCTTTAGTATTAGGTGTATACTTAATTTTTTTTAAAGATATGATATTAACTTATCTATCTCTTATTGTTTGGCATAGCTCATCAAAGGATTTGGAATCTTGAAGATGATATACTCATGGAGTGGTCCAAGAAAGCTTTACTTTAAGATTTATTGTTAACTCATTTTCATTCATATCACTATTCATATTAGCTATCATAATATTTTACTAAAGTACATAACCATTTATTTTCTTGTTAGACCCTTTTTGAGTTTAGAAATTTACACATAAGAAAGTTTATCATCAATGTGGATATTAAAATGTGTTATTGCTATACTAAATGTTTAATGTTATGGTTGTTTGGAGGATAATGTCACAAAACCATCACAAATATTATTCATATGGAATATTATAATATATTGGTTAATAATATGTCATTTTATGTGTAATCCAATCATTATGTATGGAATGATCAATGTGTTGTTCTAGATCAGCTTTCCCTATGTATATTGGAATCTTAGGACCTTATAAATTTTCAAGTAAAGGATAAGTTTATATCTTGGGGGATAATGATATATGAATCAAGGAATTTAAATAATTTTATTGAATAAATTGAGATGAACCTTACTCTAAATTAAATAACTTATCATGAAAAAAACTAATAGTTTGTTCAAGGGAGCTTGTAGTAGGGAAGGTTTGTGATGTAACATGCATAGTAATCATAGGAGGGGTAGCTATTACTTTTATAAGAATAAGAATGGATATTTTTTAAATTTTTGTGTTTCATTTAAATTTTGTTAGATAATAAATATGTAACTAGAGGTGTTGATGTAACAATATTACCAATAATAAAGGTAGGAAATCATGAAGTGGAAGTACTAGCTTGAAACTATGTGTTGAAAATAGTAAAGGGTTCTTCTTATTGTGCCTTGGATGTAGTGATCTTTGCTTGGTGTGCATTATTATATGATAGGATTAATTTTAATATTATACCCACATATTTAGGATATTAATGGAGCCCATGATGAAATTTTGACAAGCCTTTAACTTTGTCAAGATCTACCCCATTAAGTTAATTTGGATCAATTTTATTTAGATCCTCATGATTATATTTATTATTATGATTATCTTAACTAACATGTTGTAATGGATTCATGTCAACATAATAATCTATTTTCACATATTAAATAATAATTCTATCATAAAAAGAAGAACAAACATTCATTATATTAATTTCATATGAAATAAAATAAATATTAATTATGATTTATATGGGCCTCACTTAATCTGTCATTATACCTTATAGAAATAATGAAACTAGAAATTCATAGGTGGGATAGGATTGAATCATGTAAGTATCTATAATGATAGGTTGAAGGTGAAAATATTTATTATATTTTGTGTGGGCAAATCATAAATCAAATTTGAAACCCTAAGATAAAAAACAAAGTTCCTATAAAGATAAAAACCTAAAGGATGTCTAGGGTTTGGCACTATTTGATCATAGTACATGTTTACCAATATGTTTTACCCTAATTTGGATTGGGAAACCCTAATAGGATAGAAAATAGTATGTGAAGTTATAATATTAAATTTGTGATTTAAGTATGAATATAAAATGTATAATATTAAAATAGATTGTAATGATTTGATAAGTGGAATATGCTAAATAGAGTAAGTACAACAAAGGGATAAGTACTTATTTCCTTTTGATTGATTATTTTACTTTGATTGTGTTCTTAAAATGTAAAATATACTAAATTAGGCATGTTATTATTACACATCTATAACTATGTTTCTATCTATGTATGATCATTTCTATCAGATTTGGGTTAGTATCAACTATCGATACTGACCTATAGTAGTCAATAGTGAATTATATGTAAAATAGGGTTTGTGATTTAATAGTAACATTATAATGTACCTCATGATGCATATAACTCTAAAAATTAGAATTCTTTACCTTGTAATTCTAGGTGTGTCTCTAAGGGATAGAAACTTACAAAATCTAGGAAAGTATAATGGGTTGAGCTGACCCTAATCATCCTTGTTGATGATTAACTCTTGCCTAATTATCTAATAATCTATAAAAATAAATTAATATAAATGTATTTATCCAACCTATTATGTTTATTCATTTGTGACCCTTTGTTATATGAATGTAACTAATGATTTAACATTTGACATTTAACAATGCTTGCTTTGATGTTATTTTGGTATGCTTTAGGCTTGGCATGTGACTTCTCCTAGTGATTTATTTTCAATTTGGGAGGAATATGTTATTGTTTCTTAGTGTTCAATAGTGTATAAATGTGTACCATATATTCTCATTCCCTTATCAACTAAGGCCTTTATTTGTATTTATATGAGTCCAACTAGGTAATTTATCATGCTACTACATGCTAGGTAGAAGGTTTGACCCTAAGGACATAATTTATTTTATAAATTATTCATTGATAGGAGGGGGATTATATCATCAGGTAAAGGTCAATATTAATTCAAGATATTGACTCAATCTTACAATAAAGACCCATGCATAAGAGGAATAAACTAAGAATCTAATTAAGTCTATGCAAGATTAAAATAGATAGTGAGATTCATTTATATGTTTTAAATAAAATAAATATGGTCAAACTCATAAGGTAACATGTAGGTGTGAAATAATGGCAAGTTAGGATCATACATGTGCACACAATTCATGTGTGTTGAATGTATGCCAAGATTATCATTATCAAGTAATTAATACTAAATTTTAATATCTCCAAATAGATGATCATATAATAAAGATAACGTATATCAATTACTTATATTTAGCTTAATAATAGGAATAAAAAATTATTACATTTATAATTTTATGGAATATATTTCAATAAATAATGATAGTTTGAACAATTCTAGAATAATTATAATATAATGTGTAATTATTTGAAATTTAAAATCAAATATACATGTATTTTTAAGAATATATTTCAAAAATTGAAGATAAAAACCCATGGCATACAAGGCCAACCAACTAGTATATCAAAATATCTAACAAAAATAAACAATAACTGAAGCTAAAAACCTCTAATTACAACATTAGGAAAAAAGATACAATCCTAGAAACCAACAAAATTCAATAAAATAATACAACCATAGCATATTCCATCAAAATCATGAAGGGTATTGTAATTAAATATCCACAAAATCATCACGTTTAGGATCAATAGAGCCACTACCACCACTTGGATCAACCTGAGTAACCACATCTAAATAACCTACCTGAATAAAACCCAAGCCCAACACATCAAACTAGAGATTATCCAAATAAACAAACTTGTTATACTCTTTCTTTTTATGTGTCATAACATCCATAATCCTGAAGTATGATGATTCATGGCCAAAAACTCATGCATGTGATATAATTTGGCTAGAAAAACATAACTGAGAGTTTGAATAGTAAAAATGGGGGAGAAAAAAATAGCCCTAGCCACCACCCTAAATAAATTTCACAATAGCCACCTTAGATAGATAATTCCATTCTTGAAATATGGTCCCCAACTATGGAATGGGTTATTCAATGGAAGAAATATGAGGAGGTTGAATAATACTCCAAGAATGTGAAAGGGGTTCTTTAAAATTGAGGTGAAATTATCCACATATTTCAATAGTGAAATAAACTTATCTTTTATATCTCAAAACACTAAAATAGGAACCAAACCTATAACATCATTTCCTAAAATAGGTAAGGGAGCATGAAAACCAATGAAAAAATAACCAAAATACTCATCCAAGATAATACTATGAACCATGGCTATGAATAATGCAACAAAATCCATAGTATGTTACTTATCCTCTAGAAACAACAACAAATTTATTATGAATAAGGACACTATATAAAAATTAACCTTAATATAGTGATAATAATTGATGTGAACTTCTCCTAACACCATTTGGATGACATGAAACACTTGACATGAAGGCACCTAGAAAACCTTACACAACCTTCCCAAAATCACTTCCCCCACAAAATCCATTTCATGATTATGACCCTAAATTAAGACAAGAGGCTCAATAATAGCCATATCCACTATAGCATCCATGACTAAAATCTAAGTGAGTAAACATAACAAAACTCAAGGAGACTAACATAACAAAATAGAATTGTTCTAATCCCTTAAGCCAACAAGGAGAAATCATGCCATTTATTTCATACAAAAAATCATGTCATAATTAAAAATCAAGGTGATAAGCACTAACACCACCAAGATAGGAGATCCAATCAATACCAATAGTGGGGGAGTGATAATATATCTAGGGAAAAATAGTCTAAGTCTACTATTGACCAAATTTGACCTTTGGTCAAATTTGAGTCAACCCCTACATTTATAAACATTATATAAGTTTATTCATGTCCTATAGGGGTTTAATTATTGATCTAGATGTTTACGTATCCCTAGCCCAACCTTGGTTCAAGTCTAACCCCTTTTACTAGTCAAGTCCATGAAAGTCAACCCTAGTCAAATAGGGTCAAACCTGGTCAATGGCATGAATTATGTTATTTTAGTCCTAATATGGTTTTTAATATGATTTAGGATCTTTCTAAGTCATTTAATTGCTCTTATCATGTTCAATATGTCAAAAATGCCTTATGGGACCACCTTTTAGCTAAAAAAGAGGACTTGTACAGATGGATAAAGAGAAAAACTTGTCATCAAGCTATGGTTGACGTGGGAGAGGTTAGATAATGTTAGAATTAGGCATATGATAGGCCAAGAATCAATTATACTTAAAAAAGGGTAATTTCCCCTTGTTTTTAGGGCCTCTTAGGCACTTGTACAGAATGGATCATCTCACTTGTAGGTAGAAACATTATTTATATGCCTCTTCACCTTCCCATAGGTCATATCAATGTTTAGATTTCATATATTGCATTAAAAGTTTCATCTGCAACTCATTTCTCTTCTTTTCCATTGACAAGCTAAGGAAGGGCAAGTTCAAACACTCACTATGAGCCATATAGGTGGAGTCAATAAGAATTATTCTATAGGTGTATATTAATCCTAGTATACTTAAATTTCATTTTAATAAGTCTTATATTGGTTCCTTCTCCTTTATGTATAAATGCTAACACTCTAGGTAGCCTTTTATGAAATTACATTGAAGAGGGGTACAATTTTGCATCTATTTCTTATTTTTAGGAATCCATGGAGCTATGTGAGTTTGATAGAGTGTTTCTAGGTTAAAATATACCATATCTATGGTGTTCTCATCATCCAAAACTTTCTCTCTCATTTCCCTTGAAGGAGATTTACAAGTTTACTTGTTTCTCAAGTTGGCTGCTTCAAGTGTATAATTTGGGTTTTCCCAACATGGAAGGGGATCCATGGTGATGTTAGTATTATTAAATTATTTTTTTAAATTTTATTCAATTGAATCAACTTGTGAGAGATCGAATTGACATACTCCTTCAAAGCAAATTGCCTAATTTCCTTGTTCACTGTCTAGTCAGTTCATAGTCAGCTTACTTGAGCTCCAGGAGGTTTATACGGAGTTGTGAAGAGTAAAAGCATGGTGGAATTTAGTTTGAGGATGTGTAATGCTCAAAGGGTATTATATTTCATGCCATGAAGGTGAAAATGGTATGCAAGTTGGAGTTTCCCTTCAAGAGGCTGAGTTTACTATATTAGGCTCACAGTCCCTGAAAGTTACAAATAGTGGCCTAGGAGGTTTTTGAGAGCCTCATTAAATGTAATTTAAAATTTATCTAGACATTAATATTGGAAAATATTATATCCCTATCTACATAAAAAAAATATGCCAATTTTGAGAAGCAAAAGATAAGTGGAAAATGGAGTTTTAAGGTCTCAAAGTTGCCAAAAAACCACTAAAAAGAGGCAATGAACACCTACAGGGTATGGATGAAAAAGTGACTTTGCACTTCCATTTGTGATCCTAAGCTATGAAATCAAGAAAGATAAATCATAAATTATAAAAATGGTAATCTTGAGCTAAAATGATAAGATAAATGGTGTAGTTTACATTTTGATCACTAATGTACCCTCCCCTATCCATATACAGGCTTGGAAGAGGCCATCTACAATAGGGTTAGATGACAATGAGTTGGGGGTTAGGTTATTTGGCCTTTTTATAGGTTTAAAAATGGGGTAGGATGTTTTTTTACCCCAAAATATTCATGTTAATTCAAAACATCTCAATCAAGCCTCAAATTTCCCCAAGATCACCTACAGGTAGTCCAAAATGCATAAACATAGTTAGTCAAAGACCTAGTCCATAAATCCAAAGGTATAAGAAGGTGTTTGAGGGGTAAATAGATAGGTATGGTTTGAAATCATCATGGGAATCATGTAGGATCCATACATGTCCTAACCAATCTCAAAGTCAACCCCTCAAAATCTCCAAACCTAACCTGTACCCTGTCTACCCTCACAGGCTGCTACTCATAAGTCTGCCTTGGGAATTTGAAGAGTTAGTCAAATTGAGGAGTTACAATATAAAATTTGGTATAAAGTACCCTTAGGAGTCAAATAATATGATATAATGGTTTTTATATCAAGATTAAGGGTGTAAACCCTCTTTGTTTTATCTCAAATTAGGGGCAATTTTCTCATGTATGAGGAGATAATTTGAAGGAAAGGTGGTGAGATGGATGGAACAAAGGTTAATAAATCCAAATTTATGATTGGAAAATCTGGAGGACACCTAAAAAAATCTAAAAAACCTTGATATAATCTTTGAAACCAAGCAGGAGGCTCTAACTAAGAAGGGTTACATAAAGATGTTGAAACCATAAAAAAAACTATGGATTCCATCAATCCAACTTCAAAATCCTACAAAAAACTATGGAATCCATCAGTACAACTACAAACTAATACATCTAAACTATAGAATCCATTAGTATAACTATGTACTACATTAGTAGAGCTTTGTTACTTTTGTAGGCCTCATAGAATGCACAAGGGAGATCAAAACCATTTGGAGTACTAGAAAGTGGATGAAATGGACTAGGACAGACCCATGGGGCATAATTTGACCTATTAGAGCTATTTTAATGAATAATAAACCCAAAACTGATCATTCTTGGACCTAATGTCATGATAGGGTATGTAAAGAGAAGGGGTGCAATTGAGAAGGTCACTTCAAATGCTTATACCTACCTGGAAGCTTTGCATGGGATTCTAAGAGTTTACATGAGATTGAAGGGGGTCCTAAACAAGAACTTTTGGGTGTTATGAACAATCCTTAAAGGGACAATGTACTTAAAACCCTTCATAACCCATATTTTAAGACCCAATTTTAAAGATGAGGTTCAAAATGCACCTATATGGAAGAATTTGACCCTAGGACCTGAAGGAAAGTTTTTGGCAACTCCATGAATATTAGAGGCATGGAGTCATATTGTATAGAATCCATATAGATGGAGTATGGGACTAGTTTATTTAATTTTTTCTTTTGTTTTTTAGGTTTTAAAGATGACCAAAAGATGATAATCACTTAGGAGGATATATTGGGACTTGAATCAACTCCCCATGTCATTTACAAAGCTCAAAAATTGTCTTAAGAGTCTCTACTAGGCTTCTCACTTCATTCAGTCTAGTGGGTAGATAGTGATCACTTGGTGAAAGAGAGGAAAAATCCATTTGGGAGGAATTTTAATGCCATTTTATTGAAACTAATGGCATGAGAACTCCTTATATGTGTCATCTCTCTTCTTTTATGAATCAAATTATAGAGGTGAAGAGTTTTTAGGTGCCAAGTGTGAAGGATGCATGAAGAGACTTCATTTTGGGACTATCTTGATGATTTTGCATGCCTAGAATGATAAGAATGGTCATAGGTCAATCCAATGCATGTTAGGTCTTCTTAGTAACCTCTCCTATTCATATTCATCATCAAACTTTATTATTTTTAGAGTTAGGGTATTTTTGGAAGGGTAATCATGAGGGGTAATTTTCTATGAATAGAAAGGAGTTTCTTAACCATTTTGTAGGTCTTGAATGATTGGAGATGGCACTTGTAGTTATTTTTTAAAGGATCACCCAATCTCTCTCTCTCTCTCTCATGCATTTATAACTAATATTCATATTATTGACACATGTCCAAGTGACTCTTAGACTCCCCTTCTCTATCTATTCCCATTTCTTTTATAAATTAAGCCTTCTTGGATATTGTAGGAATTTATCCACTTGGGTATGGTGAATACCTACCAAGTTTTTTCCTTTAATTAATAAATATATCTATTTTTTACCTCATTCAATAATTATCTTATTGTATGTGATGGTTTTGGTCTTATGCAAGTGTATTTTAGCTTACCTTCACATGTCAACTTTCTTAGTACCTTGTGAGTTCAAATAATTCTCTTTGTAGGTCAGAAAGAATTATCAAATAGAGTTACCAGTGTAGTGAATATATAATGCAATAGTGTTTCTTATTATTCCTATTTCCTAAGTATTCATATCTTAACCCAATTCCAAGACCCCATGTTAAAACATTGATGCAAGAGGGAAGGTTGTCATTGGATGGAGTGTATGTTAAGATTCTCTTGGTTCAAAGTGCATGTCAAAGAGTGTGAGTAGAGTAAACATTTGGTTTATCACATCCCATATATTAGGTTTATTTTCAATCATTCTTAACCCTTTTCAACCCAGCAATTTTTATTAGTAGGATATGTGCTTTAAGTGATGCATCAAGGGGAGCTAGACCCTAATCTAGAGATCCACCTCTAAATATGTATACCCATAGCCATGAGGTGGTTCCATTATCTCATTTGGACAAGGATAAGATTTTCCAATCTCCTCATTTGGTACAATTTCAAGTGACAACATCTACCAAAGGTGAGAGGAAATAATCTACCTAAGCATGAACCATATTATCTGACCACAGCTCCACATATTGCAAGATACCCTAGTTAGTTATAAATCATGTTACCTTATTGGTATCCAAAAATCAATGTTTCACTTCCCAAGATGAAAATTTACTAAGAAAATTCTAGATATAATCAATAATGCTCTCAAGAGACCATGCATTTTCCCATTATTATAGAGAGCATGGATCATGATCATGGAATTCCCCTTAATAATTAACTTTTCCACCCTAAACTACAAAGCCCATTCAACTACCATAAATAGTGTTTGTACCTCTATCTCATTATTATTTCTATATTCAAACTTAAGTGAAGCCACCTTGATTAAAGAGTCACATCAATCTTTGATTATACATCCCACACTAGAATCACTTGGGATTCCTCAAGAAATAACATAAAAATTAAATGTAAACCACCTAGGAGGAGGATAAATCCACTTTTCATGATCCTCCCTCCTCATAATAGATGAGGATAACATGTACCCATTTATGGGGAATGTGAAAATGTATATTTATCATAGGGATGTTTAATATTGAGGTAATAAATAGATTTAATATTTTATTTTTATTTTATAAAATCATGTACAATATTGCTATGCAAACACTTATGTGGCCCCTATTTGAACTAAATCAATTAGATTAAAATGTTAATATTATATTTTTTTCCACCATATGTAGAGACCTCTATTGTACCCTATGTCATAGGAAAACTAGTATGTTAAATTTTAGTTTTTCACATAGCCTTAATTATTTAGAAACTAAAGTCTACATGTGAAATAAAAAAGAAATAATCAAGATGAAATTAAATGTGTAAGTACATTTGTGTATTTTATGTCCTATTTTGGGATGGTTATATTGCATATTAAAGAATATAAATTTGGTATTAGACATTTTATAATGTCAATTTTGATTAAAACTTAGCGTATATGACTTGTGTGTACACATATAATTCTTTCTCACATTCTCATTATTTTATTCACTTAGCTATGTACATTTCCTTCCTAATTTAATTCCATGTGCACCTAGGATCTCCATAGTCTATACATAAATATTTTATCATCAAAATCATATTGTAAAAAATCTCCAAATCAATGTGTTCTCCATCTTGGATAATCTTGATAATGATCACATGATAATAGTTACCTATAGTTTATGAATTTCCTAGAGATGTCCTAGGTCTATCCAAACTACTAATTTTCAAATTCAAATCCTTCCCTTAGGTAGGCCCACATAGTTCACATGTTTATTATTTATTTAAATTACCAAAAGAGTATGTTATATATAGACATAAAACATAAGCCTATCCTATCTAGAACTTATCTAGACCCACATTAAAATATATATAAACACTAAGATAAAATATATGTAGATTCTTGATGTGCTTCCATAAAAAATACAAATTATAAAACTCATCAAAATGACAACCAATAATATAAGTATGAATACTATTTCAAGGTTAAAATCATAAGTTTTCAAGTGTCAAAATCCACATAGGATTACATGAATTATATCAAATAACTATTCAATACACATAAAATTAGGTGGGAGGATTATGTTGGGTTTGAACCCTCTTTGAAGTATTGAAATGTTGAAAATGCTTAGAAACTCAATTGGGATTGGTTGGGATTATCTAACCCATGTTTTCTAACCCCTATTTATATGTAAATAAAATTTCTAAAGTGGAGTTAGGGTTTCAAGTTGATGAATAATAAATATTAATCTATGTAGAAAATCGAGCCTCTAATAATAACCCTCTTAATAGGTAGTTGTATCTACTTATGGTAGAATATATTGGAAGAAAAATAGAGACATTTTTAGTAGGACATAGATGAATCTATCCACCATAGTTTTTGTGCATTAAAAAAATTATCCAAGCAAATTCTTACAGTTATTATTCTTATCATAGTGACCATATATCCATTTTAGCACATTTATGATGAATGTACAATATCATAGTTTATAATAGAGTGAAAATAAGTTAAATAACCTATACCCTTGGTCATATATATATCAAATTTCATTTTAAATTCATGTGTGTATTTTAGACATATTTTATACAATCTAAATTATTCAGAAAAAGGTTATTTAGACCACTAAATTATATATATATATATATATATATATATGTATGTATGTATATATGTATATATGTGTAAATATATACACACATATATATATACATACATACATATATATATATATATATATGTATGTATGTATGTATATATGTATATATGTGTATATGTATATGTGTATGTGTGTGTGTGTGTGTGTGTGTGTGTGTCTATGTGTCTCTCTCTCTCTCTCTCTCTCTCTCTCTGTGTGTGTGTGTGTGTGTGTGTGTGTGTGTGTGTGTGTGTGTGTGTGTGTGTGTGTGTGTGTGTGTGTGTGTGTGTGTGTGTGTGTGCGCGTGCGTGCACGCGTGTGTGTGTGTGTATATATATATATATATGAGCATAAAAAAATCAAATGTGGCAAGCCCTATGTTCTAATTAGGATTTCATCCTAACTTCTTATGATTTCATATTTTTTCCTTAAACTTTGAGATATAAATTTTTATTTTCTCTTATCATGTATGTAAATCTTATGTTTTCTTTGTTCCCCTTAGGTTTCAAGCTTATTATATTATTATATGTTTTACCTTATATTTTTATTATTGAACTAAAAAAAGACAAAACTAATACAATTCATATTGTATAATATATAACAATAAAAAAAAATTGAATTATATAGAAAATTATGATTAATTGTTAGATTTTACTAATTATGGAAAGTATTAAGAGGATTAAGACACTTCACTTGTTTTAGATCTATGTAGGTGTAACTTTATGTGAAAATGATAGAGATAGATATAAATGGATTAGAATTAGAAAAAATTAGGAAATAAATTATTTAGGCCTTCTTATAAAATATGGAATAATCTAAACACCTTCATCATATGTAGGAATCTAAAGCCTAATGGGCTTATCCTGATTAAGTATGTCTCACAATTTTGGCATAGGTTTCTATTATTAATTGTAAATTTTTACCCTATTTTTGATAAAAATAAAAATAAATGTTAATATTATTATAGGTGTGAAACAATACAATATCATAACGCTAAATATTTAAAATAATCAACATTTTTTACTTTTGATAATTTTCTAATTGTAGGAAACTACTACTTTTAGAGAACATTAAGAATAGATATAATTATCTTGCACACATTTTATTTTTATTTATATGAATATATAAAAGTGGTAATAGTAAGAGAGTTGACTTTGTATCATCAGAATCAAGAATAAAATTGTAAGCTACTTTTAGACAAGTACATTATAAGTGGAACATAACGCATGCCCTACTCCTATCTATTGATCATGAATTTATTGTAGTTGACTGATATGACTGACTGATAGGAAAATATAAAAAGACAAATAATTATGGAAATGATAGATTAAATTTAAAATCAAATAATATCTTTGTATAAGACCACTATAAGTAGAAGGTAGTGTAGTTTCCTCGAGCCTGTTAGCCACATACTTGGACCTTTTGACAATGAAAAAACCTAACTTATCTTTGATAAAAAAGTATGAAATATCTCCATCATCAATATGTTGCATATAATTAATTGTTTATATTTGTTTATCTCTAAAACCCTAATGGAACTTTTATATTTTTAAAACCTATAAGAAAAGAGTACAGTGTAATGGGTTGAGTTAGCCTCAATCACCATTTATAGATTGATCATTGCCTACATATCCAATATTCCAAGGAGATAAATCAACCACATGTAGTTATCCCACCTAGTGTGATTGTGAAAATTTTCTCCTTGAATATGTGTGTGTGTGTGTGTGTGTGTGTGTGTGTGTGTGTGTGTGTGTGTGTGTGTGTGTGTGTGTGTGTGTGTGTGTGTGTGTGTGTGTGTGTGTGTGTGTGTGTGTTTGTGTATAGAAAGGGTCTTTGATATTTAACAATGATAACTCTTGACATGCTTTGGAATGATCCTAACTTGGATTATGGTTACTCTTTTTGATTTATCTTGAATTTATAGATAATAGGGAAGATTTTCTCAATGAACCATAGTGTGTAATCTTGAGAGAAGTAAATGCCAAGTGGGGATAATTAGATACCTTTGAATTTAAATTATAATTAGACATTTTGATAATTTCCTTTATTTGACCATTTGAAACATGTGATGAAATCCAAAAAATATATAAATTTAAGAAAATTTCAATTATTTATCATGGGAGATAGTCATCCTAAGTGAATAAAATCACAGAGTGTCACTATTGAACTAGTGCAAACTTGTTCATCAGGATCATGGAAACTTATCCCAAGCTAGAGATAGTTTAAAAGTAATTTTTAAGTAACTTGATCATTTGAATTTGAAATTTATGTGTAATAGTGATGAAAAACAAAGGGTCAAGTACACATATAGATAAATGTCTTAGAGGAATGGTGAAATGAGATTCATGTATTTTTATATAATTCATGTGGTTTTAGATGTGTCAATAGTTATCTTTGTCAAGTACTTGTGAATAAATATATGTGTCTACATTGCTGTACCCCCACCCCCTTTTATTACAGTATTGAAATCACTAGAGTAAAGGAGAAAAAATTAAACCTGAGTGTGTACTACACACTATGTCTTGGAGTGGAAACTTACATTATATAGGGAACACAAATTAAGTAAACCCTTATATATCTCATGAAGTAGTCATTATGTTGATTTTAAAATTTTAAAAAAATGATTTTTTTGAAAAATATAGCAAGGAAGGAATACACTTATATGTGGGTGAAACCAAATTTCCATTTAATCTCTAATTGACGATGAGGAACTATGCCTCCTTGCCACATAATGTGGATAATTTGAACCAATGGTTAATTGATAGTGATCAAGTACCAATTTGAATAACTAATCAAGAACTTAAGTTATATTTTTCAACTATCATGAATTGAGATTGGTGTTTAATACAATAATCCCAAAAGGTGAAACTTCTATGGATTTACTTCAAGTGGTTCCAAGATCATTGAGTGACACTAGACTTGAACATGCATCACCCTCAACAAAATATGGAACCACATAATGGATTATATAGAAGTAATTATATGCGCATTATGTGATGTTGAACATCAATGTATATTACCTAAAAAGATTAATCACACCATTGCAGATGGATGCAGATTTTATTTAAATGATCATAATAAAATTTAATATTCATTCCCCCATCGTGACTACATTACTCATAGATTTGAATTTAAATATTTTTCCTTTGAACTTTAAACTTTAAAAATATAACTTTGATCTTTGAAAATGTGCATGCTCAAGTTTTAATTTTTTTGAAACTTTGAACTTTAAACTTTTGAGATTGTAACTTCTAATTTTGAATAAGAATGAGTATCATGCTCTTTGAGTTTTTACCAAGTGGTATAGAATGTTAAGCACCTATATGCTCAATTTTAAGTATATTTACAACATGTATAGGATTTTTTATCTTGAGTCTAAAAATTGAGTGTATATTCATGTCATATGCCCCCCATAATTTTAATGAATGTATCAATATATATCATATGCTTGATTTTTAAATCACTTTGAATTTTTAAAAATGTGTATTCTATTATATAATATGATTTTACATTACTTTATCCTTTTAAAAAACATGTATTTATTTATTTTAAAACCCAATATTATATATTCTTGAATACACGATAATCAATAAATGTCTAGTCTATCATGAAAGAATGTAAATAACATTGAAGGATCATAGAACAATTAAAACTAGTCTATACCATCCATATCAGTCAATTTTACAATATAGGAAAGTAGTATATCCATGTATCACAATTTTAGATATGAGTCATTATAAAGATAATTTTAATATAAGTATCTTGATATGCATTTTAGGTCATAGATAAATATAACCTGTTATAATGTAACTTGTAAAATTATATGCCTTTCACATAGGCATGAACATTAGGTAGAAGGGAATCCAACATCTAAGAGATCCATGTGTAATGTATGTCATGCATCACACTCATATACCTTGTGAAATGCATATATGTATATAAAATAATATGTTATCTACCAAACATGTCATGAATAACATATGAAAATAATTAAACTAGAAACTTATGCCATGTTGAATTCCATATTTTTTATTTTTTATAATATTTTGAATGTTTTTTTATTTTTTCCATTTTTAGATTATTTTATATTTTTTAAAATATTTTATTTTTTAATATATATGTAAATTAAAATAATAATGATTTGATAATAGAATAATGGAAGAGATCTAAGAAATTTTTATCATCTATCAAGGCATAGTGTGTGCTAGATGTGATAGCATGTAAATGTGGAGAGAATGAGAGAAAGAAATATGCTCCCCATTGTATATGTGTATGGAAATAATGAAATTCAATATCATATGTGGATATAATAATTTATGTGCCCTTAGTGGGAAAGAATTTGTGTGTTTATCATGTATTATGTATAATCAAGAGTATTCAATCATGTAAGCCCAAATGTAAGCCAATGTTTATGTAGATTGTCAATATTAAATAATAAGCAAGTAACATGATGAAAGAGATGTGTATTATAATTGATTAAAAATATGTCACAAATATTCATATCATGACACAATATCAAAGTTCAAGGTCCAAATAAAGCAAACTTGAAGTCTAGAAGGAAGGTATATGTAAGTGCATATGGACACATATTTTCAAAAGAAGAAAAAAATTGATAAATAAATAAATCAAGCATTAAAAAACTATTACAGTGAAGGGTGTGGCATCTTAATAAATGACTTGGTACACAATATGTTCCTATGGGATTCTTGAATAAAATATGATAGAATAATATAAATTTTGTGTTAAACTCCCAATTAAGATGGGATTTAATTGTGTTTGGTCATGTGTTGTTAGGAGTGTCATACCAATATTCTTTGTATTCGTAATCAAGATCATAATCTTCTTCCTAGTCTTACAATTATGGAATGTTTATCTATTCATTATTTTATTTGTATAGTTAAATATAACTAAACCATAGTGTGATAGTGAATTTTCCAATGTATTTTGCTTTTATTCAATTGTTATATCATGTTCCTCTACTCGAATGATATTTTATGTCATTTCTAGAATGATATCTGAATGATTGTTTTATTTTGTCTTCTCTTGTGTGATGGATTCATCCAATCTTGAGATTGTAATCATTACAAATTCATGTTTGAATGTGAAAAAATCATAGTTTTTACCAATGTTCATATTTATGTCATCCTTGACTTTCCAAATTTGGAATTATAATAATCTAAGGTAGGGTCAATTTGAAATATAATGGAGTAATTTTTTAGACCTAGTGTTACTTGAAACTCAATAGATATAATGTAGAATTTTGGTTTAGTAATATTACCCACATGTTTTTTGTTATAACCTAGATATAGAATAAGTGTCATACTACACATATTGGCCTCATAAAAATAATAAATTTCAACCTATGTACATTTCTTACCATCAATGTTGAGATTGAGAGTCAAAGCCTCTAAATATGATGAACATTTTTAAAATTCCTCTTTTGGAACAACATTAACTTTATTTGGTTTATCTTAATTAATATTGTTCTTTGTAAGAAACCATTTTTTGAAGATGATACCTTGATTTATTGTAGTTTTTTTTTTGTAAATTTTTGTTTTGTGTTTGATCTTATAATGATTGTTATTTATTAATTTGTTTCCTTTGTATTTTCTCTTTATGTAACTTATTGTGATCATCATGTTATATTAGTAGTATTTTTTTCCAATTGTTGTACTTGAAACTACTCCTTTTATTATTTTAGTACTATGTCTTATTGACATTTTTCCATTTGTAACCATTTTTGTTTGACCTATATTTTTTCCTAAGAAGATGTGTCATTAATTGTAACATTATGGTGCTTGAGAAAATTTTCAATCTTGGATTCAAGTTATCTAATCCTTAGACATAAAGTTTTTTTATTGTTTTTGTTGTGAATTACTACTATAAAAAGTATTGGTTCTTTAATTATCTATAATAACCTCTCCTTTATCTTTAGAATATTGTGGCTTCATAATAGTGCCTAGTTTATTCCTTTTGATTGAAACCCTTAGATATGTTATAACTCTCGCTTGTGTGAATAAAGTATGAAATAAGAATTAATTTGGATCAACAAGATTAAAATTTAACTTACATAGTCTATTTTCTATTGGATATTTCATGTCATCATCTTCACTATCATACCAATCTGTAACGAATCAATTAGGATATTTAGAATTAGCCAAAAGAGGGAGATTTGGTGTTTTCTCTTATTATTGGATAGTAACTCATAATGATTTTTGTGAATCATCATGAGTTATTGTTATTGGTGTTTTATAATGTTTTGTACTTTAATTACCTACCTCATATTTATGCATCGATTCAAGTGTGATGGGTTATGTAGGTATTATGTTTGAATGATATGTGAATTGTGAGTAAGTAATTTTTTAGTATCTAAAAGGTGTATCATCTACTAGAAGAGAATATAAATATCTATCATCAGTAAATTTGAAACATCTATGGAATCTATAAGGTACTACTTCCATTGCATGAATCTAATGTTACCCAAAAATTATATTTTAATGTAATTGGTTGGGAAAATATTGAAATATAATATGCACTATTTTGAGGCCTACTAGTAAGTACAATGTGATATCTCCAATTATCTAACAAGGAGTGTTGTCTAATCACCTAATAATCTATTTTGATATTTTAATGTCATTCATATTTATACACATATTTTTAAAGATATTATAGTTACAAACATGTAATCTTGAACCATTATTTACCAACACATTCTTGATTATTATTCCATATATTTGAGCTTGAATGAATAGTGTAATATCATGTTTGATAATATATTTAGGAGGTAAGTATTCATTATTGAATGTTATGACCTTGTTGAAATTTTTGATTGTATTAATGATAGAAGTAATTGATGTTTTTTTTGTATCATCAGTAAGATTTATATCATGTAATTCATCATATAATATATCATTGTAAACTATTTATATTTTTAATTACTCTAAAATATAAATTTTAGTAAGGGTATTCCCAAGTTAAGTAATGATAACATGATTCTTAGATTGATTTTATTTATTTTTGGGAGGTGGTTTTGGTTTTGAGGAACATGGTCACCACCTTAATTTTAATGCAATGGGTGAGGTACCCATCCCCATCTAGTCTTGACAACATGTATATTGAAACATAATATAAACCTTGGGAAAATAAAATAATAGGATGATAATTAAGATAAACTTGAGTTTTAGGAGTGGGGAGGGGAAGCTAAGGCATGCATGCCCTCTAGTGCCTAGTAGTGTCAGGTAAGAGCTTAAATTTTATATTTCAAAAATATGCATTAAGAAAGGATCAAGGTTGCACATTGTATATTTTAACATTTTTAGGAGTTTGAATTTTATTAATTAATATATATAATAAATAATTGATTGTAAATTAAGACATAATATATGGCAGGCTATAGATCTTTTTGATAGATTACACACAAAATTATATTCCATGATTCAATTGAAAAGAGGAGAAAACTTTACATTATAAAGCCAAAATGGTTGTTCACTTCACATTCCCAAGAAGACCTTTCCTATTCCTATGAGAATAGACAAACAACTTATTAGATAAGACAAAAGCTATCTAAAGAGACAAAAGAAACTTAGGAATAAATAATAATTATATACAATATTTTTACATCCCCCTTAATTTGTAGCATTATTTGTCAGACTAAGCATTCCTCTAAACATTACAATTTTTTCTCATCTAGGAACTTTTGTTAGGATGTTTGTTGGTTTTTATGCTATAGGGCAATGTTTTAACTTAACACTACCATGTTTCAAATAATGTCAAATTAGATAAAATTTGGTATTGATATGATTGGTTCAATGATGAAAGACTATATTTTTTTCATCTTTATTGTAAAAGTGTTGTTAATCATGAGAGGAATTTATGAAATTTGTTGCTCCTAAAAATATGAAAGAACCCTTCTAAGCCATAAGATCTCACCAATTGCCTTTGAAGTAGTCATATATTCTACTTCTATTGAATAAATTCTTCTTGGATTTCAAACTAAAAATTATTGTTCCCAAGTTCATAATAAAACCCAAGGTGGACTTGCCATCTTATGTGTTCCTTTGAGATATCTTAGGACCCTTTTTTTGCTACCCAATTATTATTCATGGGTTAGTGCATGAATATTGAGAGGACACAAACTAAAAATGGTATATCTAGTTGAGTTATGGTCACATAAATCATACTTATAATGAATTGTATTTATTTAGTGACATCAACTAAATTTGAGATTTTTTTCTATGGGTGCGTTGATAGGCTTACAATCTTCCATTTGAAACTTGCTCAGAATGTCACAAATGTAATTATACTAAGTGATGAATAAATACATTGGTTTTTAAATTATTTCAATACCCAAATAATAATGAAGATAATCCAAATGAGTCATTTCAAATATTTTCATCAATTCTAATTTGAACTTTGCAGTGTACCATTCATTGTTCCCTATGATGAATAAATCATCAACATACATGACCAAAAATAAAATTATTTTGTAAACTATTTTGACAAAAAAGAGTTTCATATTCAAACTCAAAATGTTTGAATTTCACGTTCATAAGGTGATCAACTAGTTTGTCATACCAAAATTGAGGGGCTTGTTTCAAACCATATATTGATTTTTCCAATTTTCATACCTTTTGCTCTTGTCAATTTACTATAAAACCTTTGGGTTGTGTCATGTACATAGTTTCCTTGAGGTAAAAATTTAGGAATGTAGTTTTGATGTCTATTTGGTGAACTTTCCATCTATTGTGAGCTACTAGATCCAACATGGTTTAAATGGTAGTCCATTTTTTCATAGGTGCAAATGTTTCATTGTAGTTAATTACTTATTTTTGAGAATATACCTTTTCAAGCGGCCTTTCTTTTTTCTTTTCAAGTGAGTTATCAACATTGTATTTTTTTATGATAGACTCACTTACAACCAATTTCCAAGTCCCATTTTTAACCAATGTATTATACTCATATTTCATTGCTTTTCTCCAAGATTCAAGCTTAACATCTTATTCGAAAGATATTGGTTTTAAGTAAAATACAACATTGAGTTTTTATTATGGAAAATAATTCAATGTGAACTTTTCAATTCTATCTTGAATTTCTTTAATGGAATTGTCTAATTATGATGCAGCTATAAACACACTTATTATGGCCATTTTCCTAACTTCATTAGGTTTCACATCTTTCAATGTTTGAATTTCTCACTTAGGCATATGTTTATATGTTCTAGGTGCTTCAAGTTCATCCCATGAAGTTCCATCACTTTATTTTCTCTATTTTCATGGCCCATGTTCATTGTCTAATTAAGTTTCACTCTGTCCTTTAGGAAGAGTTTCAATCTCATGTATAGGAGACAATAGAAAATCAATAGATTCCCAATTGTATGTCCTCCACTCATATTTAGAACATCCAAATAACTCTCTATAGACATAAAACTTTCCATACATTATCCTTTACAATATTATTAAATACAACTTATCTTGTGACAAGAAACTTATTCTCTTTCTCATCGTATAACTTGTATGCCTTAGAGGATTTAGAGTATCCCAAGTGGATGTATTTTTTACTCTTATGGTCCAATTTATTTCTCTTTTCCATTGGAATCAATGTGTAATAAGTGAATCTAAAAATTTGAAGATGTCACACTGAAAGAAGATGACCACACCACATCTCATACAAAGTATTGGATTGAAGAACTATTAATGGTGATATATTATGGAGGTATATTATTGTTTTAGTTGTTGTGGCACAAAACTATAGATTTACCCCTTTGTATTATAATATAGCATGAACCATAGTCATTATAGTTCTATTCATCCTTTATACAACTCCATTTTATTGTGAAGTGTAGGGAACTATGAAATGGTGTTTGATCCTAGTTTTCTCAATATAGGATTCAAAATTATTTTAAATGTATTCACCACCATTGTTTGTCCTAAATGTCTCAATACAGGGTTGATGTTTATTATTAATCATGGTTTAAATTTTTTGGAAAGTCTTGAAGGCTTCTAATTCTTTATTTAGAAAGTATATCCAATTCATCCCTCTATAGTGATTAATAAACAACATGAAGTACTTATGACCACCAATGGAGAGGATTGGAAGAGAACACAAGAATAAGTGAACTAGTTGAAACTTTTTGTCAACTTTCCACTGTGACTTTGGGAATGGTTCTATCAAGTGTTTATCTAAGATGCAAGTTTCACACTTTTCATCTAATTTTATTGGTAATGTAGGCATTCTAACAACATCATTATTTTAAAATACATGAATGCTTCCTAGATATTGCATTCCATAACATGTTTTGGAGATATTTTATCTTCCATGAAATGAGAATAATTCCTTGAATTTGATGGCTCACCCCTGAGTTTGAGTATTTTCCCTTTCTCATATTTGGTTAAGATGACTACATTATCTCTTTTTCTCCTGATAGTGACATCACTAATATCCAATAGAATGAGAATACCCTTGTTTCCTTATGATCACTAGGGGAAACAAGTTTTGTTTTAATTGAGAAAGGTAGAAAACATTTTGGAGTTTAGAAGTTGGAAGCCTTGTATACTTGAGTCATATTATACCTCTTCCTTGTGGTTGTAGACTCTATATGTGAGGTATAATGCACTAAAAATTTATTCACTAGACTCTTCAAATAAGTCTTTTTAGAAATTCATATGTAGAGTGGCACCAATATCAAGAACCTAAACATAAAACCATGAAGAACTGACTGATACATTATTTACTTTAACATTTATATTGGAAATCACACATTCACTAGTGGATTGGGCATATTTTGAATCTTTTATTTTATTTTATTTTTCCTCTTTCTTCTTATGGTATGATTAAAATTTTACCCAAGGAGTTATCATTCATGAGTCTCATGACTTCATTTTCTATTACACTATTTGTATTAGAGGTTTTATTTATCATTTTATGTTTTGACCTTCATTTTCATTTTTTCTACCTTTTCCCTTACACTTCATATTGTACTTGTTATTGCCTTCATTTATAGAAGATGTGGCCTTGTTGGATGTTTTGGAAGAATTTGATTTGACATAGAACAGACTTTCTCCTATTATAGACTCAATTTTTATTCCAAAGGCCTTTTCCCTTACCACCAACTTTTCAACCAATTGGTCAAATGTGATAGTATTAAACTAATTACTTCTTGTAGAGACTCCAAGTAGGTTGAATAGTCTATAAAAAGGGATTTTGTGAACATGGTCATATATATGTCAATTCTGACACTTATTTCTTCTACATAATGCTTGATGGCAAATATTTATGAATCCAATCTCATCACATCACCATATTTCAACTCAAGGTTAAATAAATTTAAATACAACTAAATGAATTCTAAATTTGAGTGGGAATAATATATATCTTTTAGTTTGTGAAATGCTTCCCATGGAATATTTCACCCTCGAACATGATGATATACATCTCCATTGATTGAGACCCTCATCAAGGCCAATGTTTTCTTAGTTTTATGTCTCCATGCTTGAATATCCTTTGAATTCATTATTAGCTTAATTGGTTATGTGTCCTAGATAGATCATTGAAGATGAGTGTATTATCACTTTTTGAAAACATTCTAACTACTTATCTTTTCTACTTAATGTTGTGCCAATGAGAGATTTGATTGAATGCATGGTTTTGAGTTTTGATTTTTGAGTTTTTGATAACCCCAATTGGTTCTTTATCACTCCAAAATGGTCCAATTTTTTATACCACTAGAGAGATATACCAAACCTCCTAATATACTAGCCATTCATATATAACCATTGATATGTGGATTAAGCTATCTCTTTTTATATACTTGATAATACATGAAATAGGATTTAAGGTACATGAGATAAGAGTGGTATGTGGTACCTAGGTGACATCTAAAAAAGATTCACCCTATCATTAACACTATCTTAACAAGAAAAACTCATACATTAATATACTTAGTTTTTATTGATGTTCAAATCTACATTTTTTGCCAGTAACAAATGGGTAAAAGAGTAGTTCTTATTTCTCCTTGAATTAAGTAATTTGTTTTTTTTTTTTTTTTCTTTTTTTAAATTTCACTTAGAGTAGCTTGCTCAAGGTAATTTTAAATGAAAACTTTTCTCCAAATTTAAATTCTTTAAAATTTTGAAATTTGAAAATGATCACTTAAAAGAAATTGAATATTATATTTTTAATGAAAAATCTTAAAATATGTACCTCTCTCCTTATTTTGCATATGTGAAAAATTATAATATTAGAAATAAAAAGGAAAGGTATAGAATTTGATATTTATAAGCTTATCCAATCACCTTGTTTCTCTTTACTTTGGCTCCAAGTGAAAAATTTAGTTGATAAAGTGTGAAATCTCCACATAACAATTTATGTCACTTGAATGTCTACCAAAGGACCACATAACAATCATACTCAACAATAGTAGCACCATACATAGTCAAAATGAGATTTATAAATAAGTACATTGTTCAAATGGTAATTTACATGCATGTCTTAACAATGTGTTGGTTTATTATAATATACGAAAATGTCAAGTGTCTACTACTATATAATAGTAGCTTCTCATACTCAAATGACCTATACTTTTGATTCATGCATACATCCATCAACGGAAATATATTCCAAGTCTAAATCAAAATTATGTATCCACCATACCTCATAAAACAATAAAAGATCATCCATGTAGGAAGAATTAATAAGTAGAAAACCTCCATACAAGAGTGAGCATCACCATAGAATACTACATTGGTCTGTGAAAATACATAAATTTTGAATGCCCTTTTTAGGATTATCATGCTCTATCAACCCAAATTCCTCCCCTAAATAGCTTAAATACTACCGATATCAGTAAAAAACAAACTATTATAAGAAAATAATATTATGCAAATTGTATGATTAGATTATAGGAGAAAGGACTATTTTGAATAATTTGGACTTATACCCACTAAAGTGGAGTGGAGAAAGTTTTCTCCAAAAATAATTTTCTTATGTTTCAAATAAAATAGATTGTTTCAAACCATTTGGGAATAGATCATTTTGAATGAATTATATTGTTTTGAATAATTTAGACTTATACCCACTAAAGTGGAGTGGAGAAAACTTTCTCCAAAAAATAAATTTTCTATATTCTAAATAGATTGAAATGTTTCAAACCATTTGGGCATAGATCATTTCAAATAAATTGGGATATTTTAAACAATATGGACTTATACCCACTAAAGTGGAGTGAAGAGAATTTTTTCCAAAAATAAATTTGTTATATTCAAAATAAATTAGACTATTTCAAAGCATTTGGGCATAAATCATTTTGAATAAATAGGGTTATTTTAAATAATTTAGACTTATAAAATGAGTGAAGATGATTTTTTTTCCAAAAATATATATTTTTTATTCCAAATAAATTAGATTGTTTCAGACCATTTGAGCATAGATCATTTTGATTAAATTGGGCTACTTTAAATAATTTAAAATTATATCTACTAAATTGGAGTGGAGAATATTTTCTCCATAAATATGTTTTCTAAATTCCAAATAAATTGAATTATTTTAAATCATTTAGGAGTAGATAATTTTGATTAGATTGGACTATTTTTAACTCATGGCACCCTTCTAGGCCTTTATATGAATAATTGATCCTTTGAAGTACCTTTCATTGCTGGGACACATGACACCTTTTGACTAGCCAAATTATGGATGAAAACATATTAAGCAATCTAGTTCATCTACATAATAAAATATATTGATAAATTTTTTTTGTTCATTGGGAAGATATTCATGAGCAAGTGTCAATATACTAATGGATCAAATTGGGCAATTTCAAGTTAAATCGAAGGAGTATCCACTTGCACTTAACCAGATCAAAGTAATTCTAAATTAGAGTCAATTAATTTGAAATTAATTGAACTATATTTAAAATAGTTTAGAATTGATTTATATGAAATTGATGATAATTTTTAATACTATAATTATAGTTTATAATCAATAAATACACTTGAAAGAATCATTATATGGTGAAGTTGCATCTTTCTAAACATTGGTTCATAGCTGCTAGCATAGATTTTTTGCTTTGTCCCAAGAATGTGATGATAGACATCATTTTGATTCTCCAATACTTTTCATATTTTCAAATTCCATTTCCAATGTATCTACTTGATGTAACATAACTCATTTTTTATTTTTTATTTGTAACACAATTTTGATAATTACAATTAATGAACAACGTGTTGGAAATTAAAAAATCATATCCAAAGTCCCTTTAAAAATAACTTCATCTAATTTATTTATGTTTATCTTAAATATATTAGAAAATATTTTCCTCTAAACAAACATGAAATTTGAACTTGTGTAACCCATGGCTTGAATGAGTATCCTCAAATGATTGTCCTATATCATTGACCAAATACCAACATGAGAAAAAGACTGTAGTGCCACTTTCAAATTTATTTAGAATGATCTCAAATGTATTATGATATATTTTATATTTTATAATCTTATTTTTTCCCCGTATCGTGTATTTTCATATCTTTTGTTTTATTCACAATAAATAATAAGTCATCCAACCCCAACATCAATAGTTTTTTAGAAGTTTGTTTTATCTCCTCCTTTGAAATGTCTAAAATCTGTTAAAAAAGAAATGAATAATTTATTAACAATATTTTATTATAATAAATATAACATGGAAATTTTCTAAGAAAATGTTTTACATGTTACTAGATTGGTCATTGATGCACTTTTGATTTGCATTTCTTATTGTAACATAAAAACATAATGCATTTCTTTCGATTCATTTTTTTATACATTTCCTTAAATCCTATAAAGATTGATATAATCACATATAAAAATAAATACATGATTAGGTACACTATAACCATACTCATTATACATGGATGTACGATTTCTATTACCAGTTTTGTAACATACATATGCATATAATGTAGGAATTGATGGACCATTCAGAGTGGCAACCACTTACAATGCCAAATGATAGAATCACTTGTAGTATTGAAATAGTTGGGAAAATAACCAATGATAGAATAATGAAAACATATAGATAGAACTATCAAACCATTCAATATTGAAACATACAAAGATCTATTCAAACACATAAGAATAAAGAAAAGAACTGGTAACTTATATTATCATTCATATTAACTCATTCAGGAATTATAGTCAGCATTCATTAAACTCATTTTAAAAGAATAGTGATGAGCTTTCATGCTGAATCAGACAACATAAATTCCATGGCCATTATAAGGCCCATGCCAAATACATATCCTTGCTTAATACTCACTCACTCATTCTTGATAGAACTAAATTGTTATTGCTACCATTGATGGCATACTTCTCTCATAGTCTAGCAGCTTCAGCTGGGATGATCCTAGGCATGCATATAACATTGTAGATACATGTATTTATAACATTCATTAGAATATTTTAGATGTAGATAGAAGTCGATGGAGGATACATGAAGATTTCTTAAGAGATATTAATACATTAAATCACAACAGTCCAAAGATATATCTTTTGTAGATAGCAATATATAAAAAATTAAAATAAATTAAAGTGAAGAAAATGTTGACAGATATCTAGGACACAACTTACATATGTAGGCAATTTATATTACATCACCAACATATAAATGTTCATATTTAATCCTTATAAAATGACCATGCCTATCATATTTTGAAATAGTCCCATTTTACCATAACTCATTTCTCAGAGATATTGATAGGAATTTAACATTGATCAACCAAAATGTATATTCTTATAGTAATGAAAGTATCACCTATTATTATGCATACTAATACATGTTTATATGTTTATACAGCCCATCACAATAAATAAAACAGGATTTACTCTTCCAAGTCGTAGTTCACTATCATTAAATTCAAATGAATATACATATTAATAGTTTAACCCCCTTCATATAATTCTAATAAGACACATCAAATTAAAAACTATTAAAATCACTAAAAATATAATTGTTTCTAGCATAATATGCTTTATTGTTTTTTTATTGATAAAGAACACATGGATACTCTGCATCAAAATTTATTGTATTAAAGACATAGTATATAACATATTTTGTTATTTTAAATTAGGTAAATTAAACATGTAAAACACATTATAATGGATAAATTAAACATGTAAACAACATTTCAATGGGTAAATATAACCACATTTAGGTCTACAGAATAATAAAATGAACCCACACTTCCAAATCCCAAGCTGATACAAGTCTATATTTTATTATCTTCTACAATCTCATATCTATGAAGAAAAATTCAATTATAATGTGTTTAAATAAATAAAGATAATTAATATATTCTATAATTGTATGAAATTGTATAATTACACATTTATTGAAAGGTGTTTTCACATTTTTTTGCCTTTTTGTAGTTTGTATGAGTGTACTCTTTTGTTAAAACTTTGGTTCTTTATTCCTTGCAAGGTGTCATATAATATAATCACTAAAAATTTTGATCATCAAATGATTTGATATTTGTATTTTAAAATTGTGTTTTATTTTATATTTTTACCTTGTGTTATTTTCATGGAGGCACCAACATGAAAAGCCATGTCATGGGTTGTTGTGTTAGAGACACAAAGTTCTAAAGCTGCATTGTGAACTATTTTAATTGAGACATAAATAGATGAATAAATATTTTATCATTATTATGAATCATTGATAAATATAAAATTATATAATTTTAAAAAAATGCATGATCTTATCTTACATTCTTCAACTTGCAATATGTCATGTTCATTGATATGATCTTTCATTATTATTGTTTCTTCACTTACATGTAATGTTATTAGTGCTACACACCAAAAGATTGTTAATCTATTATTTTTGAAAAATAAAGAATACATACCAAAATATTTTTAAGATTTTATATTTGGAAAATGAATCATAATTATAAAATAAATAAAAAATGTTATGCACCTAGTACTAATCAAAGTGATTGTTCTTGTATTGGTTGCTCTGAATTTGTCAAATAATTTTGAAATTGAACATTAAAAATTATTTGTTCTTTAGTTTTTTTAATGCAAGATAAAATTTCCTTGGAATTTGTACAATCATGCACCAATCCATCTTTTATATACCCCTAACATGTCACATGCATATAAATCATTAAAAGTAGAGATAAGTTTCTCCCAAAATATGTTATCTAGTTTATTTTTGAATGGCCTTCTTGTATTGTGTGAACTAATCATTTGAAATGTTAGTACATCTTTGTAGATGTCAAAACCTTCCTCTAATCTACTTTGTTGTGAATGGAGGCTGAAACCTTGCAATTAAAAATGAATGGGATCCTAACAAAAATTGATACCTTTAATATGTGTCCAATTGAATACATTATTATCTAGAGCCCATAGTATGACACCCATATATTGCATGGAATGGAAATCATCAACACAAATTTTTGAGAGAGGTTTAAATGCCAAAAAATGGTCTAGTTTATGGATAATGAATACATTGAAGGCCTCAATAATAAATTTCTCAATCAATGCCTGAAGAAATAGGAAAATATGTACTTCCTTAAAGACTTCAATGAGATTCAAAAGATCAATAATTATCAAATCAATGTTCAGACCAAGAATGAGCATTTCACTAAAATCTTCTAAAATGGATAGCCAAAGACATGGGGGACCATAATGGCAGTTGAATCTCTCTATATCTATCCTAGAAAGCTAACCTCCATCATCATGTAGATATTTTTTCAATATGCTCAATGAGTCTTGAGATAATGCTTCCCATCCTTTTTTATTTTTTGAAATACCCTTATTCAGGACACACAAATCATCAAACCTTTTTTTAGAAATTGTATAATGCTCCATTACCTCTTCAGGTGTGATTTTTTTGTCTAGTGGTAGTGTCATCTCCTAGTTATTGAAATAATCCACATTTTATGATAATATGTTAATTTGTAATTTCACCTTTTTGCACCAAGTATCCATGTTTTTGTACCCATGGGTTTTCAAGAAGGAAATAGACCATTTTTCCAATAAATCTACTATTTTTTTTGTCTGAAAGCACTTGAATATTCATAGTTACTATTTTACCAGTTAGATTTAAATCTAATTTATCTAAAATAGTAAAGTACCACTTTCAAACAAATTAAACACCTTATCAAAACAATCATAAATGGGTTATTCCATGAAAAGAAGACATTTTATCTCCTACAGTTGTTGTGTTGAATAGTTGATTTGTGTGAACAAGTGTCTATCTTGTTTATGTATTTCTCCCATATTTTTTCCCCTATTTCAAGATTATTCCAACCTCTCATTTTGATAAAGTCACATGTAGATCAAAATCTTTATACAAATGAAGCCTTATAAATTATTTTGTTGGCTTCATTATATTGGTTACATATTTTGTGCATAATATGGAATGGAGTATAAGTTTTTAAAAATCTTTCCCTTTTAACAGAACATTTATTTCTCAATGATAGTGAATTTTATTCCTCTTCTAAAATAATTCTCTATTGTGATATAATTGTGTGTTGGCCATCTACAATTTTGAACCTTATTTTTTTTTTCTCCATCATATCTTCTAGGACTTCCTTTGATTCAATAATACATTTAGGGTCGCTTGGAGCAAAAGGAATTAACAAATCATCCTTCATTAGACCTCATTATATTTTATAAATGGATGAATTATATCATTCACCCCTCTTTCATTCATATTTATTATTTTTATATTAGCATCCCTTAATTCATAAAGCTCTACATGAATGTTCAAGGCATAATTGCCAGAGGAAATATACCATGTAGATAATTCATTGTGCCTGATCAAAAGTTTATGTCAACAAAAGTATTCCAACCTTTTGTTTGATCTTATTTTTATCCATTGATGTGAGTACTTATATGGCCTCTTTTAAATCTTGATACAAATATGTTTCCCTTGCTTGTCTTGTTTTCTTCAATGTTTTTTCTATCATGACTGTAGGGTATCTTAAATACATGTTTGTATGGTGGCAAGTAAAATAAGTTGTTGCCCATTGTTCATTTTTTATCTCAACATATTTTGTATTCTAATGACCAAATTATCTTTATCTATTAACCCAAACATTTTAAGCTTATCATAGTTATTCAAATGAAACTGAAATATTTCATAAGAAGGAGAAAGATTGTTTTTTATCAATTCCATTTTATTAGGTATAAATTTATTAAATTATCTATAACTTGATAAAGAATTCCCTCTTATCTATTTCATACTTCTAGTTGGAATTAAAGGGCATATTTAAGTTCATCCTTATCATAGGCAAGGATTATTCAAATCAAAAAATATTTATTTCTTGATGTAGTGTTAAACAAGTATATATCTGCATACATGTTTGGCAGACAAAACAATTCAAAATACCAATCAATAAGATAAATTTTGTGGACACCATAAAATAGAAGATGTTGATGTGGATTTAATTTTAATTTTGGTAGTTTAAATGGTAGTCTATCCAAATTTTCTTAGAGTGAGGTCTTCTTCTACCTTTTATCTAAATTATCTTTAAGTGAGGCCTTTTTCTGCCTTTTAAGTGTGGAAATTGCTTTTTCACCCAAAGACATTCTATAAAGCAATTGAAATGATTTAAATATTTATATTTTGTAAAATATAAGTTGAATATTGTATTGGTTCATGAATTTTTTTGTGATTAAGGAGTGATTAAATGCATATCAACAAATGTTAATTCTAAACTATAATAAAAAAATACATATTAAATCTTCATAATATATACATTAAATCACATTTAAACTAATAAGGTATGACCAAACCAAAAATAAATTATGTGCACCAGCCAATATAATCTGATGGGCAAAGGAATCCACAAACATTTGTTTCAAAGGAGAAATATGAGGGGAAGTATGTTTCTAATATATGTCAAAATGCCCATCAACATGTACCATCAAGGTATCTCTTAGGAGATACCTTTCAATCATGCACAAGAGTGAATTTTTCTTACATATCATATGAGATACCTTCAAGTTAACTATGATGGTATTATAAGTGTACTTCAAGTCCCTTGAAGGAATCTCCTAGTGGACACCTCGAAGGGTGCCATCATACATTCAAATGGACATTGAATGTATCTCCCAATAGAAATTTCCTTCACCTTGAAAATACTACTAGTTGAAAAATTGATAAGTTAAAGGGCCTTTGAATACTTGGGAGAACACACATTTTAGGTCCTCCTATGCACATTATCTTTCCACCTCAATTTAGTTTATCAATTTTCCCTATTATGTTAATAGTTTTAGATATGAATAATTACCTTATTGTACCTCTAAATTTTTCCTTTACCTTGATGGTCCTTTTAATATCTTTAAGGTACCTCTTAGGAGATACCTTCAAGTTACCCATGAAGGTATTACAAGGCCCTAAAGGAATATCCTATTGGATACCTTGATATTGAACTTTCCCAATGTTACTAAGGTTTGTAATATCTTAAATTCATATTTTAGGAGATACCTTCAAGTTACCCATGAAGGAATCTCCTAGTGGATATTGTTGATGCCTAAAGCTCTAACTCTTGGTGAATTGTTTCATATGGAAATATTTATACATGTGGTATGAAATTGTTATATGTGAAGTAAACTTTGAGATTAACATGATGCTCAAAAGAAACATTGTGGTGATGCATGTCTCCCTCTGAACTACCTCTAGAATTCTTGTTATAAATGGGGCCCACATCCCTTGGCCAATAACACACCTTTAATTTAAATAAGAACTACTTTATTTCTTGAAGAGTGTCATGATGACATGTGTCATCAGCAAAAGGGACTGAGACTTATCCAAAAAATGAATGAGGGGAACCCAAGAAAGAGGAAGTTGATATACCACCCAATGAACTTCGCTAAGTACTTTGATGATGAAAAGGTTAGCTACCCCAAAAAATTCAAAACATGGATTATGATCCATAGATACTTTGAGGTTGAAATTTCCTAGTGTTATTGAGGTGTATAAAGGATTCAATGAGATACCTTTCAAATAAGCACAATAGTGTATTTCTCCTTCAAGGTATTTTCTAGGAGTAACCTTTGGCCCAGATCTCTAAGTTTTCCTATATAAAACTTTCCCAGACTACTTGACTATGTTTTTTTATGTGTGTTAGACACATACTATAAAAAACATTGGTTCCAAATACACTTGTCCATGGACAATCCATATTCAAATGTAAATCTTGAGACCATAGGGACTTTCTTTTCTGCTTGACCTTTCCCCTTATTTTGGAAGCTTCCTAGAGTGAAAATTTCTAAAGGAGATAATTTCAAGTCACCCATTAAGATACCTTGATGTTAAAATCAAGGAGATAATTTAAAGTCACACATTAAGGTATTATAATTATCCAAGCAATAATTTAGGTGACAATTTAGGTGACGGTTCTACCCCAATTGATGATAGAACTTCTAGGCGCTCCTGGTTTGAACCATTAGAAAGATAAGAATGTGGTGAGATGTTAACAAGATATGATATGTGGTTTTTGATCCCTAAAAACCCAATGGAAGTGCCCCAAATTTCAAATTTAGTAGTGCAATCTAAAAATAGTAATTCTTTAAATTCTATATTGTTGTAAATCATAGAAGTTAAACCACTTAATCTACCTTGATATTGGTGACCTTCCACATCCTCCTCTTTCCTTAAAAATGTGTACAAATTAATATGTAACTTGAAATGGAAATTAGACATCTCTTCCCAGAGATAAGCATATGGTTGTATTACTATATTGAGTAATAAAACATCTATTCTTAGAGAAATCATTGTTACTATGTTATTTTCATGTTCTTGAAATATATTTCAGTCAAAAATTCTGAGTTTTGGATCATACAAGGTGCTTGAAGGAGTCTCATAGTATATACCTTGAGGTGGAACGTACCCATCATTATTTTGGTGTAGAAATGATTCAATGAGTAAATAGGTGTTTCAATTAAAGAAGGTAGTTAACAATACATTGATTGTTATGTATAAGGTCTTCTCTAGATCTTATTGAGGGGTTAATGTTTCTTAATTCAAAAGTTTAAATGTGAAACCCATAAAAATTTTAGACCTTATAAGATATTCAAGAGAGATTTGAATAATAAAAATCCATCATTGCATCATTTTGTATTGAACAAGAATTACACTCAAGAACTTTGCCATACCTTAAAATAAATACAAATCCCTTGAAAAAAATCTCCAAAGAGATAATTCAAAGGGCATTATTAGACACTAAAGGAACCATTGAAATTATCTCCTAGGAGACACCTTCAACATGCACATGAGTAGAATTTTCCTTAACCTTGAAGGTACTACTGGGTGATAAATTATAGGGCCCTTTTGAGAATTAATTTTATTTAGAGGAAATTTATTTGGGATTTGGTTTTCAAACATTTTGATTGGGCCCTATTGTTAGATTTTGGTCTTTGGGTTTTTTGTTTAAACATTTTATCTGATGGATTTTGGTCTTCAAAATTTTTATTCAGGACTTTTGATCTTCAAACTTTTTTGTTTGAAGTTTTTGCATTAGACATTTTGTGTGAACAAATGTTTCGAATGATTTATGTTTCATCAACAATTTTAATCTTCAAGTTTTTTGTATTGGCCTTTATATTCAAAAGTTTTATTTGGATATTTTGTAGGCTCGACCACAACACAAAACCCAACTCCTAATTCATGGCTACCGAAAGCCCACTATACTTGGCCAAGAAAGTAAAATACTCATCGATACTTGTTAAGGATACCCACCAATTAAACTAACTAGATATGAACTATGAACAAAGTACAAAACATGTGAATGTTGGGAATTTATAATGCAAAATATTTGAATGATAAAGGATATATAAATGATGTATAACCATTGATGTATTCATTACTCTTGAATGAATTTGAACTTGACTGCTATCCTGTGCAATAAAAACCCTAGCTACCTATGACACTATTGTAAGTAAACAAGTGACTAGTGAAAAGGAGATTTTTTCACAAAACACATAAACAAACTACAAGCTCTATATATAATTATAATGACATCTTCATCTAAGGCATTCAAGGGAGCACTTCTGCCATCACTATTTTCTATCAAGGACTTGATTGAATTCAAGGATATAATTTATGATGCCAACATTTTTGATAATAGGTATAGAAACTAATATAAATTATGGGATGTTTCCAATTATATTGACATATTTTAAATGGATGGAAATCTCTCCCTTATATTGAATATTCATCAAAAACAAGCTAGCACTTAAGAGACAAGGATTAGATTTGACTATGGCCAATCCCATGGTGATGCCATGCATCGACCTCTTTTGAGACTTATTATTTATAGGCAAGATTATGTATGATATTTTTTGCACCACATAGTAACCAAATAGTTTTGGAATGCATATCTAGAGAAAATTTTTATAGTTATTTATCACTACCAACACTAGATGCTTATTTTGACAAACATAGATGAGTTTTATGGAATCAAGATAATAATATGAAAAAGGTGTTGATTTCATGGATTCTTCCCAAGGAAACCATGACATAAAAAGGAAAAAATCCAACTCTAATCAATAAGTTAAAGATGGGAGTGTGGATTAGCATGGCACTATTCAATAGACTCTATAGAATTCCTAGCATCCATTTCCTCAATTTGAACTAGATACCATTATTACACATGATATTGACCAGTGATGCAATATTTTCCCTAGTGAAATTATAAGCTACAAGTTGAGATAATAGATAATTCATAAGGATAAGTGGCCCACTTTGGTAGGCCACTTCTATATGATGTCATTTCTTTTAAATGATGTAATGGGAATAGTGTATATAGTCCTCAATGAGCTATGGCTCCTGACCATTGACTATATCAAAAATTGCATTCTTGATCATTTTCAATTTTTGCATATCTACACTTATACCAATAATATGGTGAGGACTATTGATGATGTTTTTCTTCAAGTCTAGAAATCAATCCATGGGTCTCCAATTCCTAGAGTTAGAGTAAGCATTATGAAGACACTATCTGAAAGAGGTGATTATTTTTTGTATCCTAACTGCACTATTATCATGATCACCAGGCACAAGGTTCATCCTTTGAGCCTTCTAAAATATGTACCTAGTAAATTGGATGAATAAAAAAATTCTTTCTAGCTCTAGTGGAGCATTGAGGAGGACCTACTCAAAAATAATAAGAGCATGGTCTATGGGAACCATATGGTCATTGGTAAGATGGTATACACAATAAAAAAAAAGTACTTTCAAGATGTGAAAAACAAAAGAAAGAGTTATCAATTTCATATATAACCACATAGGGATTAGGATCCTCATGACTACATCCAAAAACATATTCAAGGCCTTAATATCCCATACCAACATGTCCATTATGATTATGAATTTTTATTCATTAATACACATAATGATGATGAGGTCTTAGAAAGGGCAAGGGTTGCCATTTTTAAGGAGGATCACTGAAGGGTGATTAAAAATGGACCTTCAATAACTATGAAGGAACTTCTTAATATAATTACACTATTTATAGGATGGAGATCCTCAATATTTTAGAAGGACTAACCCATAGAGCAGTCCAAGGAACAAGGAGATCCATCATAAGATCTTCCTTTCAAGTTAAACATTGTCAAGAAGGAACTAGGGTGAGTGAACTTGATCTTAGGGGATCTCTAAGACACCCCATCAATCTAGATTCATTTAATGAGTAATAGAGATTACAAGAGCTCCAACTACCAATGAAATTTAAATGCATGTGGATACACCTAGAAGCAAGAATCTACATCTTTAGGGGTAGCCACATAAGAAGCAACTACCTTAATTAAACAAGTTTCTTCCTCATATCTTAATAATACTATTTATTATAAAAGGAAGCCTAGGAATCCCCTCATAATTAGTCCTACAATAGAGAAATATCAAAGCTTGCCTATAATTCCCAAACAAGTAGTAGTGCAAGAGGAAGAAGAAGATTCTAATGAAGAAGTAGAGTTGGAGAAAACACCATCTATGGAAGACACAATAGGTAAAAAGGTTTTATCTGTAGAGACCACCTCCTTTCTTTCTTATTATATTCCTATTTTTGCATCTATGCCAATTTATTTAGTGTATAAAACTACCAAGGTGGAGGTTGTTACTTTGAATCTTGATGATCCATTAACCACATACTCTTTCTTGAACTTTCCTCTACTCACCCCAAGAATTGTGAAGGATAATACCACTATTGATCTACCTTCCACTGCCTTTGATCCATCCTCCACAACCATGCCATCCACTTCCTTCATGGAAAATTATAGTATTCATTCTCATACTACCATATTCAGATCATTGAAAAGGAAAAGGCCATCTAGGAAGATTGAGATAGGCATGGCCACTCCCTAGCTCCATGTCTCTTCCACCCAAATCACTCTCCCCATGCCATCCACCACTCAATCCCAAAAAATCATTGTCATTAGATTAGGCAAGGGAAAGTAGGAAAATAGTTCATCAAATTCCATCCACTCCCCCAATATGGAGGTTTGGATTGGTCTAAGATAATTTGGCCTTCCTTGCCTAGCATAATTGTCAAGGTAGTAAAGAAACAATAATTAGCTAAGGAATTTGAAGAATAAGTTATCCTCAAGACACAAAGGAGATAGACATAAACCAATTGATAATTCCACTATGGGACAATGATTTAAGGGCCAAGACCTCTAAAATTCCTAGCTTCAAAATATAGAGCTCCCATCTATTACAACTTTTTTTGATAATCCATTTGGGAATATTTAGAGGGTAAGGAAGAGGAAGCTAAAAGATGATGCTGATAGGGAATTAATTTTTTAAGAGAGAAAATAGGTATTTTATTTAACCAAAAGACAAAATAGATAATTGGGGAAATTCTCGTATTATGAATACTTCAAATCTATGGTTGAAGCACAATGGTGGTAAATCACAAAGACATAAAGTTGGTTAGACAAGAACTGGAGGTAGAGTTAGAGCAAATAAAAGAACAATAGAAGATAGTTCATATCCTAGATAGAATTGAAACTAAGGTCCAAGAGGAAGCATCAAAGTGATACAATTTTTTGGAGACATTATAGTTTATGTAGGTTGAATTATCTCCCCATGTTTCCAATACTCATAAATTATTTAATTCTTTGAAATTTGACAAGAATAAATTGAAGATGTTAATTGTTTACAAAACTAATAAGACTTATAGCCACTTATATCTCATGACACCATTAGAGGTATCCAATCCACTCAACTTGGTGGTCATCAAGACATAAGAGACTAGGGAATGGGTGACAACAACTAGGGCTTGGGTCCTTAAATATGAAGAGTAGGAGGCCCTTATTATCCAAATTTTGAATGATTTGAAATTGTCCAAAGTAAAGGATAATATAGGGAAGTTGATCAATAAGATGAAATTTTATCAACTTATTAAGGAGGCTTCAAATAATTTTAAGCAAAGTCTATAAGGACTACCATTAGAGGACATAAAAGCCAAATTGAGCTTTGCTAGAAAGAAGGTGACTGAAGTTGAGATCTTCAAGATCAACTTCTAGATGATTAAAGGAGAGCATGCAAATCTTCTATGGTAGGTTGGTAGGGTACATAGACCCCTTATTTTTAATTTGGAGATAATTTGATAACAACATGATGTATTACATAATATTTTTCTTGAGATACAGGTGAAGAAGAAGTAGATTAAAGCTGCCACTTCTAGTTTTAAGTGAACAACCATAGTTACAATGCCACGTAAAGTCCATGCAACCATCTAGATGTCAACACATCCATGAAAGGTCAAGTATTTGCATGTATATTTCTATAGTGGTGTATATTTCTATATTTATATTTTTCTTATAGTTTGAACCACATTATAAATTTGCCTATTCATTTTTGTAAACATACACATGTTGCATGATTTTTATAAAGGCTAACTTAAGTTATTAACCACTATAAGATAACTCTATACAATTTTATCCATAGTTATAACTGATGTGATAACTATGACATGTGATCTATCTTACATGTACTTAGAAGATGAGGTGACCCCTTCCCCATGTCTATTTAAACACATGTAATCCATAGTTTTGAAGGGTCAGAGAATTTTCAATATATAGGAGCAAGAGAAATTTTGGTTGTCAACTCATGTGTTTGTGTATTTTCTTTCCAATTTTTGTGTTATTAGGATTATATATTTGGTTGTATGATTCAATAAATCTTAGTGTGAAAAATATATGAATGAGTTATTTCTTGTCTTGATTTATATGCTAGTCTTATATGTGTAACACACAACATACATTGATATGTATGAAAACACCCTTCTAGATATATACTACAAGATTACTTGAAGGGCCTTGTAATACATTTATGAGTAACATGATGGAACTACAAGGCCCTTTATAGAATATACTAAGAGATAATTTGAAGGGAATTATTATACATTAAATAGAATGTTGAAAATATCTTGTAATAAATACCTTCAAAATGAACAAGTGGAATTTTCCATTATGTTAAAGGCACTATTAGGTGATATTTTGAAGGCCTTTGAATTGATATTTTGAAGGCCCTTGTAATACCTTCAAGGTATATACTAGGATATACCTTTAAAACATGTACAAGAGTAGATCTCCCCTTCAAGGTATCTCCTAAGAGATACATTTCAAATAGGGACAAGAGTGGATTTCTCCTTTAAGGAACAAGTGTAATTTTACTTTACATGAAAGGCACTATTAGGTGATATTTTAAAGGCCCTTGTAATACCTTCAAGGTATCTCCTAGGAGATACCTTCAAACACGCACAAGAGTGGATTTCCCCTTCAAATTATCTCCTAGGAGATACCTTTCAAATAGGAACAAGAGTGGATTTCCCCTTCAATAAACAAGTGGAATTTTTCTTTACATGAAAGTAACTACTAGTAGTTGTATAAACAAGTGTTCAACAAGTAGAATCTCCTATTTTGGCACTACTAGGTGATATTTTGAAGGCCCTTGTAATACCTTCAAGGTATCTCCTAGGAGATACTTTTCAAATATGTAAAAGAGTGGATTTACCCTTCAAGGTATCTTGTAAGAGATACATTTCAAACATGCACAAGAGTGGATTTATCCTTCAAGGAATAAGTGGAATTTTCCTTTACATGGAATGCACTACTAGGTGATATTTTGAAGGACCCTGTAATACCTTCAATGTATCTCCTAGGATATACCTTTTAAACATGCACAAGAGTGGATTTTCCCTTCAAGGTATCTCCTAGGAGATACATTTCAAACAATGACAAGAGTGGATTTCTCTTTTAAAAAATAAGTGGAATTTTACTTTACATAGAAGGTAGAAGCTTTACAAGTGTGAGACCAAATTGTGGTTTGTAAATTAACCTCTAGGATTTTATAATTCATATATTTATTTAAGTTTGGGAGGTGAAAAGGGAGAATAAATAAATACAAATAATATTGAAATAAAATTAACTAAGGTGATGCACCAAGAGAATTATAGCATTAAGCTATAGTTCTATAAAATATATTGAATCCTTAAACACTATAGATCATAAAAGAGCATAAAGCATGAATTAAGATCTATAATGCAATCAAATATCAATACTATAGAATTAGAATAAAATAACTAAAAAGCAAAGATAATTTTTTGTTCAAAATAACATAGAATACCACATCCTCTTCATTGTAGGTGGATAATAGAATATAAAAGGCCACATGTGCACATATAAAATGTCCAATCACACTTGTGAAGGGTACCTATTAAGGTCACATAATGGAAAATATTGATTGCTACTATTCCTATTCTATTATGAATGGTTGTTTATAAAAATAGAAAATACAAGTAAATGATAACTAGCCCCTTCTAAAAGTGATGAGCTCAGAATATATAGGCAAATAAATATCTCAACGTGGTAACACCTATAAATCTTGGCACTCGTGATTATGATGATGTCCTTATAATTGAGTGAATGACTCAAACTCATGAGTGTAGTTAGCCTTCAGATCTTGGATATGACACAAATTATTCATTCCTATCATGGTCACAACTCTTAGGAGTATAGTTTTACCACATGTCAATATTCAAAGATGTTTCTATTATGTTTTTAGAAATAATAATCCTCTTTACCTTTGACAAATTGTGCTGCTTGGAAGATAAACCCAAAAGGGACTAGTTCTAAGTAGCACTAGGTCACCATGTGTCAAGATAAAACTACCCCAAGGTGAACTAAGAGCCTCCTTGAGATGGATGAGTGCTTGGTTGCCATGTAGAGGAAGTGAAAGGAAGCTGATACCTAGGCAAAAGTATCAAAAGGGGATCTGAAAAGGGAGAGACCAAAAATAGAACTATTAGATGCATCAAGAAATTTAAAGGTTGAACATGAACTACTTTAAAATAACATAAGGTGGATTTTAATCCACAGTTCCTAGTGACTCACAAGGGTATTTGCCTATGGACAAGAGAACCCAAATCTTTGGCATGTAGACTAGTCAAGGAAAAATTTAACAAAATAGGGGGAAGGCTTGTAAACTTATAGCTTTTGAAGGAATACCTACAAAGGTTCCCATTCTTCCTCCTTGGTTTGAGCCTTATTATTGAGATCCTCAAAGGCTTTGTCTAAATTAATAATCTCCTTAAAGGAGATTTTCCCCAAGCCTTGAACTATCACCAATGTTTGGAACTCTAGCTGGGTGAATGGGTGTAATATCTTCTTGACTTTAGAGGCACTAAGTGATTGATTGAGAGCCATGAACATGGTCTACTCATTCTATTTATATTCCAATAGTGCTTTAGTTTGGTCTTCAAGGATGATGTTGTTATCCATGAAGAATGGGGAAGGGAGTCCCAATTATTCTAGTTATTCAATATGCTCCCACCTATCTTAGACTACATTTTCTAAGGCTTAAAAGAATGCCTTGTACTTGGTGGCTAGTTTATTTCAACTTAAGAATTCATTAATCTTTACTACCACTTACCTTCGATTGGCCACCCCAACTACTTGTAATGTCTCATTTAAAGTGCTGTAGAGATTTTGGATGAGGAGCTATGAATTTGGGACCTTGGGGAACATGAAGGTGATGACCTAGTCAATAGTTATGCTTACCTAAGATCTTAGCTTCTATGAGTCCATGATGAAAGTGAGCATTGGCTTCAAGTTTGTTTTTGTACCCTTGATTCTCTCCTAGTAAGACAAATACATCTATTGAACCATAGAGAGGATATCCATAGTTTTTAAGCAAGTGATGAGGTCATTCTTTATATTCTCAATTTCTTGGTCCTTGATCAAGGATTCTTGTTGGGCCTAATACTATAACTTGAGATACACCAAATTATAATCCATGAGATTATTATTAATTCATGTAATTTCATTTTCCTTGATTCATAGCTGGTCTTTTATATCCATTCATAGATTGGCTTTTGCCTAGAAGATTTCATTATAAATACAACTCTAAAGGTTGAACCTCACTTTATTGACATCCACATTTTTGGATTTAGCCTCAACATTAAGGGGTTTAATTGTATCCTTCACCATGGTGATTTTCAATTTGGTATTCTTTAACCATCAGGTCACTTTAATGTATTTTGTAGTTATAAACTTCTACATTTCCTCCATCAACTCAACCTTGTCAATGGGTCCAACCTATCTAAAATTTAGGCTAATGACTTGAATTGCATAGTCCCTTAGTTACATATGATCTTAGGGATTTTCTAATCAAGGAGTTAGGTGTGAAATCATAATGGATTATTATGTAGGGTTATAGAATGACCACATTTGAGTATCACTAGGGGCCTTGGCTTTATTTCCCCTCTTCTTCTCCATCTGAGCCTCTCAGGCCCTTATTACCATGTTTTTATGTTGATGGTACTACTTTGGTGACTGAATGATTTCCATTATGAATTGGAGTTCCTATGATAGTGTAAATGGAATGGTCACTTATTGTTATTTAGTAATGGATGTTATTCCTCCAAAGGTGAGTAGATGAAAGGTGAGGGTGGAAGGAGAGAAAGGTAGGATTCCATTAAGCAAGGTGGAGGGTGATTGTGCCATGATGGGAGATGAATGAAGAGGGTGGAGGAGTAAGGAAAGGTGTAAGGGAAGATATCAAGATCATGGAGGAAAGTGTTGTGAGCACAGTGGTAGGCTAAGGAGATGAAGTAGAAAGTGGGGCTAGGTAAGTAATTTGATGGGAAATGGAAAGTACCACAACCCAAGGTGAGATAGCAGAGGGAGCTATGGAGGTGATAAGAGAGGTAGAAGTGGAAATAAGGGGTTACAAGAAGTGCATTTTATTCTAGGGATTACCACTAGGGGGATAGACATTGGTGCCTTAGGCTCGATGTAGTGGTATGACCCAATTATGAGGTGCCTTGAAGAGGTTTGTTACTATTGCAGGGTTATTTCCCTTATCTAAGGAATGTCCACTACATCTTCTCTAAGGGTGTCATCATATTCCTCTTCTCATTATTCTTCTCTTATAACTATCTGAAGAGAGGATCCTCCTTCTTCAAGGCCCTCCTCTAAATGATGTTCATCTTAGATATTTTTAATTTTTTTTTTATCTATTTCCCCCTCATCAAAATTGGAGTACAGCTTGTCGATCTCCTACCTATATTTTTTATAGGAGGATATTTTCTCTTTGTTCCATATTATTTGGGTGAGCTATTTCCTTATATTGTTCATTAATTTCTTAGATTGGTCATACTTTTGGACTATGACATAGAAGGACTCCCATGGATTGTGGTAATATAATGATATTTGAGATAGATACACATAATTTCAAAGGATGTCCTTTATAGGTGACCTCTACTACTTAAGTTATGGCTATGACTAATGATTGGGTTCACTGATATTATTTAAATATGTTATGTATCCAATTGGATCATATATTTAGCTATCATCAATCAGGTCTAAGCCAAGCTATACAAAGTTTGCTATGAGGAGGCCCCCCTAATACCTATTTATCATCATGATGCCTCCTCTTGTGAAGGGGACACCATACATAACTTTCTTCTTCTTCTTCCCCACTCCATAAATGGAGTCCACTACATCAAGCTAGTAAACCAACTCTAGGGCTAAAGTAATGCCTATTAGTAGGCATGGAAGATAGAAGGGCTCACCTTAGAACCCATTCACCTAAATGAATGTAAAATGGGTTCCCCAAAATTAGTCAACTAAGACCCTACATCTTATCAACCATGACCACTACACATCTATCATCCTAAATGTAATGAGATCTTGGCTAAGGTTAATGAGGAATGAAGAAAATAATTGATCTAAGAACTCATAGTATTATTATGTGATTAGTAAAACATGGGTCCATATTATGATTAGGTTCACCACATTGGGGAAAGTACCCATCTTGGAGGAGTTGAGTTTGAGATATGTTGAAAAGAACTAGGAGTGTTAAAACATAATAAGATGCAAAATAAAAGAAGTGTAATAAAATTTACCCAGCATTTAAAATTTTTCCAACTCATCCTTCATGGTAGTGGTGATGGAATTTATGAAATCCATCCTAAACACCTCCCCTTTATTTATCATCATCAAGAGGAAGAATGCCCACAGTTGAAAAGTAGTGATGTTGGCATCTGAATCCATCTCAAAGATGAAGGCCAACATAGAGAGGGATTCCTTCTAGTACTTCATGGGGAAGATTTCCAAGGGGATGGGTATAAGAGGCAACTCCTTATAGTCACTCTGAAGGATAAAGTTAAGGAAGTGCACTTTGTCATGAAATTGGATGTCCCAAATATGTTGTAGGATCTCCATGCTAAAGATTTTAGCCTTAGGGTTACTTGGGACTTGAGATATCTCCCTGATTACATCTACATTGATCTTCACCCTCAAATGGGTGTTATCCAAAATTATGCTAGTGCTAGCATCATACCTCACCATACAAAGGGTAACAATTTTTGGGCATGGATGAAATAGGGAACCATGAATTGGGCTAGTGTGCATCCCCATATTCTATATCTAAATGAATCATATTCTATTTTATAGAATTTTTTGAGCATTTAGGTGTGGGTACCCCCTTGAATTCTTGGGGTTTTTGGCTATCTTGGGGTCAAATATGTTGTATATGAAATCAAAAACCAATTCTCAGTCTCTATAGTGCCCCTTATCCACCTTCTTAACATTGGGCACTTTCTCCTTTACCTGAGCAGGGACAAAAGCATAGGAATTACTCACCACATATTGAGGGGGGAGGACTTCCTAGCTACCTGACCAATAGGTGATTTGTCTTCCTAAATGATTATCTCCTCTTGATGAACATGTATAAGTATCCATCAATAATTGTTCTTCAAAACCATTTTCTATCTTACTAAAGGAACTAGATTAACAATCTTTATTCACAAATTCTCATAATTCTTGGCTCAAATCTCTCTACTCTTTATGCTCTATACAACTGCTTAATGTTCTTGAAATCTCAATGTGTCTAAGTTTTTATCCAAATGAGGAGATTGGTATTTATACTCCAATTCACCTAAGCGAGTTCATCATGAAAAATTTGAAAATGGGCACCCCCATAAATGTTAAGGGTGGCATGCAAGCTTGAGGATCCAATCATGAGAGATTAACAATAATCCTTATGGGGAATCATGTAATGTGGAGCATCTGATATTAATGATGGGAGAGTTAAGTAGATAACTATCTTTTGGGGAATGATTTTAAAAATTATGAGGTTTAGGGTGAGGGCATATGGCAACTAGAGGTGCACTTATGCCAATGGCACTTATTGGAAAGGAAAAAGAAAAGAAAATACCTTTCAAACATGCATAAGAGTGGATTTACCATTTGAGGTATCTCCTAAGAGACATTTAAAATAGGGACAAGAGTGGATTTATTCTTTAAGGAATAAGTGGAATTTTCCTTTACATGGAAGGCACTACTGGTAGTTTAATAAACAAGTAATCAACAAGTGGAATCTATTAATTTGGAACTACTAGGTGATATTATGAAGGCCCTTATAATTCCTTCAATTATCTCCTAGGGGATACCTTTCAAATAAGAACAAGAGTGGATTTCTCTTTCAAAGAATAAGTAGAATTTACTCTGTACATAAGGCATTATTGGGTGATATTTTAAAGGCCCTTGTAATACCTTAAATGTATCTCCTAAGAGATGCCTTTCAAACATGCACAAGATTGGATTTCCCCTTCAAGGTGTCTCTTAGGAGATACATTTCAAATAGGGACAAGAGTGGATTTTACTTCAAGGATCAAGTACAATTTTCCTTTACATGGAAGGAACTAATGGGTGATATTTTGAAGGCCCTTATAATACCTTCAAAGTATCTTTTAGGAGATACCTTTCAAACATGCGCAAGAGTGAATTTACCCTTTAAGGTATCTCATGGGAGATACCTTTCAAATAAGTGTAAGAGTGGATTTATCCTTCAAATAAAAAGTAGAATTTTCCTTTACATGGAAGGCACTACTAGGTGATATTTTGAAGGCCCTTATAATACCTTCAAGGTATCTCCTAGGAGACACCTTAAAAACATACATAAGAGTGGATTTCACCTTTAATATATTAGAATTAAAAGGCACTACCTGAGAGATTCCTATGAATTGAGGGTTACCAAGTGGTGATAAATAGATGAGTCATCATGCAAAGATACATTTTGAGAATCCATGAAGCAATCAAAAGGTTCTATGTGTCTAGATTTTGAGCCAACTAGGTAGCTTAGTCATATTCAAGCCATGTGTTACTTAGTTGTATTCAAGGTGACAAGCACATGTTGAAAGGTGGTAATCTTTATATTTAAATCTAAAATCTATGGAAAATCAAATTCAAATTAGAGATAAATTTAATTCTAGTGTAATCAATTGCTAAAAGCAATAGTTTGAATTTTGACAAGCTTACCATTCATACGACACAAATCAAGATCACCATCAACATTACATTAATCAAGCTTACCAAAAAGTACTTTTGTATATTCATCCTAAATTAAGACAATATATTATCTCATCAATCAAAATTCAAAAGCCATGGCTAAAGTAGGAACATTTAGAACCACTAAGTTAGAACAGGGCTTATTTCTCTATTCATTTGGGATAAATACAATCTTCCAAGACATCAATTTTAATAACATTACATTGGACATGGATGGAAAACACTACAATGACTTATTCTACCATATGGAGTGGTTTCCTCCCTAGACATTTACCTTTCATGGGCTAACTCTAGCTCAACCATTACCTTCATCAATAGATCCCCCAAGTGGTTCTTCAAATAAGACATGGATTAAGTAGATTCAATTGGCCATACATATATACAAGTAACACCATATATATAAGATTATATATATATATATATAATATATATATATGTATATATATATATATATATATATATATATATATATATATATATATAAGGTGATAAATATATATGTATTTTGTAAAAAATTAGGTGCTTTATATATATATATATATATAAACTCTCAATTGACTATAGTTTTAATCTAAAGTCTAAAGGTTTAGTTCTGAAGACTAGTGACTTAGCTCTAAATACTAAAATCTATACTCCAAATATTGATAGATATGATCCTAAGATGAAAAAACATGAATGGAAAGAATCCACCTCCATCATTGATAATCAAGACAATTCCATTAGACCAATAGTGTTGTAATCCATAATTTTATATGATGATGTTTTCAAAATATTTCCTCTAATGCATTTGATGTGACAATGTTTCCAAATAGTATTTATAAACAAGATTGATGTAGTTATGTTTTAAATAGAGGGTCTTTCAAAAAAAATTGGTATGGTGCATAATTAATTGTGATTATTTCTCCCAGTACTACCAATAATGACCTTTATGACACATAATTAATATTTGAACAAATAAATCACCTTCCCATTATATATCACATGATATGAATAGATAACCATACATTCTACCATCATTTTTTTCATAATCACAACATATAACCTACTTTGTTATTCATTTTTTCATTGTCATTAATAGTAATTATTGTGTCGTATCTCTAACCTCTTGCTTCCCCTATTCCCTATGTGAATTTGAGCTTTGTGTTTTTACAATATAGTCATATTTTTAATTAAATAGTGCTTGCTCCAAATATGGGCGTGAAAAATTAAAAAAGTGAACTAGAATCCTCCAATGCATTGCTACAAGATAAAGTATCTAGAGATAGCTTTGAAATAGCAAGTTGGTTTAATTTCTTAAAAATATTTTATGGATTCCATGAAAAAATTGTACAATAATTCTATGATAATTTTCACGAATATCATGCTATTATCAAAGGGAAGAACATTCCAGTAAATCCCTCTATAATCAGTGCTCTATCTGGGATTCCAGAGGATGGAATAGTTGGCATTGAAAATATGAATTTTTATGAAATTATTTATATTTTTGTTTAATAAAATGTGCCACACCCCAAACTGGCCAAATTCCCCCAAGGATTGTACAAGGGAATTTTGAGAAAAAATCTTTCTCAACCTTGGCAAAATATTATTTTCTAGATAATGAAATATATCACTTATGGTGGTCAATTTATAGTAGTGGGTGGAGATGCTATAATACTCCTTATTCACTTAAGGAAAGGAGTTGTTTGAGAAGAATATAATATCAATCTTCCCTATTTCCTTCAAAATTATATGATTAATGTTTCTTGAAAGATAAGAAATGGTACTAGGTCTACCCACCATCATGGGCTGATTACACTCATTTGTCACCTTTATTTTATTAGTAAACCAAGGAGTGAAAAGGCTTGGTCCTCTTTCCTCCAAAAATGTTCTCTAGTTCCTAACAAAAAGACACCATGCCCTACCTCTCCTCCTTCCACTACAATTTGGATTGAAGAACCCATAATTCAAATTGCAAAACAACCATCTTTTCCACCATTGGTTGTAAAGTTATTGTATCAGAGATCAAATTGATAAATGGGACTTTGTTTAGACACCCCTCATCATCTTACAACTAAAATTTGATGCATTCACTGACTTATCTTGTAATAAGAATAGGAAGAATATGTTTAGGGTATATAAGAATTTGTATTTGTAGAGGGAACCCTAGCAAAATAAGTTATAACTCAAGAAGCAGAGTGTTATTTGCCCTCAATTATTGATAAGGGTAAGGCACCCTTGATTTAAAAAGATCCATCTTATTCGTATTCTATCAATTAATGAAAATAATTACATCATGCCATAACTTTATCATGCCATGAGGAAATAATTAGACTACAAAAAATAGAGTTAGATATTCTCCGTTCAACTTTGAAAGGTAAGGACTTGATGATTTCTAATTTGAAACAAAGGTGGGAAGAATATGTTACTAGATTTAGTGAAAAAGAAATAATTCTTCAAAGAATGAAATATGAATAGACTATGGTACACAATGTAATGTTTTCACAGACCCAAGAATTGAGTAATTTGTAAAATTCTCTTACTATCAAGGACACTCAGATTATTGATTTACAAAATACTAATGTTGATAAGCATAATCTGATTAATAATCTAATAAAAATTATTTCTAATATAAATAAAATGCTTTCTAAACATAATAATATAATAATAGAGGTCACCATTCATAATTTTGTGTTACAAGTCTCTATTCAAGCCATGCAAAGAGAAACATGATAGTTTACAGTTCAGACAGAGGGACCAACAAGAGTTGTTCCCTCTTTCCTTGTTCCACTACATGAAATAATCTCTATCTGGCATATCACCTAGAAGAAAATTAAAAAATTAAAGGATTAAAATGACAAACTTAAGGATGAATCTTATAAGCAATTGGAAGAATCCCAATTATAATTGAAGAAATCACATGCTTCTATCTAGCACATTTGTGTTATTTCTGAGAAACCACTAGAATGTATGTAGCCTTCATCAGTTTATGTTATTTTCTTACATGAGTAGTTTTATAAATGGAAATTTTAGCTAATTTCCCATGGTTTTTCACATATCACTGAAGATGAGCATGTATCTATGAACATTTTTCTAAAGAGCACTAAAAAAAGACAGGGTGTCATTTGTGAGTTATATAATTTTAATTTGTTGTTAGGATATCAATTTGGTTTTTTGATAAATTTATTTGTTGGAGAGACACAGTTTCATGCCTTTATCTCCACTCTAAATAACGAATAGGCTTGGAAATAGGCCAATAATAGATTTCTAGAATTATAAAACACCACTGGGTTATACATGAGACCACAATTTTTAGAAGCAATGAAACTTATTCCTTATTTTCAACCACTATATCATATGAATGTGAAAAACAAATATCATGATCTATTGAGATCTAATATTTTCACTTTTATAGATTTTATAATCCACCATTATACCAATGGTTTTAATGTAAGTCTTACCAAGTGGGAGACATTACCTTTGAGTTCAAGCATAAAGAAGTCCTTAGCCCCACTAATATTAAATGGATTCCAAGAAGAGCCAAATAAGTTTTCTAGATAATCAATCAACACTTAGAGGAAAGAGGTTTAGATATCTAGATTGGGATGAGGTTCAGGCATTCTATCATTCTGTGTCCTCTATCTCCATGGTGGTGTTGTAATTCTTAAGAAAATTTTGAATTTGAAGCTTGGGTGCATATAGTTGTCAGAGATCTTGGATTTTTTCCAAGGGACCACTATGATTGGGCCCATCATGTTGAAGTTTATGATCTGAGATAGAGGTTTAAAAAGGAAATTTGGATTAAGGATCAATCATCCCAGTTATTTATGAGAGGAATTTCAAAAGGTTAAGTGTGGGTGAGAAATGATAAACATTTCATATAGCTCATCATAGTTATATAAACTGTCCATAAAGTGTTGTGTTTGGTTATATATTATATTGCATTTAATAGTTAAATTCTAATCTATGTAGGATATGATTGAAATTTTTTATTTATTTTTATGTAATTTATTGCTAATTCTTTACCTTGTTATTGTGTTTAACTTGGATGAATATTATAGTTTTTATTACAACAACACATCCCATGGATGGGGTAATTTTGAGTAGAGGAACAAATCCTAAAGATGAGGTAATTTTGAGTACAATAAAACTTCCCAATGATAGGGTAATTTTGAGAAGGAAACACATAGTTTTTACAACTCTTTCGACTACAATTTTGAGAATTCGACAAGAAAGTTCCAAAGATTTAACACTCTGAAGACACTCTAAAGATGCTCCAAAGACATACACAAGATACTTTGAATAAGTCTTAGAATGCTCTGAAGACCTGTACAGGGTGATCAAAAGACCTATACTAGAGGCTTTGAAGATATTTGGATGTGATCTGAAGACTAAAAAATTATGTGTAATACATGCTACTGAGAGAAATTAGGATAATTTTACTACAATTTTTTTTGACAAAAAATAAAAAAATTATTGGATGCAAATGAGAGATGGAAACCAAAAAAAAGGAGCAATCATATAAATCTTCATCCCCTTACTGCTTCCCATCCCTCAAAAACTTCTCCCTAAATAATAGCTAATTTTATTTTTAAGGTGAAAATATTTTATAAGTAATTTTTTAATATATAATTATGCATAGAAACCCTTTACCCAAGGATATCTAAGAATGAGGGAAAATATCTTCACCCCAAATAATAATTCTAGGTGTTATTCAATCATTCATTAAAGTTTATGATGTGACATGACAAAAAAGTTCACCACCCCAAAAATTGACTTTTCAACTTAGTCTAAAATGTAAAGAATTAAAATCAAATAATAATAACTTAGAATAGGCCAAAAATGACTTTTCAACTCAGTTTAAAATAGAAACAATTCATAGTATCTTAAATAGAGCCAATAGATGAATGATGTGAGGAGATAGAGATAGGGTGGAACCATTGAAACCCTCTCACATCATGACACTTTTTTACTATGATTATTTGCTTGCATTTAATAAAAAAAATTAATTTCCCCTCACATTCACCATTTGGGTCCCTATTGAATAAAATTAAGCACTAAATAATCCTAATCTCTGCCATTTCAACAATTTTATTATTTACTTACAGTTAATTAAAAATGTTTATTTCCCCCTCACATTCACCATTTGGGTCCCTATTGAATACAAGTAAGAGATAAAAAATACTAGTCTCTATCATTTCATTATCTCAACCATTTCATTATTTTCTTATAGTTAATAAATAATGTTTGTTTTCCTCTCATATTCACCATTTGGGTCCATATTGAATAGAATTAAGCACTAAACAATCCTAATCTTTGTTATTTATTTATCTCAACCATCTCATTATTTTCTTATGGTTAATAAAATTATGTTTGCATTCCCCTCAAATTCACCATTCAGGTCCCTATTGAATACAAATAAGTGCTAAACAATCCTAATCTCCGCCATTTCATTATTTGCTTATAATTAATAAAAAATGTTTGATTTCCCGTCAAATTCACCATTTGGGTCCCTGTTGAATACAATTAAGAGATAAACAATACTAATCTCTACCATTTCATTATCTCAACCATTTCATTATTTGAATACAGTTAATAAAAAATGTTTTCTTTCCCCTCGTATTCACCATTTGTGTCCCTATTGAATAGAAGTAATAACAAAACAATCCTAATCTCTACCATTTCATTATCTGGGCCATTTCATTATTTACTTATAGTTAATAAAAAATGTCTGCTTTCCCCTCACATTCACCATTTGGGTCCCTATTGAATACAAGTAAGCGTTAAACAATCCTAATATCCACCATTTCATTTTCTGAACCATTTCATTATTTACTTATTGTTAATAAAAAATGTATGTTTTCCCCTCACATTCACCATTTGGGTCCCTATTTAATTTAAGTGCTAAAAAATCCTAATCTCCACCATTTCATTATCTCAACCATTTCATAACAAAAATTTAGGTCTATCTAAATCTCAGTGAGTTCATAATTTAAAGTAGTAAACAATGAATAAAAGGGTCATGTCAAGCCAAACAAATCACATATTTTAGATACAATAAAACAATACATTGCATAGATTAAATACTTGACAAGAAGCACTGCAAAAATGGCAGTGAAAAATAGGGTCAAAGCTTCCACCACTAATGCCACAGTTAACCTAACATTCAGTAAAATAATGTTTTTTGGCCTTCAAAAGGGAGAGGAAAAAAATAAGAGAAAATAATGGAAAGATAAAAAGATAAACTTAACCCTAATTTTAAGTGCATGAGAATTTTTATTTCTATAATAATTTAAAATTTTATATAAAAATTTGTAACTTATTTAAAAAATATTTATATATTTAATCATATGAAACATTTAAAAAATGTACATTATTTAATAAAAATATTTAAATATTTAAACATAAATAATAATAAACTCAGATAGTTTTTAATATAAAAATATTTAAAAAAATTTATTATTTATTATAATTATTCTAATTTAGAAAGTTCATTTATATTTGTTCATTAAATTACATGTTTAAATTATCTAATAGGGATTTGACTCCTTAATTTTTAGCCCCTATAGAATAAATTTGAGATAATTTAATTCACCAATTCAAATACCTGTGAGAGTGATTCACCTTTATTGAATTAACAAACTAATATTTGGAGATGAATTCGATCCCAAACTGGTAATTAAAATAAGTGACATAAAATCATACCTAGTAAATCAAAGATTTAGACTTGGGAAATGATTTTGTGGGATTATATAAATTATGGTTAAGTGAGGGCATAATCAGTCTACACTATACCAATCTATAAACATTAACTTTTCATTCATGACAACAAGTCATGTGATATCTCAATAAAGAGTCAGGTTAAGCGTTTAAACCAAAAACACAAATAATTCAACTTTGAAGCCCAATATCGGGGTCAAAAATGTGTTTCCAAATCACATACATGTAAAATCAATTAAATTTAAATAGGAAAATATATGCCAAAAAAATTTACCGCTCTTGAAAAAATATTTTAATACAAGTAGCACAAAAACATCATTTATCAAGATTATATAAATTATATTACTAATGAAACACAAGATTTAAATATGTCTCTTGAGAAGCTTTTCAAGGGAATTTTGACCATTAACTGGTACATTCTAATATGTATGCATCTAAATTAATTCACTCCATTTAACATCACTAATATTATTATTATTCAACATTAATTCTGCTTATCTAATTTATTCCCTTTCATCCCGCTAATTTATCACCCCTTTCTAATTATTTATCTAATGTCCCCTTAATTATTTTCCATCTACTAACCTTATCTATTATTTCCAATCAATTAATTAATATCCTAAATTCCCATTATATTATCCTAATCCCCATTTATCTATTATTTGGGAATTTTAAATTCCCATGGCTCACCTACCCACTTATACTAGCCTATTTCTAGGCTCTCCTACACCCCTAATACCTAATCACCCACCTAATCCCTATCTAATCCCATACATAATCCTAATTATTCCATTAGAGGATTCTAAATTTTCCAATTCTAGAATCTTTTCTAGTCTCACCCCTCCTCTCAAGAAGCCTTTAAATGTAGAGGTGTTTTATTGTTTTCAAAATATTGGAGTTATATTCCTAAATAATAAATGGGATAAGCAATGTAAATCAGTAAATAAATATGTAAGAATTAACCTATTAATTTTTGTAAATAGATTATATTTTTTCCTTTTCTAAATATAGTAATAAGTGAGAGAGATTACAACTTAGCTTATTCTAGCTAATTTGGACTGAGACAAGGTCTGATATTGGAGGAATAAGACTAAAAAATAGTCAAAAATAGGCTTCTAAACTTCATTTCTTAATTAGATAGGATCACCAAAAATAAGACAACCTACTATTTGGTTTTTTATTCCTATTCTAACACTATTTTCCTAAGGTTAAGAGCTTTCTAGGTTCTATTTGAAATGCCTGTGCTACCTTGTCACTAAAATTTCAAGGTTTAGGACCTTGTAGAGCTCATTGTGTGTCTATTTTAATCTTTAAAACCCTTAAGAGCTCTTGTTTCTTGAAATTGAATGCAAACTTATAAAAAGAGATAATGGGTTAGTGTGTAAAGGATACATTAGATGTAATTCACACCTCGTGTGTGGGCACATTGCCTATATACCAATACTTTAAAGAGGGATCAAGCTAATGTAGTTCTCCTATTGAAGTGTTTGGTGCAATTTGTGTATGAAAAATGCAATTAGAATGAAAAATTGGATGTGATTCAATTAGATAGGGACTAGTTCAATGAATTGAGTGGGCTTTTAAATAATATTGGAAGGTTGTATGCAAGAATAGGGAAGAGTGCTTGAGTTTACTTATTTGTATTATTGCATCTCTCTTGAAATGAGTGTCAACCCTTATAAATAGACTTAGAATGGAATTTTATATGGAAAATAATGATCATGGGTTAAATGAATTTGCATGAGGCTAATAGGGAAAAAGATAAATAACTAAAAGAATCTGACTATTGGAGGCAAAAGTGAACTTGGAAAACAACATAAAAAATATGACACCTTGGGTTCTAGCACTCTTGTCCTATTTGGGTGCTATTATACAAAGGTAAAAATAATTATGGGGATGGATCTAGGATTGAAAGGGTTGTTTGGGTCTAAAAAATCTAAGTCTGAAAATCTTTGGATGATTGGGAATTAGTGAAAAACGTAGACTAGAAGGGTTGTGTGAGCCAACATGAGGACCTATGGATTACGTGTCTTAGCCATACTAAAGTTGTACAATTTTGTATTTTACATGACTAAATTTGTCCCTCCTTTATTCTAGTGATGTATCAAAGTGAAATATTAGGATAAAGGAAAATAATAAGCATACTTGAACTTACTTGTAAGGGTGAAGCTCATGAAGCTATGTGATGTTGGATGTATATAGAGAGAGCATAATATGAATTGCGAATTTATAATGAAAACATAAAATAGATCAGTTCTTACTAGATATGCTATATCTAAAATAAAAATGTACAAGATATGATTAAGAGGAAGAGAAAGGAATGAATACACTTCACTAGGTACGCAAACCAATATAAAATCTATTATGATACTAGAATGTGTTGGATGATGTTGAGTGTGTATTGAATCAAAAGTAATATCATGAATAAAGCTAAGTACTCAATTCCCTAGAAAGTGGCTCAAGAATGTAAAGGTTGTCCCTTTGGCTCTATCATTTCCAACTATGTAAAGTTAAAAAATCATGCATGTGCAAATAGATATTTGGACTATGTGTCCAATCCCTCTAAATAGGTGGATCAAGAATACAAAGGTTAGTTAGAACTTTGGATCCACCATTTCCCCATGAAGTGAAGTTATGAAGTAATACCGGTATAGAATATATTTCATATGAGATGGTTCATGGATCCCATGGATGTACTAAAAATTTGACAATGTGGCATGGATAGCCTAAATGTGTGCTAGAAACTAGGCCAGTCTTGGCCATTTCAAAAGATGGAGGTTAGGATTGTATGAAAGCCTCTCTGAAACTGATGAAAAATGCTTATGTGAAATCTAAATAGGGAACATGAGTACTCAAAAATCTAAAATTATATGAAATTTTAAACTCAAATGTGATGCTAACCACTTGCAAAAAGAGTAAGGCATGTAACTACTAAGAATGCCTAGAATAAAATTGAACTCAAAAAGAAAAGAAGATCAATGTAACACTCACATTGCCCCTAATCACTAATGTCTGGAACATGGATTCTAGGCTAGAAGTTATGCCAACTACCTAATCTAAACTAAAAGTGAGAACCATCATGTCATACATGATAACCCATTACATCTGAGAAAACCGTACTAAAACTACTGAATTTGACTGATCTAGAAGTGCAAAAATTATCCCTGAACTAAATTTTTTGCCTATTTAAAAAAACCTTGAGTGTTTTCCTACCTAGATAAGAGTTCTAAAATGTGGACACTCTTGTGTTTAGCACTACTACCCATTTATAGTGCTATTGTTTGATGTGAAAACTGACTACTAATCTAAAATTGTCACTATTTTTCTACTCTAGTTTGATCAGTTTGACCTCTAGATTTGGTACTGAGTGTTCTAAATGCTATCATTTTGATTATTAAGAGGTTTGATCTTTATGACAAATTCCTATTTGATGCTACCTCTTTGAGGGTAGGAATGATGAATCTATAATGACTACCCTTAGAAGAAAAGATTCTTGTAAGTGTGTTAAACTGTATAGATACATGATATATCATTGAATATTTGACAATATATTTTACGATATAGAAATATTTGAATTGATAGATTGTTAGTTTAACAGGGGTATGTTTAGATAGATATAAAAATGTAAGATCATGTGCATGATACTAAAGTCAGTTGGTAATGTTAGATATTAATTGTTAGTTATTAATTTGTTAGTAAGCATGGATGGATGGACCATGATGTCCATCATCACATCCAATAAGTAAGATACATGCATGATTGGAATCATGGAATCAAACACAATGAGGAAAAAACAAACAAACAAGCATATGAAGCAAGAAACATAAAAGGGTGGCCAAGGGGCCACACAAACAAGGGACATAGACACATGTCACTAAAATTGGAAGATAAAAAGGAAGAGATGTTCAAATGCCATATACACATACAAGTGGAAGAAGAAAATTTGACACAAAGGCCATAAGTAAATGAAATAGTACAAATAAAGTACATTGGAAAATGTCCTAAGGCATACACAAAAATAGAATAAAATAACATTGGTAGATGCCTTAAGGCACAAGTAGAGGACAAGAATGAACTAAAAGATGCAATCACACAAGATATGCTAAGAAATAAATGAAAAAAAAAATAATAACTAGAAGATATAAACACATCTAACTAATGAAATAAAATGTGAAAGTATTCAAAAAATGTGTAGTACAAGACTAGGTATATGCTAATAAATACACAAGTCTTAGGTACTAGTGAAATGTCGATGTAGTAATCTGTGTAATCTAGTAAGGATTGTGTATCAGTATGATAACTCAGAATGTGTAGTGTAGGAATGACATAACCTAGATGATGTAACCATGTAGAAGATGCCCCTAGTGAGTGTGTATATCGATGTATATCTTGAATGTAGAAGTAGGAATTCCTCTTCAATGGGTAGAATGAAATAATCAAATTGATGAATGTCACTACACACACTCAAAGAAGATCAAGTGAAGTATGGTAATGTAGATAAATTGACATACAATAGTATGAAATAATAAATGTAAGTCATATCATGATATTAGTAATGTAAAAATGGATGATGCATATAATTAAAAAATGTTTTTGGTGCTTTTGCAATTTTTTAAATGGTTTTGTTTTTTGAAGTTCTATATTATTTTTGTATTTTTGAAAATATTTGAACTATGTGCAATAAAGTAGGATATAATATGTACAATCAATTTTAGAAATCAATGATACTAACCAATGAGTCTTAGATGAGACCCCATGTCATGGTGTCTTGTATCAAATAATGGGATCATGCATGATCATGAGGCATGAGTGTCTGAGATTGTGAAACTAAAATTTATGTACGTTGTAATTACTCTGAAATATCTAAAGTGGAAACTAAATGTGAGGTCCCCATATGAATCTAAGAAGTGGATGCAACTATAGGTATCTTAGGGACCCATCTGAAAGTAGGATAAGAAGCTCTATGAATAGGTGATCTCTATATAGTTGTATGAGACTGTAATGTAACTACTCCAAGTGTGAACATTATAGCTGAAAGCTATCTAGAATCCTAAAATCATGGGGGTGTATGAACCCTTTTTACTGATGATGGATGTTGTAATTTTGGCTAGATTATAAGTAGAAGTTATACTGAAACTAGAAGAGAAGATAAAATCATTGGGAGAACTAGAGTTGGTGATTGGAATCTGGTAGATGGATCTGAAGTGGGGAGTGGTGACTCATAAAGAACTCTACAAAATATAATAAATTGATTAGCATGAATTAAATTCATGCATTTATGAACTATAGAAGGTACTACTATGAGTTTTCTAATCTATGGTTGACAAATTAATATGTCAAAAACTCCTATGCTAAGAATTATAGTGAATGGTGTGGCCACATATGTAGGAACAACATATAATGGAAGTACTATCTCTCTCAATAAACTCTATATATGCCCACTAAAACCACTAATAATTATGTTTTTCATAGTGATATTTTACTTTGAATGACCCAAATTTTGTAGAAGTGTGAAAGTGCACATGTTAAGATTGGAACCATTGTCGATAAGTACACTATGAATATGTTGATTCTAAATATGTGCTATAATAAATAGTGCATTATAACTTGTATTATCCTTGATAATATCATGATTTGAAAAAGATATCAAAGGCTTGGCTATAACTCTAGACTCATACACCCCTATCATACCACTCAAAGGATGTGATTCTACTGAAGGTGCCTGGTATGTATCGTGAACCGCTGATGTGTCCCCTTGCTCTTGTTTAGAATGTTATGGAAATGGATCTAAAAAAAATTCAAAGCTTTATCCTATGTTGGTTTTACCTTTGGAAGCTCAACTGAAGTGCCCAAATCAAATAGATTATCATCTATCAAGTCCTGTATATTATGTCTTAAACTAATGCATTTATTTATGGTGTGGATTGATTCCCTTTCAAAATTGCAAAATGCATGTTGATCATATCCCTATGGAAGAGGCTTTACTAGATCTACTTCTTGAATAAGAGGGAGAGTGATGATGTTACATTATGGAAATGGATCTAAAAAAATTCAAAGCTTTATCCTATGTTGGCTTTACATTTGGAAGCTCAACTGAAGTGCCCAAGTCAAGTAGATTATCATCTATTAGGTCCTGTATCTTATGTCTTAAAATAATGAATTTATTTATGGTGTGAATTGATTCCCTTTGAAAAATGCAAAATGCATGTTGATCATATCCCTGTGGAAGAGGCTTTACTAGATCTACTTCTTGAATAGGAGGGAGAGTGATGATGTAACATTATAATAACTACTATAAAACCTTGGCTAGAGAAATTGATAGATTGGTAAATGCATGATGAGGAGGTGTCGATAGAACCAGAAGTTGAGGGGGCTCAAAATCCACATTAACTATTGGTTGATTTTGATTCTTATTATCATTAATTTTAACCTTGTATGGGACTTTGTTGTTACTTTTATTAGTTGTGTCTAAGATACTTGAATACTTAAGTTTTCACATTGAAATTAGCTTGACTTCTCTTCCTTTAAGTGTATGACACAATTTAGTGAAGGAAGAGAATCTTTTGAACATAATAGATTCATGCAGTGCTAGTAGAAGGCTCTATTTGAAGATTTCCTATAGCTCTTGATTAGCCATGGGGATAGTTAACTTAGCCATAATAGTCATTTATTTAATAACATAAGCGATGAGAGGTTCATTTGACCTTTGTTTCTACTATGAGATATATGCATATGAAACCTCATCACCAATTTTGATACTGAAATGTGATAGAAACATGTCTGCTGAAGGATTGAATGCCACGACTGACTAATTTGATAGATTATAAATCTATTATAAAGCATAATCCTTTAGGATCCATGGAAATTTTTTGGTAAGTATTCAGTCATTGAGTACATAATCCAAACATGCTACATGAAAATATATCAAATGTATCTCTAGATCACCTTTTCCATCATAAAGAGTAAGCTTGGGTTGAACAAATCCTTATGTCAAGGGTGTAGAAGAAATGTGATGTGTTAATGGTGTATGCAGTAAAGAAAAATAATATGATGCCTATGTAGGTCTAGAAATATATTGCTCGAGATGCTACACCTTGGATTGAAGAGATATTATCTCTTACACAAGGGCTACCACATTAGGAGATAAGGGTGTACTAATTATAGCTGGTGGCATAATGGAAGGTCAAGCTACTATAGGGGGTTGTTGAGATATAGTTTCCCCCATAGTGTTATTTGAAACTAAATGTTCTATGGTTTGAGAAGATTTACCATTGATTACTTTTTGATATTATTCTTATAAAATTTTAAGCATGTCATCTTACATATCTGGATGTTTTCTTAATAGTTCTTAAAGTTATCTTTTATCAGATTCATCAAATCTAGTATATTGAGCAATTGGTAAAGTAGGAAAACAATTTGAAATGTTTTTAAATGTTTTACAATATTTTTTAATAATAAATGTGCTATAAATGGAAATTACTAAATAAAAAAAATACAAAGTCCAAAAAATAATGAATTGGAATTTGCACAAAAAGGATACTGAGCTGCCAAACATGTAAGGTGATACCTCAAAAGCAAGTAGGTGCTAGTATATGTAACTAGGGATTTTTCAAAAATATTATTTTAAAAATAATATGAAAATTTGAATTTGAAATTGATTTTATGAAATAGATTTTCAACTATAATTTCAAAAAATGATTAGAAAAAACTTAGAAAAATAACTAAGAACTAGTTGATGCAATTAGGGTTTTGAATGACTTTTCTCAAAATTAATGTAATAATTTTAAAAATTTAAATAAATTTGTAGAATTTAGCTTAAAAAATTTAGGAAAAATTTGAAAATATTCTAAAATTAGTAATATATTTTTCCTATTGGTTTGAAAGTGTTTGTATGCAAATAAGACCTAGTATGTACAAACTAGGGTTTGGGTGAATTTATTGAAAATATTTCAATTAATTTGTAGTTTTTTTATTTTTAAATTAAATAAAATTAATAAAAAATTTCAAAAAATTATAAATAATTAGCCCTAGGGTTTGTAGAGTTTTTGTGCAAAAATTCAAAGTAAGTCAGGTTCACCAAATGTTTTATTATTTTTGGAATATTAGAGTTATATTCATAAATAATAAAGGGGTTAAGACATGTAAATTAGTAAATAAATATGCAATAATTAACCTACTAATTTTTGTAAATAGATTGTATTTTTACCTTTTCTAAATATGGTAGGAAGTGAGAGAGATTAGAACCTAGCTTATTTCAACTGATCTAGACTGAGACAAGGTCTAATACTGGAGGAGAAGGATTGAGAAATAGTTGAAAACAAGCCTATAAAATTTATTTATTAATTTTATAGGATCATTTATAATATGACACCTTGTTGTCTGATGATGTAGTAATATTCTGGTGATATTATATTGAGGTTGAGAATATTTTGGGTTCTATTCAGAATGCCTATGTTACCCTATCAATAAACTTTTAGGGTTTGGGACCTTACAGAGCTTATTGTGTTCCTATTTTAATATTAAAAACCCTTAGGAGCTCCTAGTTCTTGAAATTGAATGCAAACTTAGGAAAGAGAGAATGGGTTAGTGTGTAAAGGATACACTAGACACACTTCACACCTCATGTATGGGTATGCTGCCTACATGCCAATACTAAAGAGGGATTAAGCTAATGTTGTTCTCCCATTGAAGTTATTAGTTTAATTTGTGTATGATCAATGCAACTATAATGTGAAATTAGATGTGTTTCAACTATCTAGGGACTAGTGCAATGACTTGAGTAGGATTTTGAATAATATTGGAAGGCTATATGCAAAGAATAGGGAGGAATGCTTGAGTGTACTTATTTGTATTCTTGCATCTCTCTTGAAATGAGTGACAACCCTTATAAATGGACTTATAATGGAATTTTATATGGAAACTAATGCTCAATGGTTAAATGAATTTGCATGAGGCTGATAGGGAAAAAGATAAGGAATTAGAAGAATCTAACCATTGGAGGGAAAAGTGGACTTCAACAATAATTCCAAAAATAAGATACACTAGGTTCCAATGCTCCTATCCTATTTGGGAAATACTTTCTAGAGGGAAAAAGACTTGGGGGGATGGATCTAAGCTCAAAATTGCTGCCTAGGTATAAAAAATCTAAGTCTAGAAAGGTTTGGATGACTGAGAATTAGTAAAATAAGTAGCCTAGAAGGGTTGTGTGAGCCAACAGGAAGACATATGGACTAGGTGTCTTAGCCATACTGAAGTTGTACAATTTTGCATTTTACATGACTACAAGAGGCTTCAAAGAATAATCCCCAACCTTTGATCTCCCCAAGCCAACTTTAAATATCAACCATTGATCCTTACCTCCTCTTTCTATTTAAACAACTCTATTCCTCCATTGTAGCTAACTACAAATCATCTAACAAATCCATGTCAAACTATTAAAGTGATAAATTTTAGCCTCCATGCTAATCTAATCCATAATTAATAGTCTATGATCTTTCTAACATAATGCCAAAATTATGAGTTCTAAGATAATCAATCCAATATTCTTGTTTTCATATTATATTTAATCATGATTTAGAGCATTTAGATTTAGGATTATAATGTTGATCTGAATTGTGAATTCATATATTGTATTTAGTCATAATGGTTCTAGATCTTACTTAGGTAGTTTGACATTTGAGTAAATCTAGATTGCTATAAAGTGGTACATAACAAGATGATCAATGTCATTTTCAGCTACCTCATAATACTTACTATATATACATATATATACACATTCCATTTATATATTGTATCTAAATATAGATTTATATGATTTAGGAAATTTTATTCCAATAAAATAACAACATACTTGTTTGGGAAGTTTTTCAACTAGGGCATTTTGATGACTGATTGGTCTATTATATGATGACCAAGATCATTTAAAGCTATCACAAGAACACTTTCTATGTATATAGTATGTCTATAAATAGATTTCCATATATTATTATATACTAGACTTGAATCCTTTTATATATGTCTTTAGATATTAAGATTTTTATTTGAGATAAAATCTTGTAAATTAAGGTAAAGGAAAAAAAGTGGGGATTTTTCACAGTCCTCATTACAATAGATTAAAGCATTTGAGGAAAAAAAATTCTCATTGAGAAAAGCATCCAAATTATGTTCTTAATTCAAAATATGTCTTGTGTAACCCTCTTTCATTAGAGGTATCATTTCATCCCTTATTTCCACACTATGTGGCATTAAAATTTTTGACTTATGAGAAACAACTAGGTGACCCTAAGCATGATCAAGAAATGGAAATCATTAAATTAAACAATATAGTAAAGTTTGGGGCCAATAAATTAGCCTCATCAAATACATGAAAATTTAATATCAATCCATTTTACAATGTTAATCTGAATTAACCAAAACGTGATACGAATCAAACAATGAGCATGATGGTGCCATAATGAGCTATATTATAAAATACATCTCACAAAAAAATACTAGATTCATAAAGACATTGTTGATTATTTTTATAAATTTGGTTGAGTGTCAACTCATATCAGACTTTCCCTACACTTGTAAATAACCCTTGAGCATATTTGGTCAATCCCCAACTTATACAAGTCCTAACAAATTATACTTGATGGGTCTCCTACCATGGATTTTATATCACATCTAGGGGATCATCAAAATTCTAAAAAATGTTCAATAACCCACTATAAGACATATAATGAAAATTATAGAAGTTAAAATATGAAAATAAAGTAAAATTATCATCATGGAACTTTGAAAATGATGGTAATGATTTAGAAATAATAGGCTCTTACATAATAAGTTGAGTTCAATCCACATTTTTTAAAGATTTAACATAAATAAATTATCTTTAAATAGGGATTTGACTCCTTAATTTTTAGGCCCCCTCCTGGAAAACCTTTAAGATAATTTAATTTACCAATTCAAATGCCTATGAGGGTGAGTCAACTTTCTTTAATTTACAAACTAATATTTGGAGATGAATTCCACGTAAAAATGGTAATTAAAATAAGTAACACAAAATCATACCTAGTAACTCAAAGACATCTTAAGAAAGGATTTTGTGTGCTTATATAAATTAATATGGTAATGTGAGGGCATAACAAGTCTACCTCAGAACACTTAGTATATTTATTATTTCTATATATAGACTTTGATCCATTTATAGATTGTATCCAAATGTATATTTGTATAATTTAGGTAATTTTATTCCAATAAAATAACAACAGACTTGTTGCAACAAATTACACTTGATGGGTCTCCTGCCATGGGTTTTGGATCACATCCAAAGGATCATCAAAATTAGAAAATATTTAATAATTTTATACAAGACCATAATACAATGAAAATTATATAAGTTCAAATATGGAAATAAAAGTAAAATTATCATCATGAAACTTTGGAATTGATGGTTATGATTTAGAAATAATAGGCTCTTGCATAATAAGTGAAGTTTCATCCAATTTTTTTGAAGATGAAACATTATTAATTATTAGGAGAAGCAAGTAGACCTATTGGTATAATAGTAGGCATACACATTGGAATAGATGGTGTCTTTCAAACATATATGTCCACTTCAAATTTTTATCATATTTATAAACCCAAAATTCTTCTTGATCGCTTATAATTTTTTTAGCACCATTAAAACAAAATCAATTTCTCCATTGCAATCACCAAGATAAAACCTGATAACCCATAACTGAGCTCCTTATCCAATGAATAGATATGCCCCTTGATTGAAACCAAGGGAGTTATAATTTTGATGTAGAGATTATGCTAATGATTTAGAAATAATAGGCTCTTGCATAATAAATGGAGTTTCATCCACATTTTTTGAAGATTTAACATTATTAATTATTAGGAGAAATAAGTGTTGGCGGTGTAATAGTAGGTATACATATTATAGAATAGATGGTGTCTTTCAAACATATCTGTCCACTTTAAATTTTTATCATATTTCTAAACTTGAAATTCTTCTTGGTCGCTTCTAATTTTTTTAGTGCCATTATAACAAAAGAAAATTCTCCATTGAAATTACTAAGATAAAACTTGATCACCCATAATTGTGCTCCTTATCTAGTGAATACAGATGCCCCTTGATCAAAACCAAGGGAGTTACAATTTTGACATAATGATTATGCTAAGAGGCTATTTCTTTACATGAAGAATGTAAGCCATCATAGATTAAAGCATTGCATGGTGATTTAGATCCTGATAGGTTTTCACCCAAAATTATTTTAGATGGACTTATTTTAACATTGTCATGAGTTTGTAGTAACTAGTAGGTTTAATTATTGATTTACAATCTTTCACTTCACATAACCCCTCTAACCCCCCACCCCCCCAAACACAAATTATATTAGTTATTAAATAAATATAATTGACATATAGTATATATCATAATATTTTTATATATTAAACTAATTAATTATATATTAATATCATATATTTTTAAAAATATATTTTAATATTAATCAATATTATTAGATCATATAATATATATGTTAATATAAGTTATAAATCAATATTATATATTATATATTTTAGTATAATATATTTTAATACATCTATATATTATTAATAGTACATAAATAATATTATATTTTTAATAAAATTAAATGACTTGTATGCCTTTAACTTAGTGTATAATGCCATTGAACATGAAAATGGGCTCAGTTTTTATTTCATTTAACATTATAGGGTCAAAAATGTGATCATTGGTATAGATTTAAAACTCTGTAGCACTTCGCCATGTGCACAACAGATGAGGTAGATTTCTTCGAAGAACAAATATATTAAACATTAATATGTTTGGTAGGTAATGGGAATTAAATTAAAATTTTTAATCACGTATCAAGAAGGTTAAATCACATATCATGAAGCATAAAATTTGAAGTTACAGATGACACTTGGCATGGGGTAGTAAAGCAGATGGACAATCTACTAATTTTAATTAATGCAAATGATTAATTTTCTAGGTGCCTTAGTTGATTAATATTATAAATTTAATGCTCACCATTGATATCAATATGGACCATGTAAGCAACACTAGAATTGCATCAACATGTCTATTTTATTTGGACTTTTTTTTTTTTTAATTTAAAAACTTGTCGAAGTGCATCACAATTAATCATTGTATAATTTATTTGTATGTTATTTAAATATTTAGTTTGATAAATATAAAATACCTAATTAAGTACCATTTAATATCATCCATATGTTTTTATAGATTTTAATTATAAAGTGCATGTACTAGATAAACCCAATATCAAATCCTCTTATTGTGTTATATTGTATGTACCCAAACAATTTCAAGAAACATGCAAATGATAATAGATGACATTGAGAAACTTAATGAAGACTATCCCTTCTCCATCAAAAAAGGTGCATTTTATTAATGGAAGTAAATGATCCATGCATCATTATCAATTGGATATGTAGTGAAGTGATTTGAAAATAATCATTTATTGGTGATGTACTTGCAAAAATTGTGAATTTGATAGGGCCAAATCACATCAATGTAAAATCAATTAAATTTAAATAGGAAACTATATGCCAAGAAAATTTACTCTTGAAAAAAATATTTCAATACAAGAATAAAAAAAACTTCATTTATCAAGGTTATAAAAATTATAATATATCTATATATTGTTAATAGTACAAAAATAATATAAAAATTTTAACAAAATTATATGAATTTGTATACCTATAACATATTGTATAATGACACGTAACATGAAAATGGGTTGAGTTTCTACTTTATTTAACATTATGGGTTCAAAAATATGATCACATGTATATATTTAAAACTCTACAAAACTTCACCATGTGTGTAGCAAATGAGGAAAATTACTTCAAAGAGAAAATCTATCAAACGTTAATGTTTGGTATGAATTAAATTAAAATTTTCAATCATGTATCACAAGCATTAAATTTGATGTTACAGATGACACTTGGCATGGGACAGTTGGTAGTAAAGCAAATGGATAATCAAATAATTTCAAATAATGTGAATGATTAAATTTGTAGCCCTTTGAAATTGGTTATAAAATGTGTATGATTTGTCAAATTACATAAAAATTATACAAAATAATCGATTCTATCCTAATTTACAAAATGACCATCAAATTTTAATTAACCATCATGTCTTTTGAGCTATGATTTAAATTAGTGATATGATATTCTTCTATTGAATAGATTTAAATTAAGCTAAAGTGCCAATGAATATTTGTCCTAGTGAGTATATTTCTTCACTCAAATCATTTGGTTTATTTCTCTAGTTTATCAAGACAAGAATGATTACTTACTAACTTCAATTTTAAAGTTTGACCGTGAGATGTGTTTCTTACTGTAGGTACCATAAAGTGAGCTAGAGTTGAGTTCATCAGTTTTTGTGGATAAAAATCATTGGCATTTTTGACTCATTATTTAGTAATCCAAAAACCTATGTACCACTTATAATGTAATTCAATCATTTCTCAATCCACTACTGCTACCATTCATTGATGAGAAAGAATTTTTGGGACTAGTGGTGGATGATTATGATGTCCCACCTTCTAAAAACAATGAAGTTCCCTCATATTTTTTGAGGATAATTTAATGCAAGTTTAATATCCTACATGAAATTATTTATTAATTTTATTATTAAGAGTTTTTAGGGCTAATAAAGAGGCTTTCAATAGGATAAGTTGGGTGCATATCATGTGCCTAATCAACCTATGATAATTTATATCAAATAACCACTTTATCCTGAGATAATCCCCTCTACAATGAAGGATGTTGTAGAGATTGATAGTTTACATGAACTTAATGCACTTAATAACACCCTCATGTAACATACGAGCCAATTTTACCATACTGATGCTTATGAGAGAAAACATGGAGATGACCCAACTAACATTGCTACTCAACCACACCAATGAAAATCATGTGGTACTCTATGTACTAGAACTTAAATTAGATGAAGAGAAGTATTTGATGTAAACCAATTATGGTGGTGTTTCTAATTAGATAGATGATATGGTTTTGACCCTTATTGCAAGAAACATGACAACTAACTATATGGGGAATGATCAAAGTTTAAAATTCAAAAGAAATCAAAACAAGCATGGAAACAACAAGTGTCAAAATCATGGGGCATGAATTAAAGATCAAGTATATTCCTAGAGATTGATGGTACATGGCTGAGCATACACATTCTAGTCAATGGTATGTAGAGTAAAGGACATAATCCATTAGATCAAGATTAAATAGAGTGCATTCATTTAGGCAAGGAAGATCTAGTGGTGTGAAATGAAGGTGGACTTTTCAATAAATCCAAAACAAATGTAGCAGTGACAAGTGTCACAATCATGAGGAGTATCACAAAACAACCAATGGCATTCAATCCCTTAGATCAAGATTAATAACCTGCATTGATATTTACAGGGAAATCTAATGGTGTGAGGCAAAGAGGATTTTTTCAAATGGAAACCATCACTTTTAAATATTAATGAGATAAATGCCATGAAGATGCCACAGTAATACCACATAAGTAAGACATGACAGATTTGAATATTTTATGGACTCATGAAAGGAAAAGGTATAAATGTTTGTTCCAAATAAAATTGAAGGCATGAAATTAATAATTTGGACTCACTACCCCAATTAGAGATCTACATAAACCTTCAAAAAATCTGTAGAAAGTATGAGAGCCCTAATTCAACCTTGTGATCATTGTAATCAAGCCAAGGAGAGTTGGATTGTTGTCTATGAAAGGATAATTCAATTTGGGAGTCAAATTACAATCCAATAGTGATAAATTTGATGAAATTCACAACCATGGAAGCTCGAAAAGGTGTTCCTAAAGAGGATGTGGAGCTTTACTTGACCTTAGATGTAGAAGGGAGGATTTTCAAAGACATAGAGTTTGATGACACCACTCTAAACATAGGAAACAATAATTGGTCTAAGATTTTTTGGACTATTGAGTAATAACCCACTATCACCAAAGAGGATGAGAAGAATGTGTCATCCAAAAGATGATATTAAGACATAGTTTCTATACAAATGACTGGTCTACACCATCCAATAACCAAACCTGGGGTACTCTACTATAATGATATCCTCGTTTGCATTTTTAAGGATGATAGAATAGATAAAGGAATGTTGATTAATGGGCATATTCAAAAGAAGATGGCCTACATTTCTCCCATAGATTTTGAGAATTATTATAAATTTACCAAACCATAAATAGACCTAACCTCAATCAATAATTGGGCCAATGAGAATGATCTAAAAATAATCCTTTCCTCGTGGTTGTATTCTGGGAACCAAGTCTTTTTTGAATTCAACAAAAAACATCCCCATTAGCCAATTCAGACCCAAGATTTAAATGATTATGACAATGATGAATAGATTATGTGGGAATGCAATCACTATATATAGACCAAATTTAGGTGCCCTTTATCTACTTCATGGTTAAAACTTAGATCACTCCTCTTTTAAATAAGTAATTAGCATTTATTTACATAGATAGATCTTTACAATTAAAAAGAAGAAGAACACCTAATTTTATATGATTTAATACCTTCTAGATTCCCTTATTACTACCATAAAATTCCCAAACCTTAGGGAATGGTCACTTAATGGAACTTAGATAGCTACACAATATTATTCAAAGTTTCACATATTCAAATATAGGGATCACATCCAATTTATCTATGACTGTGTCTATCCAACACTTAATATAGCTATAACTAGTCATCCCATGGAAAGGGCCATCCCACTAATCCAGCAATATGTGGAGATTATTGGATACATCTTGTTGTATCTAGATTGTACTATCATCAAGGCTGAGTGAACCTAATGCACCCCTCTTAGATTGCCTATCCATGTACCCAACAAACTAGTAGAGGAGGTGAATTACCATCTCTACAATGGGATAGATGCTCTTTGAAAGACCAAAAGAAAGGGATTGCTTCACAACTTTCCCATTACCATTAGTAGAACCAAATTCAAACAATGGGACAATATTGAGGTAACATCCAAACACAGAGCATCATCCAATCTACAAATGGATGAGCTGAGATAGTGGGATTCATATGGAAGATTTAAGGCACACTTGAAGGCCAAACAGATGCTAAACATAGCATATGAGCATAATATTAGAGTTTTTGATTCAATATATACCAAGGCATATAATTACTATAAGGTCGTTAGGAGGATGAAAAAATGAAACATAAGACCTAAGTCTAAACTATTAAGGGAATAAAAAGGAGGACATGAAGATGGAAATTGGGGCCAAGGAAGTACCATTTACATAGTGGAGAGTCTTCTAGGCCTTTACTAACATAACCACAAATAGAGACATAGAAGCCTAAAGTATAAGTTGAGCAAACACCAAAAGAAAGAAGACTAAATGAGATTATGTCATGTTCAACCCAAGAAGAAGAACAAGGATCACCTATAGAGGAGATTCACATGGTATCCCTAGACCTTAGTGAAATAGTTGAGGATGCACTTAGAATGTTGTCTAGTGTTTATGATTCTGATGAAGAAGAAGCTCAAGCTAAGGAGGTAGAGAAAGAAATGGTAAGGAAGTAGCACTAGACGTAGTTCTGTAGATGCCCCTAAGAGAAAATACAAGTTGGCCTTGGTTCCAATAAAAACTAAGAAGCCTAAGACTTTCACTCATCCTTTGAGTGAAGTAAATCTATTTAGTGAAGAGAACCTGATTTATGGTCCTCTAGAGTGGTTCATTTATAGACTTAAATTATAGAAAGTGCCCACTATGTAAAAGGTCAAGTGCCCACTTCTTTATGAGAGGACTTGAAAAAGGTAAAGTGTGGGGGAGAAATGATGAGCATTTTATACAGCTCATCATAGTTATATAAGCTATCCATAAAGTGTTATGTTTGTTATATATTGTATTAAATTAATATTTAAAGTTTGATCTAATTAGGATATGAATGCAATTTGTTCTTTATTTGTTTTTAATTATTATTGATTCTTTACCTTGTTATTGTGTCTAACTTGGATGAATAGCATGGTTTTGAGTACATCAAGTGAGATCAAAACTTTTGAGTAGAGTAGTTTTGAATACAATATTGTTGGCTCTTTCAACTATAATTTTATGGATTTGACAAGAAAGATCTAAAGATTGAATGCTCTAAAGATGCTCTAGGTGTGTTTCGAAGACATACATAGGGTGCTCTAAATAAGTCTAGGAATACTGCAAAGACGTACACAGGGTGATCCAAAGATTTGTACTATATGCTCCAAAGATATTTGGATGTGCTCCCTAAACTATGGTTTTATTATAGGTTGATATGGTTAAATATCTTCTACATAGATCTTAATATGATGAGAATGCATATTGTGATTTTCACTAGGGCCATATGAATTCTAGTAAAAGATGTTTTTACTTGTGATATAAGCCATTTAGAGACTTATAAGTTCATCTTTTTATTCGAGTCTCAAAAAACTACACTTCATGGTTGTTTCTCCTACCATGGGTTTTGGATCACATTTATGGGATCATAAGATTCTATTTCAAGTGGAAATATAAACAACTCTTAACATGCATGCCAAGTCATTCGATTTAGAGGTTGACTTGTATAAAAAAAGTATGGTCCATTTTGGTAAATGGAAGAGTGATTCTTGTTATTAATGGAGGATAGAACCTTATCTACAAAAGTTCAAATATGGAAATAGAAGTAAAAATATATCATCATGGAAATTTTGGAACCGATGATAATGATTTAGAAATAGGCTCTTACATAATATTAAGTGGAGTTTCATCCATATTTATTCTTTTAAAGTTTATTTATATTTAACATTAATAGGGTTTTCTCTTTAGGAGAAATAAGACTATGGTGGTATACTTTAGAATGCATCATCATAATAGGCATAGTAGGCATACATGGAATATATGGTGTCTTTGTATTCCATATATTTCCACTTCAATTTTTTATCCAAATTCTAAAACTAAAATTCTTCTTGGTCATGATTTTAATTTTCTTAATGCCATTATAATAAAATAAATTTCTCCATTGTAATCACCAAGACAAAACATGATCAGCTACAGTTGAAGTTCCTTATCCATGGGGTCACTACATTGAATATAGATGCACCCTGATCAAAAAACCAAGGGAGTTATAGTTTTGATGTAGAGATTACATGCTAAGAGGTTATCTCTTTACATGTAGAATAAAATCCATCATAGATCTTAAATCATTGCATGGTGATTCAAATCTTGATACTTGGTCTGCACCCCTAATTATCTTTAAAGATGAACTTGATTAATATTTTGACATTGTCAAGGGTTTGGAATTACTAGGTTTAACTAGCAATTATAATTTTACACTCTTTTGTTTTACATAACCCCTCTCACCAATACATATATACATACATTATATGTCATGATATGTGTGTGTGCATGCATGTGTGAATACACACACACACATGTATATATGTATATGTGTGTGTGTGTATATATATATATATATATATATATATATATATATGTATGTATGTATGTATGTATGTATGATATATACACACACATGCATGGTATATATATGTATAATATATTAAATTGAGTAATATTATATTTAAATTATATATTCTATATTAAATATATTATACTAAAATATATAACATCATAATTATAATTTGATTGTATATAACTATATTAACATATATATTATATAATAATAATATTAAAATATATTATATGTAATATATAATATATATTTATTATTATATATTTATAAATATAATAGTATATATATATTAATATAATATATAAATTACATACATACATATATATATATATATATATATATATATATATATATATATATATAATATATATATATTATATAATATATATATATATAGTATATATTTTAAATAAATAGTATATATTTTAATATAATATATAAATTACATACATACATACATATATATATATATATGTGTGTATATATATGCATATATATATGTATATATATATGTATGTATGTATGCATGCATGATATATACACACATGCATATATATATATATATGTATATATATATATATATGTATATATATATATATATATATGTATGTATGTATGTATATTAAACTGAGTAATATCATATTTAAATTATATATTCTATATTAAATATATTATACTAAAATATATAACATATAATTATAATTTGATTTATAAACTATATTAACATATATATTATATAATAATACTATTAAAATATATTATATAATATATGATATATATTTTAATATAATATATAAATATCATTTTAATATATTAAATATATCACTTTCCTTCAATTTGACTTTACTACTCCCGAGGTGCATTTATGTTCAGAAATAAGTGGGAGTCCCCAACGAATTTGAAATTAAAATTTACTTTTCAAAATAGGGTTCGTATAATTTTCACACATTTTTAAGAGGAATAAAAACCATCAAACATGTCTAACCAGATATATTCCTATTCCTACATATTCTTAGTTTTTTTAAAACATACACTATAAATCACTGATAGATTGAAATAGAGCAGGTTGTAGAGTGTCCAAAGCATTAACCATATTTTTACTGTCATTTCTACAGATCTTTATTTTTAGGTATTTAATATTAATAATGTTCAATATATTTTTTCACTCTATCTAAAATGTGTGATTTATTTGTGTTGACTTGGCCCTTTTATTCATTGTTTAACACTTTATGCTATGAAATCGCTAAGATTCAAATAGTCTACCTAGATTATTGTAATATTTTTGGCCCTACTAGAGCGTGCTAAGCCGTGATGTCAATGAGCCTTATACTAAAGGAGCACACACATGACTATTGTTTAATAAAATAGGGTTTCTAAATTTCAACACTAAAATTTTATAAAATAATAAAATAAATATAATTCCAAATACTCTACCTATATATACTTCAATAAATTTTTAATAAAAATAGTACAATTTTTAAGAATGTGCATCAAGCTCAGGGAGGCCCTGGGTTGGCCTAGAAAGTAGTGAGCCCTTTTGTAAATCCTAGTACAAAAGGAAAAAAGTCAAAGGAGTCAAGTGGGTGTATAAGAAAAAAATGGGTAGACTCCATTAGTTATAATTCAATATGGGTAAACTCCTTAATTGGTTTGAATTCTATGGAAAATAGTCACATAATAATTACTTTTCACCTTTTTTTATCATCTTCATCATCTGGTGAAAACTAACCAATTACATATATTTAGATAATAAACTATGCAATTCAAATGTCCTTCCTTTTAAATGAATGAGCATGAATAGTTACTCAAAATTCATCTCAATTATGCATAAAGTGGTGAGCCATTACAACCCAAAAAAAATGTCAGCCCCATCTAGATAATATAAAACATAAGATAATATAATAGGTAGTCTCCCATAGCTTTATACTATGGAATTTACTAGAACAAAAGATATACCCCCACATGTAATTAGGATTTGAAACTATGAAGCTAGGTAAATGAAATTGTTCAACTGAGTAGCCAACTTACTATTGATGAATTGGTGTGTACTCCCATAGTAAATAAATATAGTAAACTTCTATTTCTTGAGGAAATTGACCACCTTAATATTTAGAGGAATACTAATACTTAAAAGTGCATGAAAAGAAATAGTAGGTTGAGAATATTGAGATTCATCCTCAAGTCTTTCCAGACTATTGATATGTGTTTGTGTTCAGTATGTAATGTGAAAAACATAATTACATTTATTAGATTATATGGACAACAAAAATATGGTAGTGACACCATGGGGCTTCAGCCAATTTTGTTAGAGAGATTATGTGGTTAAAACTTACCACCTAGTCTATAAGTAAATCCTACTATAGGTACAATAGGAATATGGTAGTGACAGAATCTACTTGAATTTGTTATGATGTAAATTGATTTGTATTTTATAATATAAGCCCAAACTCTTAAATAAACAATTAGATATAAATAACTAGAATTAATATAAAGTGATACATGTTAAAAAAATTTAAAAGGAGGGGGTAAGGTAGGGTAGAAAATGAAGTTCCCTTGTAACAACAAAGACTAATAGATCTCCTCTGATTTTTTTAACAGCCCAAATAACACCCAATTGAAATCAAAATTCTTAGATCTGATTCATATAGGACTAACATTGGAATGATCAAAGGCTTTGGGGTGTTTGTGTCTAGATTAAATTATAGACATAAAAAATATACACACCTATGATTCTAAATGTTGAAGTAGCCCCAAACCCTCTTAGGACCAACATACATCTATTAGGCCTAAACCAACTAGTCTGCACTCAATTTCACCTAGCTAAATAACCCTAGCCTCTAAGAACCTATCCTTGTGGACCCTGACTATTGATGGTCAGGGTAACCATCAATGATTAGTCTTGGGGACCCCTGACCATTAATGGTCATGATCCACCTTTTCACTAGGAGAATATAAGATATATCGACCCTTTTCTAAATATAACTTTCAAATTTGTGTTCTGAGCCTTTACATGCATAAATTATATTTAGATGACCCAGTTACACCTTCAATTCCACCTCTTGATTATGCCTATAATAGAGAGAGGTCTGGGAGGTCAAATCTATCTATACTAATTATTAAGAGATCAAGAATTTAGGAGTTTTCTTTTATAGGTCAATCATTGTCATAAATGTTATCAAGCATTATTAGTTATCTTATTGAGATCCAACTCATCATCACCTCTCAAACAAGATTTTAGGTACCATTATTCTGATGGAATCAAGCCAGATTCCACAACTAGGACAACTACATCAACCACCCACCCAACTGACTTCTAATAAGATAAGTGCTTGTTTGTAAATATTCACGTGATTTTGTTCCATTTCACAATCAATCTAGCCCTTGCCTAATTCTTGAAATCCATTTTTGGAATTCCATCATCTTCTTTTGATCAAAATTAGAAATACACAATCAACCACTAATAGTCATTTCCCAACCATCGATGGTTAGGTATAACTATCGATGGTTACCCCAATCACTAATAGTCACCTATGGCAAAAAAACCAACAAGCTAATTTCACCCACCCACACCTAATCAAATCTATTCTTCTATGTTTTTAACCACTCACAAACCCCCTTCTAATTGTTTGAAGCATACCCTAACCTATTATCACTAGTATTAATTAGTCTATCACTAATTAAATCATTTCTAGTCTATTTTTCTAACAAGCTTTCTTGTATTTGATTTTAGTACCTTTTGATTATTGATGCAAGTAACTTCTTTCTAGTTTATCAATATTATTATTTAAAATGTGTGGATTGATAACCCCTAAGGAAGCTCTCACGTTTAGGATCTAGCTATTGTTAGGCGATCCTCCCAACTTTATGTCTAACAAAAAAAAATTCTTTAGTGATTTCTTATCTACATATATTCCTCCCAAGATAAAGAGGAGCTCTTCACAATCTTTTGATTTAGTGTGTATAGAACCAAATAATTTTTTCAACCACACCCGTATCGAGTTTATTTTCTTTCTTTATTTATAACTTAAGTGAAAATTTACATAAAACATTCTAACATGCCCAGTGGGACTTAGAGTCTTTACTCACACTTTATTTGCATTTGTATGCTCTCCTCTCTATCTATGCTCATAATTGAAACTTAAATTTTTGTTGGGTGTAAAATTAACTACATCCATTTCTTGATTTTAACATTAGTTCACTTTGAATTAAAGAACAATAATTTTATCTCAACATTACCTTTGTTTCACACACTAGCTAGACCACTTTCATTAATCAAACATAAAAATAATTTAAGACAAGGCCTAACTAGGATTTCATCACCTAGTGGTTACCTTACCCATTCCTGGCAATCCTACTTGGAGGTCATTACCAAGGGGATAACCAACTTATCTCTCTAGTTGAATATAAATTATGGACATCAAAATATATTGGCTAAGCACTTAACACCCTTATCACTATGGGACGGTGAAGTGAGGGGGTAGGCCCTACTACCAAGCCACATATTGATTCTAATATAGACTATTTTGATCACCTAAACAACCCAAACCAATCATAGACTACTTCTATAATACCTAATCTACAAGCCAGTTTCTATCACACATTCTCATAAACTAAGGCATAAGCTAGAAGTGAGATTAAAACTAACCTCTAGGCTTAATGTACTTCATAGTGTGTGTCTTGATTGTCTTGATCATTTTCTTGTCTTTTTCTTGTTTGAGTGGTGATTTTGTTCTTATTTTCTCTCCCCTTTTTTATGGTTCTCAATCATCAGTAAAGAAGAGATCTAGTAGAACAAAACCCACCATTAAATCAACCTTTTCTACCTCCTCATCTATGGAGTACATATCCAAGGTAGAAGATTCACATCATCCATTGATAATCCATACTTTCCCTCAGGTATTTCCCCAAGGAGACATGGATTTTACCACTTTTCTAGACAATAATCTAGTTGCCCTTCAACACTATCTTAACACCTCTTCTCACCATATCCCAGTTTCAAATATACCTTAGGATCCTCCTTATGGCATGCCATCCCACCTTATGAAAGGCATCCCCATTACCATGATCACCACCCAACCTTTGACCACTTAGGTATCTTCATCTACTAACCCCTCTTATGCTATAACTAAAAACCAACCTATCCAACCAATCATTACCCTTACACCTTCCACCCCTACTATTGACTCTTCTACCTTAGGGATAACCCAACCATTCACCCATAATGTTCCACTTGTATCTAGAGTACCCACCACTGATACTACCAACCTCCCCTCTATTAAAACAAACCCATCAGTCAATACCCCTCTACCAAGATTAGGGGTATTAATCCCTTCTACTTCACCACCCATTAACACAAAGGTCACTACCTTACCTCTTGTCACCAACTCAACTATCACCCATTCCCAATCCATAGGGACTCCTTAGTAGTTACCCATTGCACCCAATTTAGGATACATCCCTAACCCACAAGGGTATGTCCTTATTACCCAACTACCATCATCCGCCTACCCTACCCAACCTTTAACATCCACATTCCAATATGTGGCAACCTCTCAACCACCAAAAAATTACCATTATGTTGCCCAACCTCAACCACAATATTATCCTTACAATCATTTTAGTGCACCACCTCAAACTAACCTAATGAAAATTTTCACAAACAATATGAACAACCTCGAGTCATACATTTCAAGGGCTCATAACATCCTATCCTATGATTAGATTTGTAATGAACCTATTTGTCCTTTTGTCCCCATCAGACCTTACCCTCCTTAATGGAAGCTTCAAAAAATTACCAAATTTTAAATCAAGGAAGATCCCTAACAATACCTTAGGTAATCTAGGCATGCATGTTACATCATTAATTACAATGATGCCCTTCTTCAAACCTTCCCCATGTCTTTATCTAGCCCAACACTCTACTGGTATAGTTCCCTCACTAGGCATTCCATCTTTTCTTTCACCCAACTAGAACAAGTCTTCTTAGATCACTTTTCCATTAACATTTCCAAGAAGGTATCTATCATGGACCTCTATTCCATTAGGAAATTTGATGATGAGTCCATAATAAAAATTTTCACCCATTAGGGAAGCTATATTAATCAAATTTCGTTTTTCCTACCCCAACCTGAACTTATGAAACCTTTTGTTTGATCTTGCACCAAACATATATCTTCTACACTACATGTCCAAAGATTTAAAACTTTTGATGAGGCTTTTACCATGGTGCATAAGTAAGAAAACTAGGTCATAGATGAGGGTAAATTGAAGTTACAAAATAAGAAATCTACCTTCAAGACCAATGAAACCTCTTCCTCCAAACCAAGCAACCAAGCCAATACTAGAACCAAGACCAAGGGAACCACAAATGTCATCATCCTTAAAAATGCCCCTCCACCCAATGTTAATAAAAAAAATCTCCTGTTACCTCTAACCAAAATACAAGGAACCCAAACTGAAGCAACCAAAAATAATTCACTCCACTTGGAGCATCTTATACCTTAGTTCTGGAAAAGCTATTAAAAGCTAACCTTATACAAATTCCACCCATTAAACCTCCCCTATAGTTTGATTCTTCTCATCTAGAACCTACTTGGTACAATGATAATGACCTCTATGCTTTTCATTAGGTAATTGTACATGATGTTAGCTGATGTAATACTTTCAAGAATGTTGTTTAGATTCTTATTGACAAGGGGGAACTCATGTTAGATAATCCTAATGCCCCTCAAAATCAAGCTCTTAACATCTTCAGGAAACCTTTTCCTAACCATGATCCTATAAAATTTGAGGACAAATAATTTGAATATTCTCATGATGCCCACATGGTCAATATGGTCCTCAATGCACCTATCATCCAACCTACCTAATTTTCCCCTAATTCATCTACTAAGGTGGCAAAGTCACTTTCCCTTCCTTTGGAGGTTCAAACCAAGGGGTTCCTTTTTCCTTAGATTTTCTCATATAATCTTTGGAATAATCAAGTACACATTTGGATATCCAACATGAACAAACAACCATTCTTAACCCACTATCTCCCCTAATTATATACTAAGTCACAACTATGGACATTGTGCCCAGGGGAGAAATTTTTTCACAAATACCCCTCATAAAGTAGCCACCTAGCCTAAACATATCTCTCTTATTAGAGGAAATGAATGAGCTTATCAACCCTCCTCTTTAACCCATAGGTGTCTCCTTGGCACTCACTACCTCGAAGGCCATATCAGTATACAAACAATTTTCCAAAATTGTTTAAAAGTTAGGTATGGATAAAAAACTAGACATGGATTGGAGCACTTTTTGGCCATATTTATGGCTTCCCCCATCACCAAACATAAACTTTCTAACATGACCCAAACCAACTAATCCATCATCTCTCCACCACTTCTTAAACCAATTTGAACCTCTACCAACCCTCCACCTTCTCAATCAACCAAAACAACCACCACATCACCAACCAAATCTTTCAAAACTCTTGGTGCCTTCCTTGTTATGAGTTTTGTTCACCCATCCTTTAAAGTAGACTTAAATTCACCCAAGCCTATACCTAGGTCTTGACCCACACCAACCAAGAGGATGAAAACATTGAAAGGATGAATGACTAAGCCTCTACCTCCCTCTACCTTTTCCTCTATCTTGGGGCTTCACCCTTCCACTTTGATTAAAAATCAACCCCCTTTAACATATGTCACCCACTGCCATTTATTACACCAACACATTTATTATTTGATACACCAATCCTTCACATATTACAAATAGTCAAACCACCAAACTTGGCCACCCTGACTACCAACATACCCAAACCAAAACAATCAACTAGAAACACCACCCTACCCAAACCATCTCTCACCAAACATATTGCCACCAAAATGCTCATCTTACCAACCCAAACCATGATCCCTAAAAATTTCTTACCTCTATCAGAATCCTATAAAATAATTTTTCAAAGATTATTTTATACCTCCTACCTCACATTACCTTCTATTAGACCTTTTGATCCTCTTGGTTTGAATCCAACCCAATACAACAACTGTTAAATCTACTCCTATCATAGGACACCTAGGCATGACATGGAGAATTGTAAATCTCTCCAAGCCATTATCCACCAAATCTATGATGAGTATGACCTTTTGGTATATGACCTTCCATCCATTCCTCCACCACTACACCTAATAACTAATCACTAACACATTCTTAATCCCCCACTCTCACCTAAGAGTTATAGAGAATCTACCCAATCCCCCATCACACCTTGCCCTTCTATCCATACCATTAATGTGGTCACATGATCAAAAAAAAGGATAAGGGAAAGGCCAAAGTGTCCATTCCATGGACATACCCACCAAATCACCCTATATTAATCCAAATCCAAATCTCCATATCTATAACTAAGCCTAAAGTCACCATCTTAGGCACTCTGAAGGCTAACCCCTCTGACTCCATCAGGAGGGTCATCCTAAAATAACTTCACTAGAAACCAACTAAAATAAGCCTCTATGATCTTATTTCCACCTCACCTTACCATCATCAAGACATGATCAAGGCTATACAAGCCATTGAGGTTAAACCAAGAGACTCTTAGCCTATAGAGGCATTAATTAGCACTCTCCAGCTCTCCACCCTTGTTACCTTCAAGGACTTAGAGATAATTCCATCCACCATGAAGACCCAGATCACCCTCTTTTTGTTACAACCCACATCAACCAAACCCACATCAAATTAGTTATGATTGATAGGGGAAATAGTATAAACATCATCTCTTCTCATGCCTATGAGTAACTCAAGCTCCTGGATAATGTCATGTCTTAAACTTTAGCCATACGTAGATCATTTAATGACACCATGACCACTACCTTGGGAACCATCATCCTTCATATTTTTCTAAGACTTCACATGATCCCCGAACTCTTATATGTGGTTGAAGGTGAATTATAGTATAATGTTTTGCTAGGGAGTGTGGATAGGATTACAAAGCAAGTTAGTCAAGCATTATTCTATAAACCATGAAGCATGCATAAATAAATAACTAAACAATCATATCTATTCATATGGGAATTACAAATAATATCAAAAAACAAATGAAAGAAAGCAATTATCATATTACCTTCCCAAATGTATTCACCATACCTATGTGGCTAAAAAACATGTTCTCCCTTGATCAAGCATCCTTGTATTTGTCAACAATGGTGGTAATCTCCTCTAATGCCTCAAGGACACTCCACAAAACCTAGGCTCTTGATGTGTAATCACTAAACTAGCCTATCAATGAAGATTTGTATAAACAATTTAGCATTATAACTTTGCAATGTTCAATATTTGAATATATTTGAGCATAATAACCTTACACCAAAATAGCTTAGAAATGATGTCCATGGCTTCTCTATTTATATATTTTTAATATTGGTCAGGATCAAACTCAACCATCCATCTCAATATTTAGAGGTGTGGTTGAGGATAATCCTAATATTTAGAATTAACTCCATAATTATCCTCAAGATATCTTAGAATAAGGGGTATTGAAGAGGCATGGGAGGCATTAACTAGGCATGGGTGACCCATAATCTTGATATTTTATGCGCTTATGGCTTGATAGATGCCACCCCATAGATGATGTCACTAGGTTATGCAGATAATAAGAATCAATTTTCAAAAAGAAATATTCAACTCTCATGGAAAATCCACTTAAGCGCTTGATTTGGATTAATTAGCCTTAAACAAGGTTAATCAACATTTGTGTAATTATTTGAAAATTGACCCTCAACTAATCAAAATGGTCAGGAAGTCATATTACTGGATCATAATTTGAATTGAGAAGAATTAGAAGGTGACATTAGATGCATTAGAACTGTATTCCCATTTAGGATGTTATCAACATCAAATAACAAAGGTACATGACATGTACCAATGAATTATAAGAAAAGAGTGATCCAAAGCATTGAATGGTAAAATGGTCATTTTGACTTGAAATGATCTGATCAAAGTTAGTTGGCTCATAAAATGCATTGCCCTATTTAGGGATACTTTGACCTAAAATGGCACTTGTAAATGACAAGTTTGAACCGTTTAGGATGTTTTATAGATTTTGACCTAAAATGTGCATTTGAATGTAATTCAAGTAAGATTGATAATTTCAACACAAATGGTGTTAGGAATTGGATGTCTACATTTTGCCCCTATTTGAGAAGGTGTAGCGAGACATTAAAGTGAAGAAAGATCTTTTTAAAGAAAAGAGTTGTCAAGAATAAATTGGAATAGACCCATGATGCCCCCTCATGAGGACATACTAGGATGAAAGAGAAGGATGGACTCTCAAAAAGAGAGAGAAAGTGAGTGATTAACCCCTATAATAGATCACATCTAGATGAGCTAATGCTTGCACACATGATTACCATAAATGATTGAAATATAATTAGAAGTCTAATAGGCCCAGAGATGGGGGGAATGGGAAATATACAATCCATAAATGTAAGGGACACAATTTAAAGATACCCAATTCTGAGATTATAAGCTACACGCTTATGACATTGATCAATCTTGAGATAAGTTACACACTAAAAAAATACCATCATGGGATTTAATGTGGAGAGATTGGAATTAGAGGAAAAGGGAGAATGTTCTACTTCAGGAAGGGAAGCACAACTAGAATGGGGTCTCTAAAGAGAAGATAATAATAAGTGCTCCAGTAGAGTAGATGTGATCATGATAAAATAGTTGAGCCCTAGTAGGGTGAATTTTGATCATTGATAAATAATAAAGAATGATTTTCCCCTATAGAGATGATTTGATTTAGATGGTGTTCAAATGGTGGGCCCCATCATGAGCAATTGGCAAGCAAAATAGATCAAGGATATAACCGAAAAGATAGGTTAAAGAAAGTGGGTGAAAACATACATGCAATGGTGTAATGGCTTAGAAAGCCATATAAAACCAAGCATATGAGAATGCAAAAAGCGATGAGAGATATGAAAAGGAGAATGGAGAGAGTTGAGATAACCTCAATATAAATTGAGCATTGCCTACATAGTTCCATGGACTCATGTTCTAACATGAACTTTAGGCTAATGTAGTTCACCCAAGTTAGGGAGAGAATGGAATGAGGAATGATGAAAAATGACCAATAATTGATTAAAATCATAATATATGCAAAGAGATGCACGTCTAAGAATAGACAAAAAAGATTGAAATGCATGCTACCAAGATGCCTAATTCCATATCATGAGCCTAGGTTTTATAGAGTGTTCATGAGAATTGTTCATTAGAGCTGATGTTGACATTAATATGTTGAGATCTGAGCATTAAGTGCTTGATATATCAAAATAAATTAGGCATCATAAGTATGAATAAATTATAATACCATAAGATTCCAATTACATTGAGCCAGTTTAAATGTGAATATCTATAACTAAGGATAATGGTAAAATAATGACCAAAACCATAGTTACAATGATTTATATTTAAACAAAAAAGCAAAATTAAATAAAAAGATAGGCATAAGTGAACCTAACTTGGAATCAAGATATGATCTATCAAGACTTAAGTAGGAAAAAAATGTTTAAAAATAAAAGGCAAGAACATCTTAATGACATGAGACCAAGATATGAATAATTAAGATCCATGTGGACCATCAAGGCATTCTTGAACACAAAAGAAAAAATCAAAATCAAATAGAAAAAACAAGACACCAACAATAATAACATAAATAAAATGGTCCAAGAATAACATAATAACATAGGATAAAGATACAAACAATTGAGATCCATGTGAATCATCAAGATGTTCTAAAACATAAAAGAGATGAGCAAAAAAAAACAAAAAAACAAGAACAAGAAACACAAGACCAAGAATGAGACAAAAATGGATAAAAAAAGAGAAAAGGATAAGAAATAAAAGGAGAGGTGTGAAATCATAGCAAAACACCAAGAAAACTCAAATAAACACACACAAACAAAAACCAAGTTAGTGCAATTTAAAGACCAATGTTCATTATATGTGCAGTAGAGGTGTTACTTTCCACCACATCATTACAAAGAATAATGATAGAATAAATGGGGGAAGGGAAGAAAAGGAATGGGTTGGTTGAGCTGACTCTAGATGTATAACACAAGTGGATGCTATCTACATAGTTCCATGGATGCATGTTCTAACATAAACTTTAGGAAAAATATAGTTCTCCTAGGAAATGAGATAGAATAAAAAATGATGATCAGACCAGCATGATTAATGTTGTATAAGAATATTAAAGACATGAAAAATAAATGAGAATAGTCTAGTAAAAAGGAAGTTCATGAGATGAGAAATAATGATCTTACAAAATAGAAAGTGCTTAGGACAATATGAAATGAACTAGTGTTTTTATTCTTGCAAAACAAGAGTTTTCAAACTTAATAGTTTCTCATAAAATGATGAGAGTGTTCAAAATTAATAGTTAATTTCAAAATGGCAAGAGCATTCAAACTTAATAGTTTCTTACATAATGGTGAGAACATTCAAACTTAATAGTTGCTCACAAAATAGTGAGAGCATGGGATGGTGGAATGGGAATGTATAAATGTACAAAAGTGTGAGATAATGTTTTTGTTATTTTGTGGATAATTTTCTAATATTTTTGGTATTTTAAAATTATTTCCAATGTTTTTGGTGTTTTTGGGATAAAATATGCACAAGGTGGGACCATCTAGTCGAGGAGATGCACATCTTGAGAGTAGAGGTTCCAATAAGATAGCTAAGTTGGTTACAACGGCCCATGCTTGCAACTCAGTGAGACTGAGGTAAGGGGGACTAAGGTGACCTCAACATGAATTTATCAAGACCTAAATAGTCCCAAAATGACCTCAAGTCATATTAATTCCATCTACACAAAAGGTGAAGAAAAACTAACTAGGTCCCAACAAGTTCTCAAATCTGGCAAATGGCCAATCAAATGAAAATAATAATGGAAAGGTGATGCGGCAATGAATGATAAACAAGTGTTTACCCTAGTTTTCCTATATGTGTTTATAACTAAGATAAAATGGCACAAGTTAATGATACTAATTTTCCCATAGGTGGTTATAATTAGTAATGAGACTGGTGAGACACGGATTTGCCCATATGCAGTTATAATCAAGTTCACATAAACAAATGTGGAAATAAGATGAAAGGTATATTGTCAGATTAACTGTCACACTAATTTTATAGATTGTCACTATAAACATGGATTAGATTGATTGTTTAAACTTGATCAAAATACCCCCACAAAAGGTTTCAAAAGAACCAAATGTACCAAGATCAGACATAGGATTGGATAGGATGATTAAAACAAGCTTTGGTCTAAATAGGAATGGAATGATAGGGTGGTATTATATTTCTAAGGATAATGCTGGTTTTTTATAGATTGGATAAAATGGTAAGAGGATTTCCACTAAGTGATGGGGTGAATGGTTGGGTACTTCGATAATGGCAGATGGATATGTAATAATGGCAATGGTAGTAGTACATGTTTTTGGCCTGGGTGTGGTTTTTGATTCTACTATTCCTACTAATGGGGAGATGTATGTTCTAATAAACAAATGATAAAAACAAAATACTTGTTGTTAATTACTAGCCTACACCTCATCAAAATAGTTGCTTTATCAAAAATGGCCTACAAATTTGGTTGCCAAGAATGCTTTTGTGATCTTCATTGGTCATTGAATTGGATTCCTTCAAGCATCGAGACAATGTATCGTTGTAGCCTATACAAAGGAAATTATGACTATGGATGGTAAACAAGGAAAAAAATAGATGGTAGGTTTGATTGTGAAATGGAATGGTAGATGATAATGGAATGTATAATAGTGGGGAAACAAATGAAGATCAGGACTTTTAGTCACATGTAATGTTTTTGATGTTGGATTCAACATATTTTTTATTTTTGTAGGGAAAAATACTTCTAAAGATGCTCTCGATAGGACCATCAGAGTGTTTTATTGCTTGATCTTGAGAGTAGCTACCATCTAATTATGCTATAGATTGGAAGTTATTTTGATTTGATCTTTGATATTATCTTTAATAAATAATGAATAAATTTTGTGCTCAACTATTTTCACCTTGAAGAGTTTTTCACTAATGAAGTTGTCTTGATTGTCTCATAGTGCCTTATAGAAGGTTTCACTAAGGAATGTTGACTTTTGGATTTGATTTTCTTCTAGCGCTTCTAAAAAAGTGTCACTAGAAGATGCTGAGTTCTGACTTTGATTATCCCCTAGCACCTTTGAAAAGGTCCCACTAGGAGAGTGTTCTTATGCTATATGAATGTTGTCTTGGCCTCCTTGCTCTTCTTCAACTACTATGTCACCATAGATGTAGTTCAACAAAGTGTGATTCTGTTAGTCCTGATCGACACTTATGGGAGGTAGGATGTCAATATAATGGCTATGTTGGGTGGTAATAATGGGATGGTGAAAGGTAACACAATACTCATAGAAGATACTAGGGGAACTTGTGTCTATGCTTAATTAATCATCCTAAAAAACAATAGATATATCAAAAATATATTCAAATTGATCTACAAGGAAATTGTAACCAATGTTGTAATAACCAATACTATAATCTATTTCTAAGTTTTATTCCAAAGTGAGGGACTTTGAATCCAATGTCAAAACTAATGTTGAGTCTATTTCTAATCCTAAATATAATATTGGTTTAAGAATATAACCTGACTCTAATTCTAATTCTTCATCTGATATGGTTGCTTTGATAATGATCTATTAAATGCTAAAATTTTGACAAGTAATGGCCTATGATGGCATAATGGGCTCAATAAAAATTGATTCATCTTGAAAGGGTTCAACATAGACTGACTCATCTAAGTGAAGCCCCTCCAAAAGAGGGAACTGCTCAAGGGATGTCTCAACAAAATCACGTCTGTCAAAGTGAGACTTCTCAATGAGTGGGAAAAGATCAAGAGACAACTCTACCAAGACTAGCTTGTTAAAGAGATGAGGCTATTTAAAAATAGGTAACATATTAATAGGTAACTTATCACAATTTATCTTATCACAAATGGGTGTTTCAACAGTAACATTTTGGTTTTGGTTCATAATTGGTTGTAAAAAATCAATTTTGAACACATTTTGATCCTCATAAGATGGTTTTTGAAGAGGTAATGGTTCTTGTTTAAGCTCGAAGATTGGCACAAAATTTCTAAAGTGGGGAACATTTCATTTAGTGGGAATAATGGTTTGTGGTTCAATAATCGACTCTCCAAATATTAGACTATTGAAGAAGGGATCAAAAACAATTGTTTCATCAAATGGAGGTTCTTAAACAATAGGTTCATCAAAAATTGGTTATGGGCCAAGAATGGTAACAACTAGACACTTCTTAATTTGGTTGTTCATGCAAATCAAAGGATGAGGTCCTATAATGGTAATGATTAGACACTTATTATTTTGGTTTCTCATGCAAACCAAAAGAGGAGGTCCTAAAATGGTGATCTTGGTACATTATGGAGTTTGATTACTTACACAAGCCAAAGCATCAAAGCCTTCTTGATAAACCCAATCATTTTTATCATGAGTTGGATCATAATTTGGATCTTGACTATGTTCCCATGACTAATTTTTATGAGGTGGATATAAATCTATCTCACAAACCATATTTTCAACATAGATGTCTTGACTAAAGTCATAAGAGTCATTTTGTGTAGCCATTCTATCATAAGTTTGTTTGTCCACGACTGCACCATAATTGTAGCTAGACATATTTGTATTTAATGAAGAAAGCTTTTAAAACAAAAAGACTTAAGATTCTATAAACCCTAAAAAATGATCCAAAGGATAAATGGTTTGAACTTGGTTTAACTTGGTCAAAGGGGTGGAACTATATCTCAAAAGTAGTTTGTGCCAAGATTTGGTAAACAACCTAATGTCAAATGTATAATATCAAAGGTTTTTGAAGAAAGGTTATGTTTTCCCAAACAAAGTCATACAAAATGATGGGGATATGCACTCAAACAAACAAATAATCAATAGTGTTAAAAATTGGGTAATCATTTAATTGAAGCTATGCAACCCCAAAAAAAATATCTATATACCAACCCCATTAATTGAGGCCTAAAAATAAATTAGTCAATGTTTGGATCCAAACTTGACAAGGCTAATTGAAAATGCAATGTTGAATACTAGGATTGGACCAAACAAGGTAGATAAGATCGGACAACATGATGGCACAAGACAAAGGTTCAAATGGTATATAAAAAATGTTTTGAAACAAATGGTTTTGATATAATGGTAAACAAATCTTGAAAAAAATTAAGAATCCTAACAGCATAAACATACTCAAATAAAAATAATGTGGTCAATGGTTATCTTTCAAAAAATCAAAGGTAAAAAAGATTTGACATGATTTGGGCAACATAATGCTACCCTTGTTAACTCAAATACATGATTTTGACATGGCTTATGAACAAACAAACAATTATTAACCTCAAATCATATGAAGCAAATAATGACCAAAATGTACTAAGTATAATCATCCAAATCCTAACAAGGGTATGACATGTGGGGTCAACTAAACTATCAAGGTTTTGATCATTCTAGGGGAATCAATTTCACAATGAATTTCACACCAATAAATACAAAATAAAAGCACAAATTTTGGGTTTGTATCACTCATACTGTTTTAAAAAGGTCTAGTCCTTTTTGCAACCACTACATCCTGTTATTCACTCAGTGTAGTGTGATGTCCAAAGTGCCACTACGTCCAATGTGAAACTCTAAAAAGAGTCAAATGAATTCAATGCCAGGAGATGAAACCCTAGGTCAAAGCTTCCCTAAAGAACTTGTGAGAGGTGATGAAGTCCCCCTCATAAGCCAAGTTGCATAAAAACAAAGAAATCATGAAGATAAAAAGACTTTATGGTCATTTTCAAGATCACCCAAACTTTAGTGAGTTTTTGGGGAGTGTTTTAAGAGACATTCTTTCTAAGCCTTAGACTATGATATTTGCAATAGAAATGGCACTTTTGATTCCAAGGGTTCCCTATAGGGGAAAAATGGAAGAGCATACATGCAACATTCCTCTTTTTTCCAAAAAATATTAATCTAATCAACTATTGTACACAATAATTAACAAGTGTGTTCAATTTTAAACCCAAATAAAATGTTTGGTGGTGTTCATTTGACCCCTTGGTCTTAGTTTTAAATTTGAAAACTAATGATAAAATCACTTATTTAAGTACCTTAAATGTTAATTTAAGCACCAAAATAATGTTCTTAATTTATTTTAAAGCATGCAAAATATTTTCTAAAACATGATTTATCAAACTTGAAATCCGCTAGTTACTTGTCTACCCTTAAGGCATCACCCCAAAAGCAAATATGTTAGATTAGAAAAAATTTAAATGGATTTTCCAAATTTTGTAAAAAATCTATAAAAATTTAAGATAAACTAATTCCAAATTCTAAAAATTTAGGAGAAAACACATGGTTTAAAAAAAATCCAAAATGGAGTCCGTATGACACCCAACCAAGCATTTTAAAATAGCTCTCAAGTTTGTGTTTTTAAGAAAACACAGTGATCGACGTCAGTTATATACTAATGATGTTAGCAATGGCCAATCAAGATCTAACTGATATCGATTCTAATAACCAACATTAGTTGAGCCAACTAACCAATGCCAATATTTTCTGTCGATGTCAGTTACTGTGTAAACCTGTGGCAACAAAAAAATGGAAAAATAAAGTTAGAAAACCAATTTGAAAGAGTTTTAAAATCTCAAATAATTTTTTTTTAATGTTGTAAAAGGATATCCTTTAGGTATTAGATGGATATTGTCCCACTGGGCATGCCAAGATGTAGATAGGATTACAAATCAAGTTAGTCAAACATTAGTCCATAAACCATGAAGCGTGCATAAAGAACTAACTAAACAAGCTTATCTATTCATATGGGAATTACATAGGATAGCAAGAAATAAATGAAAGAAATCAATCACCATATTACCTTCCCAAATGGTTTCACCATACCTATGTGGCTCAAAAACATGTTCTCCCTTGATCAAGCATCCTTATCTTTGTCAACAATGGTGGTAAGCTCCTCCAATGACTCAAGGACATTCCACAAAACTTAGGCTCTTGATGTGGAATCACTAAACTATCCTATCAATGAAGATTTGTATAAATAATTTAGCATTATAACTTTTCAATGTTCAAGCTTTGAAGATATTTGAGAATAATAACCTTGCACCAAAATAGCTTAGAAATGATGTCCATGGCCTCTTTATTTATATATTTTTGAGATTGTTGAGGATCAACCTTAACTATTCATTTCAATATTGAGATGTGTGGTTGAGGATAATCCTAATATTTGGAATTAAATCCATAATTATCCTCAAGATGACCTTGGAAGAAGGGGTATTGAAGAGGCATGGGAGGCATTAACTAGGCATGGGTGACCCATAATCCTAATATTTTATGCACTTATGGTTTGATGGATGCCACCCCATAGATGATGTCACTAGGTGATGCAGATAATAAGAATAAATTTTTAAGAAGAAATATTCAAAAAATCTCATGGAAAATCCACTTAAGCTATTGATTTGGATTAATTAGCCTTAAATAAGGTTAATTAACATTTGTGCAATTATTTTAAAATTGACCCTCAACTAATCAAATGGTCAGGAAGTCATATTACTGGGTCATAATTTGACTTTTGAATAATTAGAAGGTGATGCTAGGGGAAGAATTGTATTCCCATTTAGGATGTTGCCAATAGAAAATAACAAAGGTACATGATGTGTACTAATGAATTAGAAGAAAAGAGTGATCTAGAGCATTAAATAGTAAAATGGTAATTTTGAATCAAAATGATCTTATCAAAGTTAGCTAGCCCATAAAATGCATTACCCTATTTAGGGATACTTTGACCTAAAATGGCACTTGTAAATGACAAGTTCAAACTGTTTAGGATATTTTATATTTTTTTTACCTAAACTGTGCATTTGAGTGTATACATTCAAGTAAGATTGACAATTTCAACACAAATGGTGTCAGGAATTGGATGTCTACAAGGAGACCTTGGATCTAGGCCATGGGTTGTGTACCTTCCACCTTCCATCATTCTATCAAGTTTGAACACGAAGGTCAAGTTGTTATCATACAATCTAACTCTAGCCCTTTCATAGCATGCAATATGACCTACTGACCTAACAACATTCTCCTACCTCCATTTAAATCACTACAAACAACCATCATTAATCCCTCACCCATGAAATCCAAAGCCATTACTTCCCCCCTTTTACTGAGGCCTCTACCAATTTATCTATCCTCATGGACTAGACACCCATCATTGATCCTTTGGAACCTACCTTCCAATGCCTTACCCTTAGAGAATATCGACTCCTCACCATTGATGCCTTCCAAACTCCTCAAGAATATAGAAAGCTCAACCATCAACTAGGTTATGATCCCAACATTGAAGCCATTATTCCTTTGGGACCTCCTAGCTATCAAACCCACTTTATATATGGGGAAATTGACAACCCACTTAACATTTCTACCACCCCCTCTTCACCTCAAACATTCACCTCCACCTTTTCCTATTTGGACAACCCAAATTTTGCCAAACTATACATCCTTAGGTGTGCTTGGAAGGGATTTGGTTTGGGATAATATGAGCATGGCCCACACACGTTGACCTTGATTGAGACATGGAAGCCTCATGAGAAACATGGTCTTGGATTTATTATACCTAATATGAATAAAGACAAACAACTTACTATTACCATTATTGAAGAAGAAACCCCTTCCTCACCAACAACCCCTCCACCTAAGTGTGAGGATGAAGACATCATCCTACCTAAATTTTTTTTGCATCAACATGATAACCCTCAACCCCATAACTTTATTCTATTCTCACCTACCTTGGTGCACCTTATTATTCCATCCACAAATCCTTACCTTCAGATATCTCAACCATGTTGAACACACCTACCATGAACATTGACATAGGCACTCCAAACAACCCCCATGTCCTCAAACCTTGCCAAAATCTCACCCCTAAAAAACTACAAAACTTATCTGCCTTCCTCTAAGATCATAGTATTGCATTCACCTGGTCATATGCTAACTGCCTGGTATTGACCTAGCCATTTCCACCCACAACATTTTGACTATCTATGATTCCAAACCTGTTAGATAGAAACTTTGCCACATGCATCATCACATATCCCTCCTTTTCAAATAAAATATTCAATGCCTCCTTTCTATCAAATTTATTTAACCCATTTATTAACCCTAATGGGTTTTGAACATCGTGCCTATCACTAAAGCCATAGGGGGACTACATATCTATGTGGAATTTCATGACTTCAACCTTACCTACCCAAAGGATTACTTTACTCTACCTAACATTGACCAACTTATTGATCTTAAAATAGGCCATGAGATTTTTTCACTCATGGATGGATTCTTGGCTTATAATCATATTTTGATTGCCCCTGAAGATCAACACAAAACTATCTTTATTACTCCATGGGGGAATTTATATTATAGAGTCATGCCTTTCAGTCTTAAGAATGTTAGTGCAACCTACCAACATGAAATGACCTACATTTTCCATGACCTTATCCATTAAATCATCGAAGAATATGTGGATGACCTTCTTGAGAAGTCTAAGTTTTACAAAGACCATTTATCCATTCTCATGATTATCTTTGAGTGGCTTATCCACTATCACATCTACCTCAATCCCAATAAATGTATTTTTGGGGTCTTGTCAAGAAAACTTATTAGCTTCATAATTTACCTTCAATAAATTGAGGTTGATCCAAACAAAATTAAATCAATCCTAGAGATACTACCTCCAACAAATCTTAAACAACTCCATAAATTGTAGGAGAAGCTTCAATCCATTATCGCTTCATCTCCCAGCTCTTTGATTGGTGTCAACCCTTCCATCACCTCTTAAAAAAGGATGTATCTTTCAAGTGAAATGTTGATTATCAAAAGGCCTTTGATGCACTCAAATATTACCTGCTATCTCCACCTATCCTTACACCTCCTAAGGATGACCAACCTTTCTACCTCTATATCTCTGCCACCAACCATTCCTTAGGGGTGATGCTTTCTTATCAAGATGAACAACATAAAGAGTAAGCCATTTATTACATTAGCTATACACTTGTCAAATATGAGACTTGATACACACATAAAATAGAACTATGTTTATATCTAATCTTCATGGCCACCAAACTTCCCCATTACATTCTTAACCACAAAATTTTTATCATAACTAATACTGACCCCCTCAAGTATATGCACTCCAAACCATACCAAAACCAACGTATGGCTAAGTACCTCATGTTTTTAGTTGAGTTTGACCTTGAGTTCCTATAGAAGAAATCAAACAAGGGGCATGTCATTACTGACAAATTGGCTGATGCACCCATAACAAACATCCAACCTCCTTTTGAATTTTTAGACAAGTCAATCATGAGTCTATCTCAAGTAGATTTTACCAATCACATAACCATGTTTTTTTTATAGTTTTAAATGTCAACATGGTAGGGGGGCTGGTGTCATCCTTATTACCCTTATTAGTGAACCACTTCCTTTGTCATTTAAACTTGACTTCAAATGCACCAATAATGTGGCTGAGTATGAAGACCTAGTAATAGGTCTCCAAACTACCTTAGACTTAGGAGTTAGAACAATCAATATCTTTAGTGTCCTAAGTTGTGGTCAACCAAGTCAAACACATTTAACAATGTAATGATGAAATGATACAATTGTATAAATGACTAGTTAAAACTCCTAGCCTCATTCAAACACTACCATATTAAAACCACCCCATGATCTACCAACAAGTTTATCGATACCATGGCTTCTCTTGCCTCTCAAATCTCATCAGCACCCTTAGATTCCAAACTACTAGTCATCATCCATCACATCACTAAACCTTCTTACCCAAAATTAGACATTCCAACCATCTTTAGTATGGATGAAATTCTTCCTGACCTTTGGTATCAATAAACTTTCGACTACCTTCACCTTGGCATATTTCCTTCTAGCCTCTCTAGGAATACCCATCACACATTTATTTAGAGCACCTTTCATTACACCATTATGGGAGGAATTTCTTACAAATGTGGCTTTTATGGCCTCTTATTTCATTGCCTTTGTGGTCAAGAATCCTCTCATGCTATCAAGGAGATATATGAGGGTATTTGTGGGGGGTAATTTAGTGGACTCACTATGGTGAAACACATCCTTCACCTAGGCTAATTTAGGCCCACCCTTAACCAAGATTATTATGATTATGTGAAAAAGTGTGTCAAGTGTCAACAACATGCCAATTTACATCATACACCTAGCAATAGTCCTATTATTTTTGTAGACTTTTGGCCCTTTTCATAATGGAGTCTAAACCTTATTAGTGAAATCAACCCCCACTCTTCATAATGACATCATTATATCATTACCATGATTGAATATTTTAGCAAATGGGTAGAAGTTATTCCCCTTGTCTTGACAAAAGCTAAAAGTATTGTCAAATTTATTACCCATCACATCATCTAGCATTTCAATGTTACCCATAAGATCATCATCGATAATGGTAAATCTTTAAAAAATAATCAAGTCTAGGGCCTTTATGATGTATTTGGTATTAAAATTATATTTTCATCACCATATCACCCATAAGTAAATGGAAAAGACAAATATACTAACAAAACCCTTAAAACATGTTTACCAAAATGGTTAATGCCTCAGGTCAGGATTGGCACTTGCACATCCTTTTCACCTTATGGGCATATCACACTAGCATCCAAACTCCTATAGGTGTTACATATTTTTATCTTGTGTTTGGAGCTGAGGTTGTATTTCTTTTTTAAGTCCAAATACCTTTTATTTACATATTTTTACATGATCTTATATTAGAAGATGATTATCATCAGGAACATTTAGCTCAACTTGAGATACTTGACAAGCATTATTTGGCCACCCTTTCACATCTTTGTGTCTATCAAGAATGAATAAAATGTGCCTATAAAAAACACCTAAAATTTTGAGAATTCAATATTGGAGATCTTGTCCTCAAGGAAAACCAACATGTAACTAATATGGAGAAAAGTAAAAGGGACAAATTTGCTTTCAATTGGCTTGGACCCTACATCATTACCCATAAGTATGGATTAAGAGATTATCATTTGTCCTCTCTCAAAGGCAAACTAGAACCTAAACCTATAAATGATTCACATTTACATCCATTTTATTTTTAGATAGGGATCATAACCATCATTTGTCTAACTTAAGCTCATCCCTTGCAAACACATTCATTTCCCTTTTTTTAGGGGAAACTAACTAAAACTAAATCGTGTGATTATCCATCATAATTATAACCTAATATTGAACTATGGATACCATGGATCTATCCATGGCATGATTCTCATAGTACTTCCCATCTCTTTGAGATCCATTCCTATGGTCCTTGTCACCTATACCTCCTTTTCACCTACTAAACCTTCATGTCAGCTTAGTTTTGCCTTCATAAAGGTAATCCATTAAGCATGCATGAGCAAGTCCATGTCAAGAAAAATATAGAAAAATAAATTATCAAATATAAAAAATAACTCATGGGTCATCCTTAGCATTCAAAAATTTCTCCCTTGAAGGACAACTATTGAAAACTTATTTGAAATTGCAAAATTTAAGGTGGACTACTCCCTTGAAGGATAGAAATCAAAATCATTTGTACTAAGCACATAAAAGTAGACCAATCTATTGAAGTATGGATTAGTATATCATTTGTAAAATCTAGAAATTTATTAGAAGATTCTCACATGGATCAGATTCCTCGATCCTCAAGAAAAAGCAAAAGCAAAAGCAAGAGCAAAATCAATTTTAAAATATGTAATCGGCTCTCATAAAAGAAATAACTTGGAAAGTCATAATAAAATCTCCTTAATAGACTTCCACATCGATCATTATATACTTTATGTATGAATATAGACTTGTTTATACTACCTCTTTGGACACCCATAGAAAAGGCATACTAGTCTCCCTAAATGTCCTAGTCTCACCCATTCTCCCTCTACATGTCACATGCATGGGACTATGAGATTACTTGACACAATGTAATCAAGATCCCTATTGATCAACCTAATCATGCTAATGTGAATATTTGGCAAGGCTTATTTTCACTAAGCCAATCCAACTTTGGGTTTCATGTTAATCTTTACCAATGAAAAGCCATTGTGTTAATTTAATTATCTTTTATTAGTTTATGTAATCTTATCTCTATGCACACAAACAATAAACATCACATCAAAAGCATGCACATCATGAAATATGTCAACAAGAAAAAAAAATCTATCCATCAATAATTCAAATACAATGTAAACATATGCCAACAAACCATAAACATCAATCACATTGTATGAGCCTATAAACATGTCATTGCACCATCACAAGCATAAACCAAATCACTGAGCAAAACATCAGGGCATATAACATTTCCCATTTCACTTATATAGCTATAAATAAATCCATAACATGTATCCATATAGAACATATCTTATCATAACCACGAGCTTAATTAGGTCATCATAGATAACTTTCTAGAGTCACATACTAAAGCTACTAAGTGAATCACCATAAGTATGAACCAAAAACATAAGCATCCATCATACATAAACATCAAAAAACATACATCATATAAATTGAATTATAAAAAAATAAAACATGTAATAATGTATTATCTCTCTCAAAATATATACATCTCACTACATCGACACATAGGCCAGTATCAAAATTATACATCACAATAGCATATCTGACCATAATCATGGGCTTACACCACTACCACTAGCCCCATCTACACCTGTACCTAGTGTTAGTCCCCTTAGGATCCATATCTATCCCACTAACCTAGAGTTTCTATTGATGGCCCACTAGCCAAACTCACTTTTTACTCTACATATCTTATAGCTTAAGGTAACTGGTCTGATATAATCACCTCATAATATCTAAGCTCTGACATAATAACTAGATAACATGCTTAGGGAAGTGTATCTAGTGGCCCTCTTACTACTACTTCACCTACCCTAGACCTTTATTTGAGTAGATATCTCTCACCTATGATGGTGATGAGCTAACCTTATAATGCCTCAATCTAGCCACCTATCCCTATAGAGATTATAATTAGGCCTAGGCCAGGACCGATGCTACCTTTACCTATCCACCCTAGTTAGTTGGATCTACATACATTAGTGTTACCCCTCCATCATATCCACCCACATATATAACTACATTGATAGGCTAGTACCAACCCATGTATCCATCTATATACCCTACATCATCTATGGGATCCCTAATAGGGAGCTCCTCAAAGCCACCAACCAAAACTATCTGAATAGGCTAGGGCACCAGTAATTAAACCTCCAAGTTCTAATTCTTATACCATATATTTAGACTCAACACACCTTATAACAAGCTAAACTAGTGCCACACTCAGTCAAAGGGAATCAGCACAACCTCACCCTATTGGCGGTCCACTATCCACCTATAGCTTTGTATAGCAAGGGTCTCCCTCTTGTAGCCTAGATAGATAGGAAACTATATGTATGATCTCCATATGATGTCTATATCTACCAATGCACCTATGGAAACCCTAAACATCTTGATTTCATATGCTCCACCCCTAGCCCTTGATGCAACATAGTCATCCCTCCACCTCATAAAGCTAACAAGGAACTAGAACTATGTGTATCCCATCCAAGTCAATCTCATAGGCCTAAAAACTTGGATGTGTTTGTAAGAATATAAGTGAAAAAACATGCCCATGTTGATGCCATACCTTCTATGGTGTCTGAATCCCTATATCTCTCTATAAATCTAGACTAGTAGCACTGAGATCCACCTAAATACTATTCTTTCCAAGCAATAGTTCAACCAAAATAGCTATCAATACATAGGGGAATCTCCCACTTTTTAACTTTAAATAAATTAACCAAAATCATCATCATCATCATAAGTCTCCTCTACTTGGGATCCCTCTTGTATAGTGTTATATAGCTGAACCCTCCAGAGTGTTAATGGACCTAGTCATTATCATCTCCATATAGACACTCGACATACTTGCCCTACTCTTCCTACTTAATTTGGTAGATTGTTTCACCATGTAGTGAGAGCCAAGTTTATCTTATGGAGATCCTCTAGGAGAATAGTCATCTCCCTAGTTAGTAGTAATAAGGTGTTAGTAGTAGGATCCCATCTCTTAATGAACACTACTATCATGGGCACATTCCTAAGCATGTACTAGTAATGCCTCATCCCTCCTAGCCCTACTACCTCCATATGTTCCCATTAATTAGTAGTCATCCCATTTGCCAATGTAGGGAATATCTATAGCAGACAGTCATACATCTATATCTACTCTGAAGCCTACACCAAATCAAATCACTTGGTTTAGACCTTAACTAGTCTAGTCTACCCTATATTTTAAATGCACCCCTAACCCTAGTCTCTTAGACCAAACTATAAAAACAAACCCATTTGACTAAATTTTTAACTTGATCTCTTACCCTAACCCTAACCATTAAGTAATTCACCTTGTACTATCCTCAAGCAAGATCTCAACACTTAGAAATTTTTACCAAAGGCTATCTTATCCTATCTATCAATGATCATTTTGACCACTGATGATTAGGGACCCATAGTTCCTCGGGTGTCAACCATTGATGGTTAGGCTTGACCATCAATTTTCACCTATGGGCATTCCATGGCCAAAATTCCCAAACCTATCATGACCCTAAATAGGGAACCAATTCCACATACACCTAGCCTAAGCACTCTAGCTAACTAACCTACTACCCAATCACCCACCCACCACATTAATTTGATGCTTTACCCACCCCATTTCCCAAACCACTCAAAACCCTACCTAGGGAATGTAGGCCCAAATAATAAATTTGTAGACATCCCCCCATGCAAACATAAGTAAATGAAAATCAAACCTATCTACTAATTTAGTACACCCCTTACATTATTTTGTGACCTATTTTATGGTCGAAGCCCTCATGTAGGTGCTCGGTCATGTCCTCATTCTCCATACATATTGAACTCAAAAAATATACCATGCATATCTCACCTAGGAGCAACCTTCATCTCAATATGAGACTTCCTCACAAAATTCTGAAATTACCCAAAGCTCAGTCAAACAAACATGGTAGTAAAAGTGACATTAAATTTTACCCCCTAGACTTTTAGTGTTTCCCTTGACCATCGATGGTCACCTTCTGGAGACCCTAACCATTGATGGTTAGGATACCCTAGAAACCCAATTTCACCTTTTACCTGCAACCTTCACATTTTAAGAAATTTACCTCAGGCTCTTACCTACTTTTGGAGATGACTTTTTCCCACCAACCTGACCACCTTGTCACCTCACCATTGGTCTCTTTTTCCCATCTAGCACATAATTTTATGACACTTTACCCAGTCCTTTGACCATAGTGACAACATTTCCATGTTGACCCTTTTGAATTTTGTACTACCTCACACATATCAACCCACTTGTGTCTCCCCAAGAGCACTTCCTACCTCAGATACCCATAACACTTGACCCATTTTTGTTTTCGCTAGGAGTACTTCCTACCTTGGATACCCACCAGATACACAAAGATCACTTAAGAGACTTGAATTTATGAGTGCTCCTAGATGCCATGCCTATAAGAAGTTAAAAGGTTCACTCATCACTTGTCCTTCTTAACATTAACCCTTATTTTTACAAATATTGGCAACCTCATCTATGCACAATCTTAGATATCACTCCTTTTTATTATATATTATGTGCACATTTACATCTCAAATGTGTGACCTCAAATCACCACCTAATGACTCACCATCTACCACTTATCAAACCCATACCCACTTTATCTTCACCTCATTGCCTATTAGTTTAAGGGGGAACACCTCCCACTCTCAGGGTAATTAGACCCTTAAACCATAGTCTATTTTTATTTTATAGCTTGATCATGTAAGTCACACAACAAAAAGGGCCAAAATTTAGACACTAGAAATCTACCACACCTATGATTTTGAATTTTAAAGTATCCCTGAAAGTACCCCTAGACCCTCTTAGGACCAACCTATACCTATTAGTCCTAAACTAACCAATCTACACTTAGTTTCACCTAGTTGAATAACCGTAGCCTTTAGAACCCTATCCTTATGGACTCTAACCATTGACAATTAACCTTGGGGATCCTTGACCATCAATGGTCAAGATCCACCCTCTCACCAAGAGAATACAAGCTCTACTGACCCTTTTCTAAATATAACTTGTTATTGTGATCCTTTACATGTATAAATTATATTTATTATATTTAGATGACCTAGTTACACCTTCACTTCCACCTCTTGCTTATGCCTATAAGAGAAAGAGGTATGGGAGGTCAAATCTATCTACAGTAATTATTAGGAGCTTAGGCATTCAAGAGTTTCATTTTATATCTCAATCAATATCATCAATGTTATCAAGCATTATCAACCATCTTATTGAGATCCAACTCACTATCACCTCTCAACCAAGATTTTAGGTATCATTATTCTACAAGAATCAAGCTAGATTTCACTAACAGGCTAACTACATCAACCACTTACCCAACTAACTTTTGGTAAGACAAGTTATTTTTATCAATATTCATGTGATTTTTATTCCATTTTAAAATCAATCTATCCCTTTCCCAATTCCCAAAATCCATTTTTATAATTCCATCATCTTCTATTGATCAAACCCAAAAATACATAGTTAACCACCAATGGTCATATCCTAACCATTGACAGTCAAACATAACCACTAACGATTACCCCAACCATCAATGGTCACTTATGGTAGAAAAAATAAAAAGCTAATTTCACCCAACCAAACCTAATCAAATCTAATTTTCTATGTTTTTGACCACTCATAGACCCCCTTCTAATTTTTTGAATCATACCTCAACCCATTAGAACTAGTATTAATTAGTCTATCACTAATTATATCATTTCTAGTTTATTTTTCTAACAAGATTTATTATATTCAATTTTAGTGCCTTTTAATTATTGATACAAGTACCTTCTTTCTAGATAATCAACTTAATTGTTTAAAACATGAGGATTGATAGCCCTTAAATAAGTTCTCACTTTTGGAATATAGCTATCAGTAGGCAATCCACCCAACTATCTATCTAACAAACAAGTTTGCTTTAGTACTTTGTTATCTACAGGTCTTCCTCCCAAGTCAAATATGAGCTCTTCATAATCTTCTAATTCAGCGTGCGCACAACCAAATAGGTTTTTCAACCACAGTCATATCAATTTTATTTTCTCTATTTTTTTATAACTTAAGTGAAAATTTACATGAAACATAGACCTCTAGTTGTGAGTCTATCTCCTTTGAATATGTGAATTTAGGATCAATCACTAAACCAATTAGATGTTGGGATGAAAAGAATAAGGAAGAAACTAAAATTATTCTTCAAACATAACAAGATCCTACAAACTTTAAAAATATGCAAGACCTTATTGCATCATTGTCTTGACTATCAACATATTTTATGAGTCCCTTAAACGACTATAGGTGAAGATTTCATAGAATTGAATATTTAATTAAGTTTGTATCCTTGAGGTCTCCTCTAAAGTCCAAAACTTAATGCATTATTTTTTGAATGTTATCTTCTTCACATGTTCACCATTATTTCATTATGAAAACAAACCTCTGCTATATAGACCACTATGCATGATGTGATGTCCTTTGTATAGACTATGATAGGGTATAAAGATGCTTTGGGAGTTTTGACAATACATAAATTACCCATGAGTTGATCTATGTATGATGATCTCTGAACAATATCATTACCCTACTTGAAAGTCTATGCCCTTGAAGTCTCCATTAAGCATGATTTACCCAATTGATTGTAACAGTGCTATTGAAGCTAGATATAAATGTACATTTGTGTTTTTTTAACCCTATTTTAACCTCACATGTATCCTTTTTTAGCTCTATATTGATGTTATTCATCTTAATAATTCATGCATTTGATAGTCCAAATAGTCTGCATAAGCTTAGAAAATGTCTTAACATTGATAGATCCTTGACTATAAAATATTTTGACTTGAAACCAAGCTTATAAGTGTCTCAAGGACACTTGATTGATTAATTAAAGGCTACATTATTAGGATTGTTGATGCACTTATTATGCTCCCTATATCACTAGGGAACAAGGGGAAAGTAAGAAACTCAATTTTAAGTTTTGGAAGACTTGGGGATTAAGTTGTTTATACAACTACTATTAAAAATAGAAAAAATAGTAGAGATGTGATCACCACTATGAAAGTATACTAGTAGACCTTATTATAGGTACAACAAATGTTTATGCAGTGACACTTATTCTTGATAATCTTTACAAAATTGTTTCAATATTTACCAATTATTTCCCAAAATTTAAATGAACAATGGATATTTTTAGCATGAACTAAGATAAATTGATTCATGTGTGGATCCAAGAGTGATTAGGGTAGGGTAGAAAAGATATTGTGCTCAAGATGATCAAATATACTATTTTTTCTAACTTTTGAGGCAAAACCACATGAAACTAACATGTACCAATTCTAGCCTAATGATCAAAGCTAAATAAATAAATTTTAAGATTTAGAGGAAGGAAATTCATGTATAATAGCATACTTTGGATAAAAATTACTCACTCATAGTAAATTACATGGTGCATTTGATTATAAATGAGAAGAAAATAAACTAAGTATATTATCAAATTAGTCAACCTAGTGTTAAACTCAAGCTAATAGATGCATATAATGTGTGTTATTACCAAATTATCTTGAATAAAATAAACTATTAGCCATCTAAAATTATGAGAATCAAAAATCACAAAACACACATAAGAGAACACTACAAATAAACTCTCAAATTCTTTGGCTCCTTGTATTAATTATGGTAACAACTACTTTTTGGTTAAAAAAAGGGGGAAAACCCTATTTATAGGCTCAAAAAATTCTTAATAAAAGTTTACGTGGGTCCAAAAAAGGCACCCAAATATAACAAAGTGGCTAAAATATAAGTATAAGGCACTACTTGGTCAAGTTTCATGACCACTCTAGCTTATTGGATTTCATTTGTATACCTCTTCTTAATCACTTTATATAAGTGAAAGGCATTTCCCCTCTCATAGTAGTTATGGGTGACTTCTTCCTTATGTAAACTTTATCTACATTCCTACCAATCAATGTCTGTAATTCTAACATTGAGAACTCAATTCCCTACTGAGAGTCCTCGAGGTCAATGCCATCTATATCTAGTTGATCTAATATTTCTATGGTAGCTTCCTTAGTAGATGCAGAGACAAGTGTAAGACCTTGAGATGGGATAGGTTGGATGTTATCTTCCCCTTTATTAGAGCTCAAAGGTAGGTTTTGTCCACTTGGTGTAGCTTGTAGTGGAGGTCTACATGGCCTAGTCCTAATGAGAGGAACATTGTATTTTTTCTCCTCTTCTTGTGCTTCCTCATAGTTGGCATTGAACATGTTCTCTAAGTTGGTGGGAGTTGGGGATTCACAATATCCTCTTTATTCTTCTCCCTATCAAGCCTCATTTATAGCTTGATATTCTTCCTTGCAACATTTCTGAGGACTACCTCATCATTCATTGCATCCCTATAAATCCATTCATGCAACTCTTTTTGGTGCTTATATTACATAGCCACATCCTTTTTGAATTTGAATAATTGAATTATAATGACATTGTTGGGGTACCATGCCCTAAAATCATCCTTTGGTAATACGTATGAGTTTCTGTGACTTATAACTACTACAATGTCCTACCACTTTATTATTTTAGTTCTACCCAGCTTGTAAGGAGTCTTGTGGGGGATTTCCTTATTTTTATTCTTAAGGCACCATCAACTTCATGTAGTAGTTGATAGGCCATCTTGTCCTCAACTAGATTTATTGGGACATGCCTTGGTAAGTTAAGGGGAGCCACCATTATCCTTTCCATCCAAATGATTGTGCAATCTACATCTAGCCAGAATCTTCCCATTTCTTTCAATGTCTATCTAACATCTAGAGGAACCCTCAACATTTCACACTTTATGAATGATTTGTAGACAAGAGGGTAAAAATAATCTACAATTATCTTTATGTGGTTCCTAAAGTAGTGAATGTGCATTACTAAGTATGTCTAGGGCACAACTTCCTCTCACATAGGAGAACATGAGTTTTTACCTAATTGGGTAGTCACATAAATGGTATCCAATAGGTATCTCATCATGTATAATGGAGCACAATTCTTTGAAGTGTCATTCATAGTAATGGCTAGATTGTTGCTAAAAGTATCTTAAAGTGAGGGGATCTACTGATCCTCTATAATTATTTACAATAGTGGGATAACTCTTATATCTACATACCTAATGTGTGCATTGATAAATATTATATTTAGTAGGGAGAGGCTAACCTTGACTCCCTTTTTGAACTAGTAAATGGGTACATTCCCTTGGTTATCCATGAAGACCACTCTAGCTAGGTTTGTTACCCATTAAGGTAAGATTGTCTCTAGTTTGTGTGCCTCATACCATATATCAATGATTATCTAGTTGTAGTCCATCTATGGTAAGGGTAGGTCATAATATCTTTCAAATTTGGGCCCTAAAATAAAGGCAATGAGAAGTCTTTGGTTCATTGACTTGAGAAATCCATCTTTGCATGAATTCCCAAATATGCCATATACTAGGTCAACACATACCATGACCTTTGATTTGGCTATGGCCTTGTAGATACCAACCATTTGGATTGTAATGATGTCTGAATCCAATTGAATAATGTGGGGCATGGTCTTAGTTTCATCAAGATCCATAGCTCGTTTGAGATTGTAATAAATGTTGATGTAATGCATGCCCTTGAGTCTATGGCCTTGGGGATAAAATCTATCCTTAAACATAAATAAATTTCTATATTGAAATTGAAAAATATCATTTCAAATGTAATGCTCTTATTCAGAGTGGAGGGTCTGACCTATGCCATTTCTATGATATGCTAAGTATCAACTAACATTTTCTTGTACTTCTCTATAATTTTTGAGCTCCAATAATGATGTTCAAGTGAAATATATGAAGATATTGAGCTTTTTTTAATTAGTGATGTAGGTGGTAGAGAGATAAAATGCTTAGAGCTTTGAATAGAAATGCAGGTTACACTGGTTGAGTTGAGTAGCCTTTTGAAGATTGCCTTGATTAATGCAAGGTTTGATGATAATTCTATTTTGTGCTACATTAATGGTTAGTTCATCAAATTTTAATATCTTTGAGATATTAATTATGGTATTCAATTACATTAGAATTAAAATTTAACACTGATTTGCCTTTGATTCATCATCAATTTTAGATTTAAAGCTAAAATTTTCCACCTTTTAACACATGGCACCTTCTGATTGTTCTTGAGGGCTCTCAAAATTTAGCTTAGTGTGATGAATTTTATGTACTATGCCATATGGAATATCTATATTCATGTCAAGCTCTTAGGTAATACCCTCTAATTTTGGCTGGTTGTGGGAGTGTCATGTGTCATTCTCATAGGCAATCAGAGTTGGCATCAAGATTCTTTCCAAATTAAAAGGTGTCATAGTTATATCAAATCCCTTACAAGGACCTTTAAAATCAACATGGAAGGTATTCTAAGGCCCTTTGAGGTATCTCCTAGGAGATACCTTGAAAGAAAATTCCAATTGTGTGCATGTTCAAGGTATCTCCTAGGAGATATCTCAAAAGAAAATTTCAATAGTGTGCATCACGGTTATTACCAAAAAAAAGTTGTGTTGGATATATCAAATCCTTTTCAAGTACCTTTGAAATCAACATGGAAGGTATTATAAGGCCCTTTGAGGTATCTCTTAGGATATGCCTTGAAATAAAATTCCAATTGTGTACATGTTCAAGGTATCTCTTAGGAGATATCTCAAAATAAAATTCCAATACTGTGCATTAGTTTTCTTTCAAAATAAAAATTTGTCATGGTTATATCAAATAATTTATAAGGACCTTTTCAATCAACATGGAAGGTATTCGAAGGACCTTCAAGGTATCTCCTAGGAGATACCTTGAAATAAAATTCCAATCATGTTCATATTCAAGGTATCTACCACGAGATATCTCACAAGAAAATTCCAATCATGTGCATGTTAAATGTATCTCTTAAGAGATACCTTGAAATAAAATTTCCAATCATGTGTATATTCAAGGTATCTCTTATGAAGTATCTATAAATAAAATTCCAATTTTGTGCATGTTTAAGGTATCTATGAGGAGACCCTTTGAAATTACTACAAGGTCCTTCAAGGTAATCCCCTAGGAGATACTTTGAAATAAAATTCAAATCATAGGGGATGAGTTGTAAGGGATGACACATAGTGGTTAACAACCCTAATCCTTCATAAAGGTTAACCATAGGTGAAAGAAAATTCCAATCATAGGGGATGAGTTGTAGGGGATGACACATAGGGGTTAACGACCCTAATCCTTCATAGATGCTAACCATAGGCACCCCTACCTCCCCAAAGCTATAATTTTTTATCATGTATCATTTACGTCTAATAAATATAACATAAAACTCATCCCCATACCTCCCCATATCTATAATTTTGTATGACATATTATTTATGTCCAATTAATACAACTTATAACTCATCCCCTATAATTCATCCCCATATAACCCTATATTTATGCAAGAAATTCACAGGCCTCAAACAAAGGTTATTCCTTTTAAATTAGCTTCCAAACTCTTATTCAAGAGATTATGGCTTAGTCTAGTGAAGTATTTAAGGTAGCTATAACACACACATATAAAACTACATCAAAGAAAGCACTAGTACAAATTCAAAAATATGAATCAATTTGAACTTAATCATCCTAATCAATATATTTACCAATATTTTAATAGTTGTTTCACATCTACATATCAATACATCAATCAAGATATTTAATAATATATTCACAACTATTTCACACTAAATATTATTGAAACATAAAACCAAAAAAGCAATGACTAATTGCATAGAAATTGGAAAGAAAATACTCAAACACTTTATTGATGGTTAAAATTGATGTTGTTCCTATATTAAAAAATTCTCCAACAAAAATACAAGTTATATTACAATTGTTTATATAAACTTGGGGAAGGAGTCACCTCATCCTCCAAGTTTATGCAAGGCCATTGCATATGACAGTTAGAACATGTAGTTATAACTATGGTCAAAATTGTATAAGAGTAGTCCTATAATTTTCAATTAGATAAGTTGACATTTTCAAAACTATGCAACATGTGTATGTGTACAAAATATAAATTCAACTTACAATGAAAAGTCCTAACTACAAGAAAACTATGACTATGTCCACCATCTACAGAATTATACATGCATAGAATATGGGCCAATCAAGGCTAAGTCATCTAGATAGCTATAGGTACTTTGGTTGGTGTGGAAGTTGAGGTGGTAGTTTCATAAGTTGAAGATGTCAATGCACCATCAAAATTTTACTTCTTATTTTCCTCATTCTCTTGATAAACTTTGTATGCTGCATCATGCTAATACTGTATGATGTTTAATTTTAGTAGTAGTGGTCGATGTATCCTATTAACTTGTATGAGGAGTCTTACATGATCTTCCTTAGTCATCTAAAACTTTTTATTAAAAATAACAACCGCCATGACTTTCTTTCTAGCTATACTTAACTCATATTCTATCTTTTCTAGTGCTAAGCCTTACAAACTCTGCTTGAAGTCATCCATTGCTTCTAGAATGAGTTTAACAAAATTGATCCTACTGATAAATTTACTTGTGGCATCCTTTGATTTTGGTAGCTTCAAATTATGAAAATTTGGATGATTTGGGCCTCATTCACTTGATATTTGGGGATTAAATACCCAACTACTTGTAACCATTCTTATGCTTCCTCCTATCTTATGACAACCAAGTTAAAGGCATTGGATGCCTCTAGTGTTGTCATTAAATCTAGATGACTATATAAAGAATGGCTTGTATATGAAACTAGAATTTTAAACTTGGTGATATCATCTCTCAATAAATTATACAATTGGTTAGCATTATTTACTTGAGTGGCCATTTTGGCCTTAATGAATTCCATTACCTCCAAAGAGTTATATCATCTAGAAGCTGCTTCTTACACCTCAACTTTTATGCCTAGAAGGATATGCATAGTCTTCACTTTATCCCTTAATTATTCCACCTTGGCTCCAATTTCTTAAAATTCAAATTCAATTTCCTATTGAGCCATATACGTTCCCTCATGGATAGTTACTATAACATCCTTATGAGCTTGGTTTAGGTCTGCAAGATTTTCAATGTAAGGAGATTATTTGGGTTACCTATTTTGCTTCTTAATGAAGGAAAATACTTCATGTATTTCCTCTAGAATTATTTTTGTGACCTTGTCATCATCCATCTTCATCTTCTTCACTCTCTATATACTACTAGATGGGGGGTCAAATAAAGTGGAGACAGAGGGAAGCTCGATGATCTTGAAGTTAGGCATTTGGGTTTCCTTTCTTCTCAAGTCCATCACACATGGAAGAATATCTAATTGAGATGCATCCAAGGTTGTAACCACAACCTATTTCTCTACCTCCTCTTGAACCTATTATTTCTTCTGGGCCCTGACAATGATGTTAGGTAGGGAAGGCCAAATAATCTTGGACCAATCCACTCCTCTAAATTAAGGGAGTGGATGGACTATAATTAATTGAGGCTTGGGATTCCTTCCCTTAATGAAAATTGTCATAATGGTTTATTTTATGGATGTGGTGGATAGTATGTGGAGGGAAAATTGAGTGGATTGGATGTGAAATTATGGAGTGGCAAATACAGTCTGTACCTTTCTAGACACCTTCTTCTTTAAGGATATGATGGTGGAGGTGCCAGAAGGGATAGAGGATTTAGGTATGGTGAGTAGGATAGAAGTGGATTTTTAAATGGACATGGTGGTGCTAGCAACATATTTTTCCACCTCAGGGGTGATAAGAGGGAATTGAGTGAATGTGGTAAGGGTGAAGGGATCAATGGAGGTGGAAGTATGCACTTCCACTTGGGGTGTCCTCAATACATAATAAATAGAAACACATCCAAAAATGGGCATATAAGACAAAAGAATACTCATGAAAGGTTGAGTACCTAAGGAACTTGGTGTTATAGGCTCTACTTGAAGGTTCATTGCCTTAGCTATTTCTAGCTCAACTTCTTGATTGGAGTCATCCTTAATGTCCTTAATTATCATAACCTCTCCCTCTATTATTTCTAAAAGTGGAGGTGTAGTAGGCAAGCCTTGTGATGATTCAATTGTGGGACTCCATGTTAGAGTCTTAGGATTCATCATATAAACTAGAGAGGTCTTTAGCTATATAAGGGAGCCTTGTTGAGTCAATGTTACTACATATTGTGTTGTTATCCCAATAGATGTGGCAATTTGGGTCTAGGGCATAATAGTAGCCACTTTAATGGTGTTGGTGGCTAGTTATTCTTATGTTCTCTCCTCCTCATCAGAATCTAAACTTATGGGGTCTACTACTTATGCTCCCTTAATTGTTATGGGTTTAAACAACCCACGATATTTATTTAAAATATTTAGCTTTAATTTCAAAGGAAGGGCTTGATATGAGGGACCTACTTAGTCCTTGGATTTCTCCTTATAATATCCTCTCCAGAAGTTAGAATGCTCCCATCCTTTGTATAGATCATTCTTGTTATCCAATTCCCTTACTATGACTAAAGGATCATCCTAAATCATTCTTAAATGATATTATTTAATTCTAACAATCCTTTCTCTTTATAACACATCCACATCATCCTTTGTGTTAAGAAAAATAAAATCATATGAATAGGGAACATGGATATAAGGGATGTTAAATCCCTATATGTGCTTTTGAATAAGCCCATGGTAATCCCAATATCTATGTAGAAGCATGGGAAAAGGATAAATATTTTGCTTGCTACCCAATTCTCTAAAATGCTTCTTCATTGTGTAAACCATTCTTCCAATTTTTATATGGTGACCAAATAACAAAGCCTTCTTTTTCCTAGATAGGTCCTCTTCAATAATCCACTATAGTTGGAAAGTAATTTTCACTTTATCAACCTATTCAGATCATATTTTAGGAGACACAAAGGATTAAACTTGTTTCCCCAAATCATTATAATTATGAAGTTAGGATAGAGTAAATAATCCCCTTTATCTTCTAGGTTTTTAACAATATTTTATCCAATTCTGGGCATGGTTGGCCATGGATGGCTTTCCAAACCTATGTATAGACATATTTGGCTATCCTAACCATGTTCTTGGTGTAGGAATATATGTGTGTAAACTAGTGATGATCAAAAATTATATTCTTTATGTAGTCTATGGTTAGGCTTGATAATTCCCCAACGTCTCTATAATAGGTTACCATAACAACATCTAGCAAATATGACATCATATATAAATTTACCAAAGGAATGGGATGCTTGTCTTTGTGAATTGTTTGCTCCCTTAGGTGGAAGTTGATTATCTCTCCCATGGCATATGTAGCATCATGGGTGAGCATCAAGTAAATTAATGGTACCTAGTCTAAATTCACAAAATGAATACTCAACATACCATAGAGTTGATTCAATAGAGCCATGTTGATGTGAATCCCAATTATAAACTTCTCTATGGAAATATGCCCCTTAGATTCTTCCATTTTCATGTAATAGTCTAGCCTAGGAGTAATCATGAATATAATGCCTTGTTAATTGAGCTCTTTGTGTTAAACTATGGCTATGTATGCTTGTTATAATGTGCATCAGGTATGTTCAAAGATAAATATCTTTGGAAGTTAAATCTCAAAATTTATGTAACCATTGTGTTATTTATAGAATAATTTAGGAAGGCATCCTATGATATATTTCTTGATAAGAACAAATCTTGTAGGAGGTCAATGCATGGCATCACATCTGACTTGGTAGCATAAAAATGTAACATTTAGCATTTGAAAGCCAATAATTATTTGAAAAATAGCCTATCATCAAGTGTCATCTCATCCTAAAATGAAAATATGTCCATTGAATCCACTACATCTCATAGATTTGAATTGTTGGTGTACCTATTCTTGAATATGGTGGCACTAACCATTATATCTATAGATTCTGTGGAGTCCTTAATTGAGTATGGTGATGTCATATTCGATCCCTTAAATGTATTGTATGAAGATTCCATAATAATATACACTCTATGTATTTTGAAGTTTCCTTCTAGGTGCTACGTATGTTGTATGATCCACTCGGCTCTAGCTTAATCATTGTTTTACTACCAGTGCTCTTTGAGGTAGTAGCTAGAGATATTTATCATTGTAAGATAGAAAGAGACTTTGAATGCAAGTTTGATTGAAATCAATGAAGGATTCTAATGGCTACTTATCACATATATAGGATTTTTTGAATAATAGTTCATGCAACATAAAAGCTTAATGTTCACCTTGTTTTTATATTCTAGTATAATTCAAACTTTATTAATTCAAGTTGGCAAGGGTATTTAGTATGTATCATTAGAAGACACTTTAACTTTATTTTGGATAAGTATGGAAAGGGATAATATTTTTATTGGTAGTAAGGTATTCAAGTTTATATTGGGGACTAATCTTTTATAAAATATCCATAACAAAAAGCCGATCATTTGGCAATATCATTGGGAAAAAAAAATTAGGCAAAATGTCCAAGGAAATTATCCTAAAGGGTCATTGTAAAAAGTCTAAAGGGTTATTTTCTTTAGGAAATAATTTGAAGGATCTAATTCATAGAGAAAATTTCGCCTGACAAAAGTCCTGAAGGGTCTACTTCATAGGATAAAGGCCCATGATAATATGCTAAAGGATAAGTCCTGGAGGGAAAAGGGTCTAGGATAAAAGTTTTGAAAGGTAAAGTGGCAATGACAAAAAGCCTGAAGTGTCTATGTAAAAAGGCTTAAGGACAATTTTAAAAGGCTAAAGGGTAGGTTTTAGAGAGCAAAGGGCCATGCCCATTATCCTTAAGGGTAAATGTAGAAAGGTTTTAGGGGTCTACCTGATGGTAAAAAATGCCATACGGGTTTACTTCATAGGGTAGAATGGACTAGGATAAAATTCCTAAAGGGTATGTTTTGGTAGGGAAAGGGCCATTTCAAAAAGCTGAAGTGAATTTCAAAAAGGGTGAAAGGTAACCCTATCAGGTCAACATGACCACAAAAAAAGGTTGAAGGATAGGTTAGTTAGGTAAAGGGATAAGGGACAAAATTATTGAAGGGTAAGTGATCATTTTAGAAAGGTCAAAGGGTAGGTTCATAAGGAAAGGAATTTTGTTGGGGGATTCATTTTAGACAAAATGTTTGAAGACCAAATTTTGTCAGGAAAAAATTCTTGAAGACCTAATTCTGTTGGGGAATTATTTTTGGCAAATTTTTTTGCAATAATCTCCCTGACAAAGATAAGTCCATAAAAAAATATACAAATATAAAGTCTAAAAGAAATAAAGTTGATAAACGCACTGCATAAAACACCCAAAACATAAAACCTATAAAGACAAATTAGATAAGTCCCAAAGTATAAGCTTGAAAATATAAACCCAATCAAACAAAAGAGTTAGTCTTATGAAAACACAATACCACTTCCATCTTTTCAAATTTATAAGAGTTCAATAGTAAGTATTTTACCATATTTTTCATAAGCATATAGAAGAGGGTCTTGAATTTAAGACCATAATTAAAAAGGTGCATCCCCATTTCTCCTTAAAAGATACCTTGAAGGGCATTGTAGTACCTTCAAAGCTACTTTGAAGTTATATCCTAAGAGATACCTTTGAAACTTGCATAAAGGTATTCTTGAAGTTACTACAAGGCCCTCCAAGGTATCTCTATCTACCTTGAAGGTATCTCCTAAGAGATACCTTTCAAACATGCATAAAGGTATCCTTAAAGTTATTATAAGGCCCTCAAAGATATCTCTATCTATTAAGAGAACCCTTGAAGGTACCACAAAGACCATGTTGATGCCTAAAGCTCTCACCCTCGATGAACAATTTATGATGGGAAGCTTTACAGGTGTAGGGCCAATTTATGATCTATAAGGCAACCTCAAGGATTTTAGAAGCCAGATATTTGAATTGGATTGGGGAAAAGGGGAAGAAAGAAAGAGATTAAAGTAAAACTTAGAACAAAACTTATTAAATTGATGCATTGAGATCTTTAAAGTATTAACTTACAATTGCATAAAATAGCTTTAATCTTGGAACATCATAGACTATGAAAGGAACACATACATGAATTCAAGTCTATGGCGTAAAAAAGAACCAATACTATAGAAGTAGAGAATGGACATAACAAATATAAATAAATTATCACTCAGTTTGACACAAAACACCACATCCTCTTCATTAATGGGTGGAAAACACCATACAAAAGGCCAAAGTTACAATATATAGTATAATCATTATTGTGAGGGGCATTTGCTAATGTCGTAGAATGAAAAATTATAACTACTACTTCTATTTTAAAATTAGACTATTACAAATGGTTTCTCTTTGATAATAGAAAAAAAATTATTCCTCTACTAGCCCCTTACAAAAGAAAAGAGTTGTGCTTATATACGTGCAACAGCCTCTTAAGAGAAAAACACCTAGAACTAGGCACTTGTTCCCATGATGAGGTCATTACAACTGAATATAGTTTTGAGTAACTATTCATGCTTATTCATTTATAAGGAAGGACATTTGAAATACATGGTTTATTGGCTAAATCTACATAATTAGTTAGTTTTCACCAAAAATCATGCAATGTGTTACTCTTTTGAAACACTTTAAGTTATCCTAAAGTGTACTTAGTCAATTTTTTAGGGACATGTAGTAATATATTTGGTTTTATGCTAGGGAATAATCTTTTAAAAAATACCCACAACAAAAATCCCACCATTTGGCAATATCATCGGTAAATTTGTTTTGGGTAAAATGTTCAAGGCAATTATTCTGAAGGGTCATTTCAAAAAGTATAAATGGTAATTTTCATTGGAAAACAATCTAAAGGATCTAATTTTTATGGAAAATTTCCCATGTCAAAATTCACAAAAGGTCTACTTCATAGGATAAAGGCCCAAGACAATGTCTGGAAGGATAAGTCCTGGAGGGCAAAGGGCCTAGGATAAAAGTATTGAAGTGTAAAGTGGTGATGGAAAAACACCTAAAGGGTATTTATAAAAATGTTGAATGACACTTTTAAAATGTTGAAGGGTAGGTTGTAGAGGGCAAAGGGCCATGCCCATTATCCTAAAGGGTAAGTGAAGAAAGGTCTGAAGGTTCTACATCATGGCAAAAAATGCCTGAAGGGTCTACTTTGTAGGGTAAAATGGTCTGGGACAAAATTCATGAAGGGTAAATTTTTTTGGGGAAAGGGACATTTAAAAAATCCAAAGGGAAATTCAAAAAAGATGAATGAAAATTTTGTTGGGTCAACATGACCACAATAAAAAGGTTGAAGGGTAGGTTAGTCAGGTAAAGGGATCTAGGACAAAAGTCATAAAGGGAAAGTGATATTTTTAGAAAGGATGAAGGGTAGGTTCATAAGGCAAAGGAATTCTATCATGGGATTAATTTTAGACAAAATGTTCACAGATTAAATTTTGTCAGGAAAAAATCTTGAAGACCCAATTCCATCAGGGAATTATTTTAGATAAAATGTTTTTAATAATCTCCTTGACAAAGATAAGTCCATGGGAAAAAATTTGAAAATATAAAGTCTGAAAGAAATAAAGTCAATAATGGCATTGGACACCCAAAACATAAAACCAAAAAAGACAAATTTCATAAGTCCCAAAGTATAGGCTTGAAAATATAAACCTGATAGAATAAACCCAATAGAACAAAAGATTTAGTCTTATTAAAACACAATACCACTACCATATTGCCAAAGGTATAAGAGGCCAATAGTCAGTATTTTTCTAGATTTTGCATAAGCATATAAAAGAGGGTCTCAAAATTAAGACCATAATCTAAAAAATTTGGTCCCAATTTCTCCTTAAAAGATACATTGAAGGGCATTGTAGTACCTTCAAATCTACCTTGAAGGTATCTCCTAATAAATACCTTTCAAACTTGCATAAAAGCATTCTTGAAGGTACTACAAGGCCCTCCAAGGTATCTCTATCTACCTTGAAGGTATCTCCTAAGATATACCTATCAGACATGCATAAAGGTATCCTTGAAGTTATTACAAGGCCCTCTAAGATATCTCTATCTACTAATAGAACCCTTGAAGGTACTTTAAAGACCCTGTTGATACCTAATGTTCTCTCCCTCAGTGAATAATTTCCTATGGGAAGTTTTACAAGTGTGGGAACAAATTTCAGTCTGTAAGGAAACCTCAAGGATTTTAGACGTTGGCTCTTTAAATTGGATTGGGGGAAAAGGGGAAGAAATAAATGCAAATAAAACTTAAAATGAAACTAATTAAGGTGATGCACCAAGATATTTAAAGTATTAACCTACAATTGCATAAAATAGCTTTAATCTTTGAACATCATAGACTATGAAAGGAGCATATGCATTAATTCAAGTCTATAATGTAAACAAGAACCTATACTATAGAATTAGAGAATGGAAATAACAAATATAAATAAATTCTTACTCAGTTTTACATAGAACACCGCATCCTCTTCATTGATGGGTAGAAAACACCATATAAAAGGCTAAAGTAACAACATACAGTATAATCCTTCCCATGAGGGGCACTTGCTAAGGTCATAGAATGAAAAATTATAACTACCTATACTCTTATTCTAAAACTATACTATTAAAAATGGCTACTCTCTAATAATATAAAAAATAATTATCTGTCTACTAACCCCTTATAATAGAAAAGATTCATGCCTATATAGGCATAATGGTCTCTTGATAGAAAGACACCTGGAACTAAGCACTTGTGCCCATGATGAGGTCATTGAAACTAACTAGAATTTTTAGTAACTATTCATGCTCTTTTACTTATAAATATATTTGAACTACAAATGGTTTATTGGCTAAATATACACAATTGGTTAATTTTCACCAACAATCATGCAATGTGTTGTGATTTTGAAACACTTTAAGTTATCTTAAAGTGTATTTGGTCAATTTTTGAGGGATAGGTACAATACCTTTTAATTTTATACAATACCTAAATTCTCTCATAAATTTTATCTATAGAAAAAAAAACCAATGAAAAGATAAAGGTTCCCAAGTAGGCATTCATGGTGTTCAAGCCTTCAAAAATCAAGTATTATTCCAAGAACAAGTTCAAGAAATCTTGCAAGTTTAAAAGTTAAGTACTAATCAGGTTATTTGGTTTTTTATAACTTTGTACTTAGCTTTTGCCTCAAAAAAATGTCTGAAAGAATTAAGTCTTCGAGACTTTTGTATTGGGACACTTTATTGAAAAATGAACCTTCAATAAAATCATTTGGGATAATTTTCTTGAAATAATAAACACTTAAATTGAAGGAATGTTATAGAATCTAAGTACTAATCAGGTAAATTTATAGAATCTTAAATTATATACACAACAACAAATACAAAGATAAACTAACATGGTGTTAAGAATTATAAAACATAGATAGAATAATACAAGATAAAACAAGCTAAAACAAAATAGAGTAAACATTGTGCACTAGGCATATGTAAAAGAATCCTAAGAAAACAATGACAGAGCTAGTATATTAATCTCTATCACACATCACCATAATATTACATTACAATTTTATGGAATACAAAAATAAAAGAGTCATGTCACTATTATATTTTATCACTTGGCTAAAAAGGCTGAAGACATCTAAAATATCATATAGATAATAAAATGATACCCTACACATATGTCCCTACTCCATGTCACACACTTTCATGGAATTAAACTATTGTTTCATCTCAAGATAAAATCTGAATTATAATCTTGGCTAAAGATATAAAATATTAACCTTTCACAAAAGTGGTAGTAATCATTCTAAGTGATATTTACTAGTTTAAACCCCTAGTGCACTACTTATCCACCATTTTAGGTTTTCAACTAAGTAGCATAGTTACCTACTACCCTTTCCAATTTTCTATAGATTAACATAACTAGGTGGTTGTCTAGGTTAGGCGTATTCAACCAACCTAGCCCTAGTTTGAATGCTTATGACTATGTTACAAAGCAATTTTTTTTTCTTAAACTATAAAACTTGAACTATGTATTTACCTACTACAAAGATCATGCCAAAGTTTGACCAAGTAGCTATGTAGGTTGTGGATACCCAGACTGCACCTTTGTATCCAATTTTCTCTTCTACATTTTTTTTTTGAGATTGTATAATGGAATGAACTTAGGTTCATTTATGATATGTGAAATAACTACTTCAACCTATAAGAGTTCATGCTTAAACATTTTCCAATTATCAAGTACTTCCCACACCATGGTAAGAAAAATGCATAGTGGAATCTGAATGACCATCAAGTTGTGAACATCTACTTCTTCTATGATGATAAGGAAGTCTCTAGCATTTGATAGCTTAAGATGGTATCTAACACAATATCATCTAACCTATCTATAGTCCTTTGGTCTTGAATAACCACAAATGTGTTACACATTATCTCATTATGCTAGACCTATATCTTCTTCATCATGATATCCATGGCATCTAAAAACTATTGAAATGAACCATTTAGTGTTTCCCCATTAGCCATTTGATCATTCAATACAAATTTAGCTTTATCTGCTATTTTGAATTCTATATTATTAGAATTCAAGGATTTGTCAAAGTGTTGCCTCCTATCAATAATTATTTATGCAATCTATTTAGCTTGATACACAATAATATCTAGGACCTATACATATTCCTCTAGAAGTTTGTAAATGCCTTTTGTCTTAGCATGGATAACTTTCCCTTGGGTGCACAATTTATGTGCACTCACCCAATCCTTTGATAGATTAATTAGTAATGTAGTGTTTTATTTATCCTCATACATTACTTGATCACCAAGGACTTACACAACCAAATCAAGAAAAGAGGCATTGATGAGCTACCTATCCTCAACATTTTAATTTTATGCTTCCACTTTCTCTTCACACAACATAAAAATAATATGTTCCAAGTTTGAATCCTTTTATGTAATGTATTTTTAGAATGAATCTTGTCCTTCAATTTTATTGGATAATGGAAGATAAAAAACCATCCAAATATATTTCTATATAAGTGGAAACAAGCATAGTGGATTTCATTTAGACTATGGTAGGAGATGCCAATAATTGAGCTAATGAAAGTAGAAAGTGTTGCAATGAGATTATGTGGTAGGGATGTCCCAAAATATTTGGGTAAAGGGGAGAAAATTTGATAGTGAATTCTCCTTTGATGCACCTGAGTAGGTCACATCCTTATGGGAAGCTTCTTCCTTGGTAGCTTGCACCTCTACCTCTGCTTTCACCTTTTCATACTTACATATGACCTCTTGATGCTCTCTTCTCTTCCTTTTGGCTTATACTTACTTGGATTTATTTATTTTATCCTAAGCTTCTTTGTCCTTATTTTTCTTGAACAAAGCTTCTTTATATTTCTTTTGTTGTTCTTCCTACTTGACATGTTGTTTGTCTTATTCTTATTGTGCACATTGGGATTTTTACACTACTAGTTCTATGGCATATTTCTTCTATTTATTCTTCTTTGCTTTTATAATTTTCCTTTCTTCATTCTTCTTAGCCTCCTCCTCATGATACATGGTATCCTATGTAGCATCCATTTCTTCTAATAGATTTAACATAGTGGTATCTAGGGATCCCTTAATTACATTACATCATCTATTTCCATATCAGATTGTGAGTGCTCCAAAGATTTAGATTTGATAACCACACCCATATGCATGAAAATATTTCTTGAGTTAGTTGAGGACAAGTGTCTCCTTGTGTCTCCTCATGCCCCTAGACTTCACCTGATGGGCACTAATTATTATGGATGACTCTCTGAAAGATACCATACATTCTATTATGTGGTTTAAGGCCTCACCTGATGATGACTGTATTGTTTATGAATTAGTGGTCATACCAGGATCCCTTCCTCTAGTAGATCTACAAACTATGTAGATGTTTAACTAGCTTTTGGATAATTTTTACCACAAGTTTAAATTGAAATTATTCTTGGCCTATAGTATCCATAATAAAAAGGGATGGGGTTGTGTAATGTCAACTAAATGGTCACTACTTACCTTATTCTATACTTGGTAAGTGCACACTACTTTCCAAAATAATAAATCCTTCTCCTCCTCCTTATCATAGACATTGTGGCCAATCTCTTTGATCATGCATTGAAGAACTTCTTATTAATCAACCCCTAACATTGCAAGATCATACTCCCAAGATATCCTTGGCACATGTGGGTTGTCTAATAAAGACTTGATTTTCTTTGATCTCTTTTTGGCTATTGGTGGTGAGGGTATTTTATGCAAGTCCCTTATGTTTGCCTTTTTATTACTATGAGGGAGTTGTAGACCATTATTGTGAGGCCTATGGTTGCATAACTAGCTTTTATTATTCTTGATCTTACCCACATTGTTGTGCACCTGAAGTGATGGTTTGAACAAGTTGTACTAATGTCATGAATAGGGTTGTCTACCTTCATAATTTAACTTTTTCTTCAACCATTGTGATGAAAAAGGGCATTGGAGTTGTAGTTAGCATGGCCAACTCATGCACCCTGATTTGAATACCATTTTACAACTTGGTTACCAATGCATGTTTCCCTAAATATTACATGACATCCTATGGAATTTGAGGGTGAGACATAATCAAAGCTAGATCCTAAAAACACTATGTGTTAAACCACCATAGTTTCTCATAATATTGACCTATATTAGTCCAAGTGATGCCTACAAGGGTAGTAGCAGGCCAAAAGTCCATAGTAAGATTAAATTGGCCTAGCAGGGTCTTCCATTGGGTGAAGCATAACATCAAAACCAATAATTAATATTAGAAATTTTGTGAGCTACCTAAAAGTACATTTTTGATATTAGTGGTAATATTAGATGTAAGAAACTTAGGTTAATTAAAGTTATCATTCTGGTGCATCATGCAATAGATAATGTCAATTACTCTTTTTATTACCTACTTATCATGCTTCACTATCTACCAAAACCTCTTTATAATACACTCTACCAAAATGTGCATTGAAACATCCTCAATGGAGTTAATTGGGGTTACTTTGCCTTCCCTAGTGGAAAACTTCTCTCAAATAAATGAATGAATTGGCAATACAGTGGACTTGTATGGCAATAACAATTTTCTATGATTTAGGAGGCCTGTGGCTCTCACCATGGTCTGTACATTGATCCAAATGGTGATATCTCTAGATAAATGAATATCCTTTAATTGTATCTACTTAATTCATGACTTCATCTAGTTTTTCTAATGTAGGTAACTTGATTAGCCTCTCTACATCAGAACCCTGAAGGGGATGTTAAAGTGCAAGATCTCCTACTTGTGCACATGGTTTTGTTGATAGGGTAAAGATTAAATTCGATTGTTTATAGAAAGTAGAAGGGATTTGGGTCATTGAATTGGGTTTGTTGAAGACCTAGTCCAATCCCATTTCTTCCTTCTCCATGTATGTGAGTAAGATGAACAACTTGCTCCTATCCATGACTAAACCTATAATCTCTGTTGTTTGATATATTTGTTCTACAAAAATCTAGGTATCATGGGATTATATCAAGAGTAGATAGTAGAATAATCTTCTTCACCAAAGTTTATAATGTTTTGGAATTGTTCTTCCACTTTGTTTATGGCTTACAACATCTAATTTTCTCTTTCCAACCTCTCTAAATTCACTAACTACTTGTGCATGAGCACTCTTCCTCATCTTTAATATTTTATCTTTGATGGTGACCTTTTTTGTCCTTCAAATCTTGAAATTACCCCATTACATGTGTTTGATGTGATGTTATGTCACTTCATGTCACCACTCTATTTAATGAATCCACCTGTCATATCCAAACTTGATCTACCTCAAACAAGATGCAATCTATTGAAATGCCATGTCATTAATGGTATTGCATGACCATTAGTGGTCCTTCTACCATACCTATCTTATTGTCATTTCTTTCATAGACTTAATTTTAGATCAATGTAATTTTTTACCAGATTGGCCCTTAATCTCATTTCTTTAGCAAAGTATAAATAATGATATTTTACATTTTAGACTAACTTATCAAATGCATTTAATAAGTTATATTATGTATACCCATAAGAGCCTCTTATACTCTATAAGCACACAACAATAGATTTAGTAGCAAATGTAACAAGAGTTATTGACCAAGGACCAAGAAATATAGTAGTTAAATAATGAACTGACCACCCACTCATAGATCACAAGTATCCTCCGTATAGTCCAACAATTATATATATATATATATATATATCCTATTGGAAGAGAATAAAGAATATGGCCACCAACTTGAAGCCAATGCTTGGGTTCATCACAAACTCATAGCAACTAAGTGTATAGGTGAGAGTGGCTAAAAACTTGAAGTTTTGGTCCCTTTCATTGTTGGCACATGTCATCAATATGCTCCTCAAGAAATAATGGAGTTCTTCTTTAAATAAAAGGTGTGCCATTGGTCGAGGGAAGTGGGAACCATTTTTAATAAGAATTTCAAAGTCAATTTAGAGGGTGACATGCATCACCATAGTGCTTCTTACATATCCCTAAGATTTCATAAATGAAGTTCAATCTGTCAGTCTCAGGGTCAATGAGATGGAGACACTTGTTATAACTATAGAGAATCACTCACCTAGTGAACTTGAAATATTTTTCAAGTGTCCAAATGTCACAAGTTCTTGGGTGCATGCCACATGTTATTGAATATTGAAAAATAAAGTCTTAATATTAATGTTTTAGGTACATTTGAAGGTATTACAAGGCCCTTCAAGGTATCACATAGTACTACCTTCAAACCTTCAAGGGTACCCATATGCATGTTTTAAAGGTGTCTCCTACGAGATAACTTTAAAGTTTTGGGTCCACAATAGAGGTTCAAATCAAATATATAATTCCAAAATATAAGAGGCTAATAATTTTCCATAATTTTTTTCAAAACTCCCATTACTCATTATAATTTTTTATTGTAATAAAATACATGGTTTAATATTGACTCAATTATCTATTTTTATCTACACGTCTATTCCGCTCTGATGCATATTTACAATGTATCTCCTAGGAGATACATTTAAAGTAAGATGAAGAAAGAATTTAAGTATGTAGTATATGATATTAAAATATATTATTTTTTGGATTAACATATCTCCATGCTTATGTTCTAGTATAAATATAGATTTGTCTCCTACATATAGATATAAATTGAACTTATTATATACATAACCTGATTAATAACTCTTCTCATGTCTTTTGTAAATTTACAAGATAAAAAATCATATATCAATGGATTTCCAATATGGAGAATATGTTTATCTCATTAAAAATGGTAAGGTCATTATTGAAGGAAGAACACACAAAGTGGGAGGTCTAGATGCTGAATCTCTAGAACCCATAAATCTCACTTCCACATACCACAATGAGGAAATACCTATTAAATGTGTAAGTGTTAATGTGATTAAATCTTTTGATTTGAATCAACCACTTCCATTTCATACAAATTTTATGGATAATTTGGGGGATGTAGTTGATATTTTTACTATATGGAACACAAGAATGCTGCAACATATCATAGATAAGTTTTCTATAGACAATGACATGGAACAAAGAAAAAATAATTTGAGTTTAGTTCTGCATATAAAACCATTGAAATAATAAAACCCTTGATTGGATTCATTTTTTCAATATATCAATGATCCTACCACATTTAAAATCCTAAGAAAAAATAATTGGGAAAAAGGTACATTTATTGCACAAATGTATAACTCTTGCAAATGATGAAAAAATTGCTTTTGCTTATGTTGAATTTGCACAACCAGGGGAGATTTTTAGTTGGATTCCTATCCCAATTTTAAAAAATGAATTGGGAATGTAAATAAGGTAATTTATAAAACATTGTGAGACTTGAAGTATAGAGGTAACTGAAACATCTATTATTAGATGGCCTTCCAACAAAATAGTGGACACTAAGACTTGTAGAGAAATCAATTTACCATACATGACACTGAAGGAGAAATAAATTGGAAATGTTTGGGACATAGTGGATAATTAATTTACTCATTTCCTAAAATTCCTAGTGAAAAGGCATCCAAAAAATTAACTCATGCCTACAAATACTCAGGCTGAAAAATAAATCAGCCAAACACTTCACTTAGCCAAGTGGAGTTTGATGATATTTTAAAATTTTAAAATATTAAAGCATAGAGGCAACATGTCTTGGATGCACTTTCTGTCAATTTGTTTAAGAAAAATAAAAACAAAATTAGTGAGATTTTAACAATGTATGATGATAAATAGGGATATTTTGCACCAAAAAAAAATAGTTAGGATTGTCATTTTATATTTTAAAATTTTAAAATATTAAGTTGATTGATTCCACCACAATAAATATGAGGCAACATGTCTTGGATGCACTTTCTGTCAATTTGTTTAAGAAAAATAAAAACAAAATTAGCATTGATTTTTAGGGTACAGAGATCTATTTGGAAGCTTGAATTAAAATATATGGATTGAAGAGAAGTATATTTTTTTACATTTAAAATTTTGCCATAAAAATGGGGAATGAAATTCATTCAATGCAGGGATATTTTGACAAAAGCCACAAAAGAAGACAATGACAACTAAAGATTTGTTGGACCAATTGGTGGATGATTCAATGAATGCTCTAGGAAACTTATTTAAATAATGGAATATAACTTGAATATAACTTGAATAAGTATGTACAACAATTCAATGAATTTGGTTTGACCAAAAATAGTGAGTGGGAGGATCTAGCATATTACTTCCAAAACATCCATAACATAATGAAATAAGACATGTTCCCTTCTAAAATTGAGAGCATAAGATATTTTTAGCCTAGAACTCATCACAACATACCCCTGCATAGAGATATGCACAAAATGGTTCATGATAGTACTCTTGATTTTGGAGTGTCATCTACAGATACATATGTTGGTCTAAAGAGCAAAAGAACAAAAATTACATTTAATCCAACTGAAGATGTGCAAATTGGAGATATGTTATTTTTTAGACATAATGATTCTATAGGAGTGGACTATATAGTATGGGTTGCTAGAGCTAAAATAAATATTAAGATACTACAAAAAGAATGGGGATATAGAATGAAGAGTCAATTTACATTGGTTTATCCTAATTCATGTAGGTAAAAAGGATGAAAAAGAAGCAAAAATGTATTCAAGATGCTTGGACAATAAATGGAATCCAAACCCAACTAACACATCTTTACCATCCATACTCATAGATAATATCATCTACACTTGTAAACCAAATAAAAACTGGAGAGGTCATACACTTTTTATCACTATTATTTTGAAAAGCATTGTAACAAACTATTTGAATGCATCGTCCCACTAGGAACTAACCAAAATAGTGATAAAAGGATTAGGAAATATGAAATGGTGTTTCCTTAATTTTGGAATGAGAAATAAGAGTGTTTGTTTTCAAAATTTAGTCTATTTTTTAGAATGTATAATGTTTTATTGTTTTATTTATTTCTAGTGGCACTTTGCATTTTGGGTCTTAGAAAATACACTTTGGCAATCGAGTTTTATATTTTATACTATGAAAATTCAATATTTTGGTAACTATGCATCTATTTAATAACATTTAACTATTAGAATGTCCAATTCATAGTTTTATGATTCAAAATGGTCTTTGGCTTTTATGTATTCCAAATAGCTAGATCACATTTCGTGAATCATGAAAACCTCTTTGGATTTTTGGTTTTTCAAATTAAAATTCACACTTTACATCCTTCAAAATGGTCTTCAGCAAATGGTCTTTGTAATTTGCACATTTGATAATTTACACGAGATTTTGTGTTTTGAAAAATATACTTCGGCATTCCCATGTATGCAAAAAGGTCTTATAAGTTTACACCTCATAATGTCTTACTTGCACATCAATATTTGTTCTTGGACATTTACGTATTGACAAATGTTATTTATATTTTTAGTTTTTTAGATTACACTTCATATAAACACCTAAGATTGTGCCACATGGCACAATCTTGGTGACTTAGCTATGTGGAAGGATGACCAATCCAAATAAAAGTTCTAAATAATGCAAGCACCTGAGATTGTAATACACATCAAAATCTTGGTAACTCGACTATGTGGGAGATTATATTAATAATATAATAATAGAAAACCCATGATTAACACATGGAATATACATAAATATGTGATAAAATTTTATGATCATGAGGATGTCACCTGAATCAGAATAAATAGATAGTTCATGATTTAATCAACTAATGACATGTGGCATCCCAATCATCTTAGGTGTTTTAAATCACATATCACCCAAATTCTTGATTGATGTATGAATTATTTTTCCTTAAAAAATAAACTACCGAGTCTTATTATCTATAAATGCATGGTCTATGAACTAGTTTGAACAACTGTATAATTTGGACTTATTTCAATTATATAATATAGATGTGATTTATTTGTAATAAGTCCAAGTAATTCTTGATTAAGTCTAAATTATTTATGATAGTTTTCAACTACTAATTATTTATGATCATTTTAAATAATTTGGACTTATAAAAAATACATTAGACAGATGTGATTTATTTATAATAAATCCAACTTAATCTTGATATAGTCCAATTTAATCTTGATACAATCCAATTTATTTTTGATAGTTTTCAAAATTTTGGACTATTGATAAGTCCATATCATCTAAAATAGTCCTTAAAGAATGAATTAAAATGAAATTTTACAAGAACTGATACTAATGACAAGGCAAAGATCTTATTGATGGAATGCACATGAAATTATATTTCATGATTCAATTAAAAATATGATCAAGAATTAAATTATAAATCCAAAATGGTTGTTTACTTCGCATTCCCAAGAAGACCTTTCCTATTCCTAGTAGAAAGGATAAACAACTTATTGAATAAGACAAAAGCCATCTAGAGATAAAAAATACACATAGGAATAAATAATAATTATATACAATATTTTTAGAATATAAACTAAAATTCAAAATATGTTTAAAAAGCGTATTCATTATTACTATGATTCCAATTTGAAACTTAAAAAAATAAACAAGAATTAAGGGTGCAACTAGTCAATGTGGGTTGGCTTTGAAGGATTTCATATAAGCTAATCCCAATCATAAATTTTTAATGTGGATGAAAAATAAACTAAAAATTATACCACCATATCCATATTATACCTTATTTAAGGTACATTGACAATAACTTCCCAAGGTTAAATGCTTACTGGTGTACTATAACAATAAATGGTTGAAAACTTCATGCAACTAAAAAATAAAAACTTAGGCAATTTTGATATACCATGGAATACGTGGAAAATAAAATCTTATTACAGTGTTGTATAATGGCTTGAGTATTGGCTCAATACCCATAACACCATGGATTATGTAAAAAAATGAAGATCACTTTACCTAGAACAACAACACCTTTGAATTTTCAAACTACCAGAACATAATTTCTAGGAAAATAAAATAAATTTGAAAAACAAAATTGAAAACCAAATCATAAAATCAAAGGATATAAAACAAATTTATGGATTAACTAATATGTTCTACCATATTTTTGATTAAAAAAATGTGATTATATATTTAAAACTAGAGAATATTAGAATTCTAAAGATGTACAATAATCAACATTTTAATTTTGATAATTTGCTAAATATAAGAAACTACTATTTTTGAAAAACACTAAGAAGAGATATTCTTAGCTTGCACACATTTTTGTTTGACTTTTATGACTATTTAAATGTGTAAATCAGTATTAAATGTGACTTTGTATGCTTATAATAATGAACTTGGCATATTTAGATCTCAATAAATTTGATTATATTTGATAATCACAAGCCTAACCATTCCTCTACCTTCAAGAGAATCATGGCCTTTGTAAAATAAAATTGGATGTCATGTGCTTCCTCCTTTAACAAGCCTTATTCCCCATATCTCTCCTAGATTCTCAATCAACTTAATGTTGACATTCCTAGTAAATCCCAAAAGTAGTGTGTTGATATATCTAAGCTCAAGTGGACTCATCCTCCTCCCAACTAGTTCATATTAAATTTTGATGGGGATGCTAAAGGAAATCCAGGTTCAGTAGGAGTGGGAGGATTCATAAGGGATTTTAATGGGAATCTCTAGCCTGCCTATGTAGGACCTCTTGGGATCCAAATGAATCACATATTAGAAGCCAAAGTTGCTTTATGAGGCAATGATCTTGCAGTGAAACTTGGCATGAAGTATCTTTAGATTGAGGGACATTCCATGAATATCGTAAACTATTTAAAAGGCTCAACTCAATCTTTCTAAAACATTATTAGGATCACAAATTATGCAAAAAACCTACTATCCTACTTCAAAGGGGTGTCAATCATTCATGTGTATAGAGAGGGAAATAGAAGTGCTAACAAAATGGCTAATATTAGGGTCCAAATTACCTCTTTTACAAGCTAACAAGCTGATGAGTTCCCTAATGATGTCAATCCTTTTATCAAACTCAATAAAGGACATACCATACAATGTAATGATGTGCTTATTCATGACTATTCATACCCAACCTAAGAGAAATGATGCTAACACATGCAAGGACATTATAATTCAATCACTTTTAAAGGCTTTGCATGCACAGATTAAATTGACACTTCACAACAATAATTTATTTGGCTCCACTTTCAACAGTCCCTCTAATCTCATTTTTAAGGGCTTGGGCCATGAAGTTTGTAGAAGAAGCCTATATAAAAATAAAATGGGAGGTGACCATGACTATTTTGAACCCATCTCCTATGTATATGCTAAGGAAGATGAGTATATTTGGTATAAGATGGTTAAAGGGGGTCTGGATACATACATGGAGTGGTTGGATGGGCATGACATTATTTTGTCTAAGGATTTTGACCATGGATGGATGGACATAGAGGTCTGCATGCATGGTTTAAATATTCTAATTATCAAAGAGCTTATAAGTGAGATCATGGGATGGATTGATCAAGGGTTAAATCTTTCAAGGATTAAAAAATTAAGGAAGAACTTATCAATATCTTCTATAAAAAAGAGAAGAAGCCAAAGGTGGCATCTTAGAAAGGGTTTATGAGGGTAGACCTTCTAAGGAAGTGGCTAGACGTATGCTTGTAGATCATACATTATATCACACTCAAAGGAAAACATATGGTAATCTTTTCACACCACTTTTTTTTGCTCAACCACTTTAAGGGTCACATTATCAATCTCCCTTTCTTTCTTTTAAAATATCTAGATGCCATGATTTTGAATTACAATACTAATCCCTCATTGGATCTTATCCACCAAGGGTTGATTATATTGTTGGTTAAGAAGGGTGAACCCTTATGGTCAAAATTTTTGTCATAAGTAATTAATATTACCAATGAACAAGAAGATTCTTTTAAAAAAGAGTATTTCTTCATGGATTCTGAGTCTGATAAAGTTGGGAATGATCAAAATGTTGGTAAGAGAGAAGAGTTTATGAAGGAAGAACCTAAACTAAGAGGAAAAGACATGGGGGTTATTAAATTCATGACACCAATTTCTAATAGGCATCAAGTTTTTATAAACCCTAAGATCAAGGATGACATTGAGTAGTCCCTTGATAATTTACATAACAAGGTGTCTATTCAAAAATTATTGTGCAATAAAATTATGGATGAATTTTTAAATCTTAAAGGTCTATTGGTTCAAGGGATTTATGATATGAGTTTTGGCAAGGAACATGTAAGAATGGATGTGCTCACTCCCCAGGGCAATAAAAGTACTCATAGATACAAAGCAGAGGAGAATAATAAGGATTCAGAGTAGGGGAAGGAGGAGTCTAAGCTCATAGGTTATACATGCAAGAAGTAGGTTGATGAGAAATAATAAGTAGTTAGGTACTGGATCATAGGAAAGATCAATAAAGTGGATAGCACTGAGACAAAGAAATTGATATATTATTTTGAGTCTGACTAGTTGGCCTTGTTTGCTTTTCTTTTGTTTAGCTTGGGTTTTTTTGCTAGATATTAGTGTCTTTTAGGCTGAAAGTGGTTTATCCTATCATGTTCTAGGCTTTATCCCTTTTTATTTTGTTGTTGTATCATGCTTATCTTCTATTTTCTTTTGTAAGGGTACAAGACATGTTCAACTTATTTGTTAACCTATCTAATAAAAAAATAATGAACATAATAAAAAGCTACTTCTAGATATATCTGCTATATTTGGACTATAGTGTAGGCTATTTTTGTTTGTTAACCATAAAATCATCCCAGTTGATTGAAATAAATGACAAAAAATAAAATACAAAGGAAAAAAATTGTGTATATGACACATTAGAGGTAAAATCATATAATATCTTTAGACATAAATACTATAATTAGATGATAATATAGGCTATTTGATTCCATTGACTATAGTTTTGTACTTATTAACTATGATAAAATAACTAATAAATGCACATGTTGTGCTTATTTATTAATAAATTTGATAAGTCACACTTTTCAGTATGTTTCATAAATTTTTTTATTTATACTTTTCTATATTTCAAACCCAAAGGGATGTTTGATAGCTTGAAATTGCATAGTAAAATAGTGGAGTGTAATGGGGCTGAGATGAGCTCAATCAACCCCTTGATGATTGTGACTGCATATGTATCCAATACTCTATGGAGATAAATTAATTCCATAGTTATTGCACCTATATGTATTATGAAGTTATGGTATTTGACTGTGTGTATTCAACTATAAAATGGATTTGATACTTGATAATGATAAAAATTTTACATGCTTTCTAATTTTAATGAATTGGCTTATGGTTGTTCCTTACGAGGGAGCTTGAATTTGGAGAGAATTGTGCAATTTTATCAATGTGAAATAGTGTGTAAGATTGAGAGAATTGAATTACAAGAGGGGATAATTAATGAACTTTGATGTGTATTTATAGGCAAACCTTTTTATAATTTCATTTAGCTGGCCATGTATAACATGCAGTAAGACGTAAAATAATGATTTGAATTTTAGAAACTAGTCATTATTTATTGTGGGGGATAACCTACCTAAGTGAAAAAGATCCTAGAGATCAACTTATCCTAACAAAAAAGATTCTATAAGGAGTACGGACACCTATCCTAAGTTAAAAATAGTTTTAAAGTGATTTAAATCACTTCAACATTTGGTTTTTAAATTTATGTCTAGTAGCAACATCGATCTTGCATGTAGATAAATATTTTAGATAAATGAAAATATGAGATTTATGTCTTTATACACAATTCATGTGGTCTAATATGTGTCAATAATTAGAATTTTATAGTATGTGTGACCAAATTTGTGTCTATAGTGAACCATCTTCTTGTGTGATATCAACATCTTGTTGTATTCATAAAATCTACAAACATGTCTTCTTCACATTGAAACCCTAGCTCCACTTTTGACATTAGGTAAATTTATGAAATAGAATATGTTGATGGGTTGGACTAAACCAACCATTCCAAAATGAATGACTTAGCACTACCTGTGTATCAAATACGTTGAAGATATAAATCAAACCATATATAGGTCTTCTAATTAAGTGAATGTGTGTAATGTAATCTGATAGTATGAATTCAACTAGTTATCTGTATTTTTACACTTGAAAAAAATTGACTTGGATGAGGTATTTTAGACTTGACTAGGGCATACTCCTTGTGACTTATTTGTTGTTTGGTAATTTTATGGAAGTCCCTCTCAATTTGAAACTGATAGAATGGGATTTCTTATTAATTTCTTGATAATGCTGGATAGAGAATATATCAAGGTTGAAATTGTATAAATGGTTGGCTTTTTGGGTAAATTTTCACACCAATGACATGAAAAACATATGGGTTGACCCATAAATATAATTATAAGCTAGAAAATGACTATTTCTTAGAGCTTAGATGAGTCTATTAGGGTAGATTAATGCATAAATTTAGATTCATCTGAGAAAAACTATAGTTGTCTATAAAATAAGAATATTGATCGGATAATCTAAATACATTATGAGTATTATATTTTGTAAGTTACATAGGTTATGGAGTTCATTTAGGTGACTAATTAAAAAAAGGAAGATCATACCCATATAATTCATAGATAAGGGTGTGAAAGATCCATATTTGTATTCACAAGTCATATATGGTAAAGATAAGTTAAAGTGACAATGCCGAGTTCCTAGGCACTAGATTTTAGTGTGTAATAATACCCTCCTTTATTATAATATTGATATTAAAATAATGTTGTTTTAAATGACAAAGATATGTAATATAGTGTGTAAACACACTTTGTCTTTAGGAGAAGGCTCCAAGTATCCAAATTATTCCACACAAAACTAAATAAAAACATGAATTGATTAATGTCCATGAGATTTGGTAATTTAAAAAAAAAATGAAATCTAAAACAAAATAAATGAATACATCTATAAGTGGGTTAACCATGTTTCCCTTTTTTTTTTTGAGATTTGATTCTTTTTTAAGAGTTAGAGATTGTGTTTTATCATGCCCCAATACAAGTGCCAGTCCTAAACTATGTGTCGCTAAGATGAATTCCACAAACCTCATAAAGGATTCGTGACAAGATATTAAGTGTCATTTAAACCTTAAAAATTCTACCTATCTAATCAATTATTTAACCCCAATATTGGATGGTGAAGCCTATATTTAAGCTCATGTTAATTTATTCTTTAATCCCAATATTGGAGGGATGATTTTCCCATACTAAGAGTTGTATGTAAATTGAATCAACCACTACACATGGCCTTATATATTCAAAATTTTACCTATTGTGCCTTTAGTAACATCAATTCCAATATTAAAATAAGAAAAAATATTTAAAATAATGTGTATATGAAAAATATTAATACACCATAATTTTTTCTAACTATACTAATGTTAATATATAATGCCATAAAATATATATCCCATCTACCCAAAATCTAAGAAATCTAAAAAAAATCCACTCATATACCAATAAAATGTCTACATATACCTCCAAGTTTTGTCTCGATCTTTAAATATGTCTTGCATATTATGAACCAAGCTTATAATCTCATGCAAAATTATGAATTGTCTATGTTAGTCCAGATATATATGACAATCCCACTAATATTCCCCCTTTTGAGGTTAATAATGTATATTTTAAGTTACTAATATCTAAATAAAGGGATAAACATGTCATGTTACATAGAAATATGTAAGTTGTTAAATTATGTGCTAACATATAGAGAATATGTCATCATAGTATGATTATATCATCAAAATCATATATGAAACATGTATCCAAAGGAATTAAGTATCATATTAGGATATATATCATCATTAGTCATGTAATAATAATTATCACACATATAAACATCGATAGTAAGATACATTGTAAAATGCATGATATAAAGCATGGTATCAAAAAAAATATAAATATGCATTATGTGGATCACCATACAAAATTTTTAATATAAAATCCTATATTTATCCTCTCATAAGTTCATAAAATTCATTTCCATGTTTCAAAAATAAAATCACATACAATAACACTCAATATCATGCAAGGATATAACCACACACAATGGACTATCAAATGTCACACAACAAGGCTATATCCATATTAAAAAAACAATAAAATGTCATAACCAATCAAGGGGCACATAAATATATAATTATATAATGATAAATTCAATAAATAATGTCACATATTAATGAAAGTCCCACACAAATTATGATACAAAAAAACTAAAAATTAGTTGAACTAGTCCACATAACCAATGTATTTAAATGTCACATCATAATTAAATATCATATCCATGAAATGTAGCAGTATAAGGGATGTAATAAAGAGAAATAAATGTGTAATAATTCTATGTATCTCAATATGATAAATGGAAAATATCATAGAAATATATTATATAAAATGTTATAATGTAACCTATAGAATGAGATAGCCCCAACATTGGCATTGCCCCTATTTGTAGGAATGTCTTGCATTTGTGAATCCATATATCATGTGTGCATTTATTTCCTACATCTCACTCATGTATACCATTAAATTAATGTCCATATGAAAAAATATATGTGATCTAAAAAGCATGTGATAAAAAACATATATCAATTTAATAACTAATAGTATCATTTTATGCTTAGGTCATTTTTTTGAAATAGTTCAATATTTTTGTTTTTTAAATACATACATACATACATACATACATACATACATACATACATACATACATACATACATACATACATATATATATATATATATATATACACATATATATATATATATATATAGAGATAATTTTAAAATAAATTTATTATATGTTTATAGTAAATTATCCCATCAAATGGGTGATCTCATGTAGGTCTTGTATCAAGTGTAGCAATGGTTCCTTCTTATGAACAAGTAGTCTCATTTTCATCTAGTATATTTGAATTAGGAGATACTATCATTATATATCATGACTCATATGATTTTGAATATGATGTTTATCTCTTTTACTAATAGTATCAAATGTATTATTAGTAACCTAAGTACCCATGGTACATCTTGAAATATATTCTAAAGTATAATCATGTAATTGTGTTTAGTGTATAACACATGAAGCTCTAGGTACCATGAGCTTAGGACGTGATTGAGTGGATAATGTTTGTCATGAGTCTTAAATAAATAATTTATATGATTCAAATTGAGTAACTGTTCATATTTTAAATTAAAATAATTTCCATTGAATAGTCTATGTAGAATGAATCTCAATAGGTGGTATATCTAACATGGTGGTGGTGTGGGTGGAGAAGGAACCATCTCCAGTTAAAGAGGATGTTTATATGGAGTAACTAAAACTATAAACACCATATTTACATGTATATATTTAATATATTATTATTTCAATCTTATGTATGCAAGGATTTCCTAATAACATGTAAAATGCCCATGTACTTTTTAAGACAAATAAAAAAGTACAAACAAAAACTATACACTTGAAGTGGTAAAATAATGTGCCCAAGATGGTTCTATTTATTTCTAACAAATCCTTTGACTATATTTGATGTATCCATCAAATCCTCTTGTGTATATCCAAGGGTAGTAAGGAGTGCCATAGTGAATAAAAATTCACTTGAACCATTTTCTATCATGAAAATATGGATACATTTTAATTAAATGTAGGAATGCACAAAAAAAGATGTATAAGTAGGATCATCAGTTACAATATCACTATCATCATATTCAAAAATTGATCATTTTACAAATATTGATTTAAGTGCACCAATAATGACATCGAATTGGTGATTATATGTTGAAGGATGATGATGTAGATAATAGGTCATATGAAACTATTGAATAGCCTTAGTTTTTATTACTACATGATTTGAAAACTTGAAAATATTTTCTTTTTCTCATTGAGAATGGGTAAACACATTGTATGTGAAACATTGAATTTGTATTTATCTAACATGATGTCTCTAGAAACCAATTTTTCAAAAAAAACCTTTAAATTTCCATTTGGTTATGATCCTAAGTAATTTTAAAGTGTATTACTATCATTGAGCTCAAAATTATTTTCATCAATAAGATGTGTAATCTTATTTCTTAATAAAAAATCATCTACTTTTAGATTGCATCATAGATCTATTATAGTCACAACATACATTAATGTTATATCCCTTAGGTAGAGGTGTAATCATATTAACATATTTGGGTAGAGGGAGAGATATGAAGTCGCACTCTAGTAAATTTTGTAACAGCTTATGAGAGGGTTCAATTTGTAATAGTAATAGTAGTAACAGGATGAAAACCTAAGTATAATAAACACCTATAAAAAGTATATTAATAAAAATTAAGGGCTCATGTTATTTTTCCTTAGATGTGTCAACTTTATATTTTTTATTCATTTTTAGCAAATAGGATTAACTTTAAGACCTTATCTAGATCATGAGATTATTGAGGATTTCAATTTTATAAATTATCTAGTGCTTGAAATTTTATAGGATATACCTATTAATATCATTAGGATGAATTATATCTATATATTAATTAACATCTTAGTTATCATTATCTAAATCATGAATTTATTTATTAACATTATCCCATGAATGTATATATTTGTTACAAAATTTGCATCAAAATAATAAGAAGAATAACTAATGTACATCTCATTGATTTTATCCATTTTATATAGGACTAAAGGAATCACATTTTGCTTAATATGAATACAATGTATCCTATCACTTGTCCTTAGATGGAATAGAATGAAATTGTGAAGATATATAGAAGGTTATTGTGATTATGAGGGAAAATAAAAAAAACATATCTAAAAACCAAATTTAAATTCAAAAATATGAAGCCATAGATTGAAGGAAGAATACCTATGAGAAAACATAGGGTTTGACATGCTCAATATAAGAATCAAGTTCATCAATATGTTTTTACTTTCTTTTTTATGAACCTAAATTTTAAAAAAATTGGATAATTTAGATTGTACAATGTATAGAAATAAAACACAAATTTTAATTATAAAGTAGATTATGATTGAACTATTTTAATTCAATAATTATGTAAATTACAAAGAGGATTAAGATACTTAGTTTTTTTCATGTTTATTTAGGTTTGAGACTATGTGTAGGTGATAGAGACTGCTAGAAATGGATAAAAATTCACTTAGATTAAGAAACTAGGTATCTAGGTCTACCTATAAAAATATAAAATAATATTGAAACCTTCATCTAATATAGGTTTTTGAATCTTAATGTAGTTTTATGAAAGAATTATGCCTCATTATTTTGGCATAGACTACTAAGCTTGTTTTTAAACCAATTTCCTATGTGATCTCAATATATTATTATATTATTAGAGTCTAGAAACATTTATCCTTCAATTTGTATCTCTAGTGCCATATTTGACACTAGTTATCTTGTAAGTATAGGATAGATTGATGGTTGATCTAACCCCAACCAATCCCAATTGATGGGCAAACATTGTCTATGTATCTGAAACTCTAAGGATAGAAATTAGATAATAATTATTTCTACCCCTTAAGTTAATATATTCAATTATGATCCAATACTATGAATTCATCATGTGATATAGGTTTCGACAAATGAAAATGGTAAATTTTACTTAATTGAGTTTCTTTAAACTTGGCTAGGGCCTACTCCTTGTGACTTATTTCTAAGTTGGGAAGTTTAGGGAAGTACCTCTTAATGTGCAAGTGATAAAATGGGTATGATTAATACTTTCTTGGTAATTACATATTTGGTATAGGCTTAAGCTTGACTTACATTAATATTGCACATTTTGGATAACTTCTCATGCCATTGACATTTGGAATGTACAATCTGAACCATTAATATAAGTAAAATTTATAAAATGCTCATTTCTTGCCATGTTAATGATTATGGCATGGTTATATGGATAAATTTTTGAAAGGAAATTCAGAATGGTAAGAGGTATCTATAAAATAAAAATATTGATATGATGATATAATATACTATGGGTATGATATGTATTAGGTTAGACACAAACTAGGGAGTTTTTATAGGTGTTTGATAGAAAATTGGGAAGGCTAGACCCATAAAAGGAAATCATATATGAGAGAATGACATGCAAGAGCCATGTGTGTATTATAACATCATGTATGATAATTAAAAGTCAAACTAACATTTCCAAGTGTATAATAAAAAAATTTAGTGTACACATTATGGATTCCTCTATTATTCTTTTTTTTTTCTATCATACATCTTTTCCTCATACATAAATCAAAACAAATCAATTTTGAATATTTTTAGAGGTTTTTCTTATATGTATTGATTTGATAAAAAACCTATTTTTGTTACTAAAAATTATATATTTTTACTATAATAAGGGTTATTTTAGTAAAATTTGTTTAACATAATAAAAATATATCTATTTTTAAAGCAAAATATTAGATTTGTGTATCTACTGATATTTTTTTTAAAATTATTTCATGAAATTCCTCATGGTTTCCTTTGGGTGATAGGTTATTTATTTTTAGCATTATAGCATGGATATAATGGATATATATACATTATATTTTCTAATTTAAAATATTATTCTCATAGTTAAATACTATTTTATTAAAATATATAATATATTTCAAAATCATCTTATTAAATAGATTGAAATTATGTGCAACAAAATTAACTATGAAAATAATGATGATAATTCTTAGATCTCTTTAGTAAAATGTATTATTTAAATTTCAAATTTCAAAGGAATTAATATATTATATATGTAATACTCACCCTATTATATTTGTAACATCTCCATTGGGATTTACCAGAGTAACACAATTTAAAACAAAAATCCACGTACTCTTACATTAGATTTCACCGCGAAAATCCAATTAGTGACCTAGGTGAAACACACTAAAATGTTAACCCAAAATAAACATGTAACATCTATCAGTTAATAATCACTAACATCATATGAAATAAATAATCAAAACTTAATTACATTCATTGTATAAAGTAATTACATAATTCTAGCCATGACTTGTATAATATTATAGCCACTGATGTCAATGTACATATGAGTAAACAATTACATTTTTATCTAGAATAATGTTTCAATAAATTAAATTAATACAAGGTAAAAGGATCCATGGAGCATGAGTCTCATGTACTCCATTATCTATGGTAATCTCAAGTGTAGTCTCTAATGAAGTACTGTTATGGGGAGGGATATCATCATTTAAGTGTTTTTCTACACCAATCACAGACCATCAATCCCCTACACAATCTCTCAACTAGGGAATGGCCCTCCCTTCACATATGGGTAGATAGTGATGGTATGATAACCTAGAGAGACATGGGTAGATAGTGATGGTATGATAACCTAGAGAGACAAGCTACTATCTGTGTATTGTAATATATCTAATATATGATGTGTATCATAAATAAAATTCATTTTAACATGATATTACACAAACATGTAAATCATACATATGAAATGACAATGTTTAACTAAACATTAATTTATCCAAAGTTTTGAAATATTTATGATCTATAAGATTAGTCTCTAATGAAGTACTGTTATGGGGAGGGATATCATCATTTAAGTGCTTTTCTACACCAATCATAGACCATCGATCCCCTGCACAATCCCTCAACTAGGGAATGGCCCTCCCTTCACATATGGTTAGATAGTGATGGTATGATAACCTAGAGAGACAAGCTAGTATCTATGTATTGTAATATATCTAATATATGATGTGTATCATAAATAAAATTCATTTAACATGATATTGCACAAACATGTAAATCATACATATGAAATGACAATGTTTAACTAAACATTAATTAAGCCAAAGTTTTGAAATATTTATGATCTATAAGATTAATCAAATTCATACACATCACTTTATTAGATTACCCTCATATGGCATTGGTGATGTTAAGTAAGCTAGTGAAGTTCATCTCACAACTTATTTAGTACCAACAATGTGAGATTTGGTTAATATAAAATATAACCAGTAGATTCAAATAGATTACTTATTATCAATAGGCATAAAAACAATAAATATATAAATAATCAAATTACATACATTTATTCCTTTAAACATATGCAATGAATCTCTAACATACTATTTATTACTTAGATAATAAACATAAACAAGTATAGTCTATAACAACTGGGTACATTTTACACTTAGACAACATGTTTCTAATTTCTTCAAGTAACTCAAATGTAGTACATTCTATTATAAACATAAATATCATAGTTTATTTTTCTATGTACACATTACTCAAACAACAAAAAACTAGTCATAATAATTTTAGAGATAAATACATCATAATCAATGTCTTATCTCATAAATAAACATGAATCCTTCATTGATATAACTTGTTGTACTTTTAGGAGATTATATGCATATAATTATAGTGTTTTACCCCTCAAGATTTTATGACTTAATCTAATATTCAATTAAAACCATAATTTTAATCACACATCCCTATGTACACACACACACACACACAAATGAATGTGTGTGTGTGTGTGTGTGGGTATGTAAGTTCCTCATACAAATATATTTCATTTAAAAAAAATCCATGTATTCTTACATTATATTTCACCATGATAATATAATTAGTGACCTAAGTAAAACACAAAATAAACATGTAACATCTATCCATTAACAATCACTAACATTATACGAAACAAATAAGCAAAACCTAATTGCATTCATTTTATAAAGTAATTACATAATTCTAGCCATGGCTAGTTTAATATTATAGTCACTAATGTCAATTTGCATATGAGTAAATACTTACATTTTTATCTAGAATAATGTTTTAATAAATTAAAATAATACAAGGTAAAAGGCTCCATGAAGCATGAGTCTAACATACTCCAGTATCTATGGTAATCTCAAGTGTAGTCTCTAATGAAGTATTGCTATGGGGAGGGAGAACATAATTTGAGTGTTTTTATACACCAACCACAAACCATTGATCCCCCACATAATCCTCTAACTAGGGAATGATCCTCCCTTCATAGGTGGGTATATAGTGATTGTATGAAAAATATAGAGAGACAAGCTAGTATATGTGTGATGTAAGATATCTAATACATGATGTGTATCATAAATAAAATATGTTTTAACATGATATTTCACAAACATGTAAATCATACATAAGAAATCACAATGTTTAACTAAACATTAATTTCACCAAAGTTTTGAAATAGTTATGTTCCATAGGATTAGTCAAATTCATACACATCACTTGATCAGATTACCCTTATCTGGCATTGGTGATACTAAGTAAGCTAGTGATTTCCATCTCACCACTTATTTAGTACTAGCAATGTGAGATTTTATTAATATAAAATATAACCAATAGATTCAAATATATTACTTCTTATCAATAGGCATAAACATACTAAATATATAAATAATCAAAGTAAATATATTTTATCCTTAAAACATATGTAATCAATCTCTAACATATTATTTATTACTTAAATAATTAATATAAACAAGTATAGTCTATACCAACTAGGTATATTTTACACTTATACTACATGTTTCTAATTTCTTCAAGTAACTCAAATGTAGTACATTCTATTATAAACAAAAATATCATAGTTTATTTTTCCATGTACACATTAATCAAACAAAAACTAGCCATTCATAATAATTTTAGACATTAAATATATCATAATCAATGCCTTATCTCATAAATAAATAGAAATTCTTTATTCATATAACTTATTTTACTTTTAGGAGATTGTATGCATATAATTATAATGTTCTACCCCTCAAGATTTTATGACTTAATTTAACAATCAATAAAAACCATAATTATAAGCACACATCCCTATGTACAAATGTGTGTGTGTGTGTGTGTGTGTGTGTGTGTGTGTGCGCGCGCGCGCACGCGTGCGTGCGTGCGTGCATGTGTGGGTATGTAACTTCCTGATATAGATATTTCATTTAAAAAAATCTATGTATTCTTACATTAGATTTCACTATGAGAATCTGATTAGTGACCTAGGAAAAACACACTAAAATATTAACCAAAAATAAACTTAACATTTATTAGTTAATAATCGCTAATATCATATGAAACAATTAAGCAAAACCTAATTGCATTTATTCTAGAAAGTAATTACATAATTTTAGCCATGACTAGTACAATATTACAACCACTTGTGTTAATGTACATATGAGTAAATAATTACATTTTTATCTAGAATAATGTTTCAATAAATTAAAACAATACAAGGTACAAGGATCCATGAAATATAAGTCTCACATAATTTAGTATTTATGGTAATCTCAAGTGTATTCTCTAATGAAGTATTGTTATAAGGAGGGAGAGCATCATTCAAGTGATTATCTACACCAACCATAGACCATCGATCCTCTGCACAATCCTTGAACTAGGGAACGGCCCTCCCTTCACAGATGGGTGGATAGTGATGGTACGAGAATACAGAGAGATAAGCTAGTATATGTGTGCTAAAAGATATCTAATACATGATGTGTATCATAAATAAAATTCATTTTAACATGATATTTCACAAGCATGTAAATCATAAGTATGAAATAACAATGTTTTACTAAACATTAATTTGGCCAAAGTTTTGAAATAGTTATGATCTATAGGATTAGTCAAATTCATACACATTACTTGATCATATTACCCTCATCTGGGATTGGTGATGCTAAGTAAGCTAGTGAAGTCCATCTCACCATTTATTTAGTACAAGTAATGTGAGATTTGGTCAATATAAATATAACCAATAGAGTCAAATAGATTACTTATTATCAACAAGCATAAACATAATGAATATAAAAATAATCAAATTACATACATTTAGTCATTTAAACATATGCAATGAATCTCTAACATATTATTTATTACTTAAATCATAAATATATACACAAGTATGGTCTATACCAACTGGGTATATTTTACACTTAGACTTCATGTTTCTAATTTCCTCAAGTAACTCAAATATAGTACATTCTATTATAAACAAAAATATCATACTATATTTTTTCATGTACACATTACTCAAACAACAACAAGCTAGTCATAATAATTTTAGAGATCAAATATATCATAATTAGTGTCTTATCTCATAAATAAACATAAATCCTTCATTGATATAACTTATTATACTTTGAGGAGACTGTACGCATATAATTATATTGTTCTATCCTTCAAGATTTTATGACTTAATTTAACAGTCCATAAAAACAATAATTATAAGCACATATCCCTATGTATAAATATATGTTGTGTGTGTGTGTGTGTGTGGGTATGTAATTTCCTCATACAAATATATTTCATTTCTTAAAAAAAATCCATGTATTCTTACATTAGATTTCACCATGAGAATATGATTAGTGACCTAGGTAAAAAAAACTAAAATGTTAACCCAAAATTAACATGTAACATCGATCAGTTACTAATCACTAACATCATAAGAAATAAATAATAAAAATTTAATTGCATTCATTCTAAAAAGTAATTGTATAATTCTAGCCATGACTAATATAATATTACATCCACTAATGTCAATGTACATATGAGTAAATAATTACATTTTTATCTAGAATAATGTTTCAATAAATTAAAACAATACAAGGTATAAGGCTCCACGAAGCATGAGTCTAATGTACTCTAGTATCTATGGTAATCTCAAGTGTAGTCTCTAAAGAAGTATTGATATGGGGAGGGAGAGCACCATTCGAGTGCTTTTCTACAACAACCATAGACCATCAATCCCCTGCATAATCCCCAAACTAGGGAATGACCCTCCCTTCACAAATGGGTAGATAGTGATGGTATGGCAATCAAGAGAGATAAGCTAGTATATGTGTGATGTAATATATCTAACACATGATGTGTACCATAAATTTAAAACATTTTAACATGATATTGTACAAATATATAAATCATACATATGAAATGATAATGTTTAACTAAACATTAATTTGGCTAAATTTTTGAAATATTTATGATCTGTAAGATTAGTCAAATTCATACACATCACTTGATCAAATTACCCTCATCTGGCATTGGTGATGCTAAGTAAGCTGGTGAAATCTGTCTCACCACTTATTTAGTACCAACAATGTGAGATTTGGTTAATATAAAATATAACCAATAGATTCAAATAGATTACTTCTTATCAACAAGCATAAACATACTAAATATATAAATAATCAAAGTACATACATTTAGTCCTTCAAATATATGCCATGAATCTCTAACATATTATTTATTACTTAAATAATAAACATAAACAAGTATAATCTATATCAACTAGGTATATTTTACACTTAGACAACATGTTTCTAGTTTCCTCAAGTAACTCAAATGTAGTACATTCTATTATAAACAAAAATATTATAGTTTATTTTTCCATGTACACATTACTCAAACAACAAAAAACCAATCATAATAATTTTAGAGATCAAATATATCATAAACAATGGCTTACCTCATAAATAAACATAAATCCTTCATTGATATAACTTATTGTACTTTTAGGGGACTATATTCATATAATATTGTGTTCTACCCCTCAGTATTTTATGACTTAATTTAACAATCAATAAAAACCATAATTATAAGCACACATGCCTATGTACAAATATATGCTATGTTATGTGTGTGTGTGTATGGGTATGTAAGTTACTCATACAAATATATTTCATTAAAAAAAATCCATGTATTCTTACATTAGATTTCAGCATGAGAATCTGATTAGTGACCTAGGTAAAACACACTAAACTGTTAACCCAACATAAATATGTAACATCTATCAGTTACTAATCACTAACATCATTGAAAAAAATAGGCAAAACTTAATTACCTTCATTATAGAATGTAATTACATAATTCTATCCATGACTAATACAATATTACAGCCACTAATTTCAATGTACATATGAGTAAATAATTGCATTTTTATCTAGAATAATGTTTCAATAAATTAAAATAATACAAGGTATAAGGCTCCATGAAGCATGAGTCTCATGTACTCTAGTATCTATGACAATCTCAAGTGTAGTCTCTAATAAAGTACTGCTATGGGGAGTGAGAGCATCATTTGAGTGCTTTTTTACACCAACCATAGACCATCTATCCCCCACATAATCCCCCAACTAGGGAATGGCCCTCCCTTCACATATGGGTAGATAGTGATGGTATATGAATTTAGAGAGATAAGATAGTATATTTTTACTATAATATATCTAATACATGATGTGTATCATAAATAAAATTTATTTTAACATGATATTGTACAAACATGTAAATCATACATATGAAATGATAATGTTTAACTAAACATTAATTTTGCCAAAGTTTTGAAATAGTTATGATCTATAAGATTAGTCAAATTCATAACATCACTTGATCATATTACCTCATCTAGAATTGGTGATGCTAAGTAAGCTAGTGAAGTTCATCTCACCACTTATTTAGTACCAATAATGTGAGATTTGGTTAATATAAAATATAACCAATAGATTCAAATAGATTACTTCTCATCAACAATCATAAACATACTAAATATATAAATAATCAAAGTACATACATTTAGTCCTTCAAACATATGTAATGAATCTCTAACATATTATTTATTACTTAAATAATAAACATAAAATATTATATTCTATACCAACTAGGTATTTTTTAAACTTATACTACATGTTTCTAATTTCCTCAAGTAACTCAAATGTAGTACATTCTATTATAAACAAAAATATTATAGTTTATTTTTCCATGTACAGATTACTCAAACAACAACAAGCCAGTCAGAATAATTTCAAAGATCAAATATATCATAATCAATGTCTTACCTCATAAATAAACATATATCCTTCATTGATATAACTTATTGTAATTTTAGGGGATTGTATGCGTATAATTATTGTGTTCTACCCCTCAATATTTTGACTTAATTTAATAACCAATAAAAAACATAATTATAAGCATGCATTGCTTTGTGTGTGTGTGTGTGTGTGTGTGTGTGTGTGTGTATGTGTGTGTGTGTGTGTGTGTTTATTTATGTGTATGGGTATGTGATTTCCTCATACATATATATTTCATAAATCTATGTACCTATATTTATCAAATACATACATATTATGTATTGCAAACAGGTATTTGTTCATATAAAAAATACTGGTCTATTTTAACTAATAGTGATTCTTATTTCCATAATGAACTACTTATGAATTGAAAAAAACATTTATAATTTATCTGCTTAGAATATAACATTAAACTTCAATCATAAGACTTCAATTTCATTCTCAACTCCCTCTCTTGATTTATCTTATATTAGTTTATAGCCATAATCCATTTTGATGGAAAAATTAGTCATAGTTTTTTTACCCTATTTACTCTGGATTTGGTTCATTTAAACTAGTTATATTTATTTCATAAAGTTTGATAAATATAGTTATAAAAAAATAAAAACACAAATCTACAATCTATCATCTTATTCTTACTATAGGATTATACGTTATCATAGTTTCACAAGTGTCAATTAAAATCAAATTGACATTTATCTCAAAATCTTTTTGATTTACATAATAGCTGATCCATTACATAGAATATATAAGTATTTAACATCACTATAATATATGCATAGTTTATAAACACTAACACATATTTTTCCAAGTGTGACTTTGTTGACTATATTTTATTTAGATGAAAGCACTTAAGGATTCCAAACTACATTATTGGTTTCTATATAGGGTTCAAACTAGATATCCAATCCACATAAACAAAATATAAGTCGCATGATGTGTGTGTGTGTGTGTGTGTGTGTGTGTGTGTGTGTGTGTGTGTGTGTGTGTGTGTGTGTGTGTGTGTGTGTGTGTGTGTGTGTGTGTGTGTGTGTGTGTGTGTGTGTGTGTGTGTGTGTGTGATCCTAGTAATGTAGGTATCTAGTTCAACACTAATATCCACTACTTGTATATGTTATTGAACATTTTAATGGTTATAATAATCACCTCACATAACATAATTATTTATAATATGAAACTCTATTTTTTTAGATAAGACTTAAACACTCCCTATACCCCCTATAGGATAGTTCTATCATATCCTAAAAACTAACTTACATAGACTTAGCTTTTCATAATAGAATTCATAAAAATATGCACACAACCCTTTTATATATTATCTTGATTACATAGTCCTCATATATATGTTTATATTTTTGAGAAATAAATGTATACAATATGTATATATTCATGGTTTTTAAGAAAAATTAACTCAGCTCATATATATATGCTCATAATTTTTGAAAAATAATTGTACTCAATTCATACCTAATATATAAAAACCCTAAACAAATTTCATAAAGAGCATAGACAAAATTTCCTTATTGACCCATTCATTTAACAACCTTACTCAGACCTAGAATTTTACCATAAGAAGGTCAAAACAATTCCCTATCTAATGTAATACATATGCTTAAAATTTGACATAACCATTTTAGTATAAAAGTGGTAAGGATTTCAAAACTACCACACATTGTTAGCTTACTCATAAAATACTAACGATCAAGTCCTATAACCTCATATCTTGAGTGTATCACATATAAAATATAAACCCATTCAATCATAACAATTAATATATATAATCCTAGTTTGCATTCCATAAGGATTTATAGGATATAGGTTTAGTTTTATGTAATGCCAAGCCATCCATAAGGCTAAACCTATATCATTAATAATATTTAAAACATTTCCCAAAAACCTAAAAGTCACACACACACACACACACACAAACACACACACACACACACACACACACACACACACACACACACACACACACACACACACACACACACACACACACACACACACACACACACACACACACACACACACACAGAATTCTCTTGATTTAAACAATAATAAAATTACTTAACCAACCTTTCAATAGCTTCTTGATTGATACTACTTGAATTGGAATAATACTTGCTCCTTCTCTCTTTAATCTTCTTCCTTATCTTCTTCATGTCATCCCATGCCCTTCTCCATGTCTCCTCTTATCATTAAATTTTTATGTCTACCTCTCTCATATATGCTCATCATGAAATTAATATCATGAAGATCATAATTTTTTCCATCGTTCCACCATACATAATCCCTATTATCCACCAAACTATCACTAAACCAATTTAACTTGAGTTGAGATAATAGAGAAATCCCTAATCACATGAACTTTCGCCAAACCATAAAATCATTAATTTAATTCTTTATTTTCTTCATGACCTTTTTGACTTACATTCTTGTAACAACTTTACAAAGTCCACTATTAATATCATTGCCAATGATAACTAACAATTTGTAAGTCACCATTGTTTATGTATTTGAATGCTGACTAGGTTTAGTTCATAGGATAGCTTAGGATAATAATTTAATTTTGGTAATAACTTTAGAAAAGATAATCAACATCATGACTTTAAATAACAATGTGTCTAATATAAAGTTAATGATATTCTCTTCACTATAATGGTAAATCAAACAAACTATTATACCAAAACATAATGGCGTTATATCAATGTATCTATTTGTGATTACCACTTTATAAGTCTATCCCAAATGTCTTTAACTATCTTGTATATATGATGGCATTTAAGTGGAAAGAATGATATTTACTAAATATCATTATAACCAACTAATACATTTAATTTATTTTTAAAAACACTCTGGTTAGTCTATAAGTAGTAGTAGATAAATACTAATCAAACAAAATTACTTATTCTCTAAAGTAGTATCATATAAAATCATGAATATAATAACATAACATGACCAAAAGCAACATTATGTACTCACTCTATGCACTACATCCATAATTTAATCACATTATTAGATCCACATAAGCAATAACTGAACTAGATCACAACTAACACACATAATCAATCATTTAAATACTGATAATATAAAAGACACACTAATAATAATTCAAACAATGCATATAAAGAGTGTTATCTATCGTGGTCTGTGCATGGGTTTTATTTATTCCTTTGTCATTCCCCAACACCTCCACCTATGCCATCCTCTTTGATGATGCTCTCCCTCTATCATGATCTAAGGGATGAATCTCTCCTACATCAAACTCATGATACGAAGGTAGTTAGCCCATAACATCATGGTATATATTATAAAATACTCCTATAAAAACTAACCAACATAATCATAATGTAAATAATAAATAAATATAGCTAATTCATAGCCATGTAATCATGTAATCAAATCAACATACAACTATCTCATAACAACATATGATTTACTTCTTAATTAAATAGTAATTGATCAATTTAACAAACTTAATAATCCATAGATAATTAGGTAAATTATCTTTGTGAGAAATCAAGATGTGATAATATTCCAAATATTTATATTATATAAAGAGATTTATTTTATCACAATCCAAAGAGTTAGGGTGTGTCATCTGATAGAATATTATATGAATATATAATTTGAGATGCCTAGGGTTTATGATTGTAAAGCTAAATCTTTCCAAACTATGATATTAATTTATATATTACAACCTTCCATGATGATTTTTTTACGATGAGGAAATCCTTAGAGGTGCTAGAAGATAAAATTAAAACTTTGTGTAAATTTCAAATCAATTGAAGATAAGATTACACATGCCAAAAATCCTAAGCATGCTAATGTAATTGAATATATGGTTCTCCATCCAAAACCTACATGTCTCAAAATATTTCATCTCAATTATGGGTTAAGACATAAAAAGTGTAAATGATTAATGATTAAATGTCTACTCAAGGCTATTAATGCTCCAAGTGAAACTCTAAGTAACATGATTTGATACACTTTTATCACCTCTCTTAGACCTATGCATCCTTTAAATAGATCCAAAACATATTTTTACTATAATATAATTCATTTACATCATATAAATTTTTGGATTTTAAAATCAAAATGCAATAACTTATTGGGAGTGGTGACCTTACATTATATACATCTATTAAAGCACCATCGAATTCAATCATACCATGTAAAAATGAGAAGTTTATTAAAACTATGGGTCCAACTCATCAAGTTGAGTTACATAAATAATAATTATCAAAAGAACAATTTTAAAAAAAAATACAATAGTAAGAGTTACAAAATGAAGAAAATTCTCAAAAATATAGTGTTCCTATGAAAGAGGTTCCTAAGAATGGCATTATACTAATCGATGCATTGGTTTAAAATATAAGATACAATATTTTTTGGATACATACATTATCATGTTCAATGATATCCTAATGGGAATGTGAAGTTAAAAATATTTTATAATTTCTTTCCGAGTTATACATCATAAAAGGCCAACACTAAGCCTAAGGTGAATATGACTTAAATTACACACCATCCTATAAATTATTATGATTATATGAATATGGAGGACATAATATAGATGATATTATTATAACACTTGTGATTACACAAGTACACATACCTAATATCACATTTGGTGAGTGTGATATTGTTGTTGATAATTGTATTGATACACCATTGTTTGTGTGCATCCACACTAACTTGGAGCTTCTAAAAATTGTCATGTTGCATAATGGGCAAAGCTAAATTGTTTGAAATATGATTTTACTTAATAATATTAGATACACACCTTAGGACTTGGTGGGTAAAACAAATATAATGAAGGCATTCAAGGTAAACAAATAAAACTTTCTCATGAGCATTGTGCTATAATTTATGGTAACAGCTACAATAGCTTTTAATTTATTCTTGGTTCTACCTAGCACATTAATATTTGAAATACTATTATGAAAATAATGGATACATAAGATTCATTCAGACCCCTCATTAGTAAATTTATGTGTGAAGTATATCATAAATAAAAAAATGGTTAAAGTTATAGCTATACCATATGACTATAATATTCATCCAAATAATTTTCCTTAGAAAGATACACCATATCCCATTATAAAACATGTATATATTCCTTATGTTAAATTAGTTCATATAAATTTAATGAATCTTCCTAAAATAAAAATATTTCAGCATCTATTACATCAAATGCCTATGATAGTTTCATAGGATTTTTTTTACTCCATTATGGCCTAAACTAGTTCTACAAACTGGTCCACATGTTCCCCACCAAACATAAGAACATTATAAAACTCCACAATATATTCCACATGATAATATGGATAATAGAGTTAGACATCATATTTAATATTATATGGTCTATGATGACCATGGTGGATATGCTAAAATGTAATATCACTTCTTAGATTCTAATATATATACATGTGTTACTATTCACCCACAATCTACATAGGACCTACATGGGAGGATTCCATTGACAAGATAATTGGTCAACAAGAACATAACATTAATTAAAAAATGATAAAATTATAACTAATCAAATTATAATAAAAAAATAAAAAATGTTAGAAAAATTTAAAAACTAGGACCTATGCATGAAAAGTGTTAATAATTTATATGATTCATTTATGATTTATCTACACATGGTATATTACATATCAAATTTCTTTATTCACAAGAGTTTTATGCTATGAATGAGAGTGATGTAATACATATGTGTTATATATGACATATACATTTAGATGAAGGATATTATTACCCAAAGGCTATCCTTATTACATTGGGGGTATGCTTGCACTAAGGGAACATTGGTATATATATAAATGTTATATCTTTATATGACAATTCCATTTATTATATTGAGATACTTAGAATAGTTACACATTACTTGCTCTTACACATAGTACTTAGAGTTCTATATTTTGTGGATATTATAACTTACTATGTGCGATGATGAATTACATTAATTGTATAGACTATATTTATTTTTTCTATGTATGGTGGATGCTGTTCCATGTCATATTATGTGATTTTTGATTTTGTTTTAAATTGTAAAAATATTACTCTATATAATTTTTACTCTTTCTCTATGATTTTATTTTGCATTGGGTGTTCATTATGTGAATCATTCTATGTGTTACTCTTTCTCTACATGACATTGAGTGTACATTATGTGAATCAGTCTATATGAGACTCTTAATCTACATGTTCATTTTATGACTATTTATATGTTTCAATCTTACTCTATTTGACATTATGTGTTACTATGCATGTTTCTATGATTAATTGTGTATGTCATGACCATGACATTGTATGTGAATTTGTGTAGATACATATAGGATAGTATTTTAATCTTATACATGGTTATTAATAAGTGATTGTATGATCATTATTACCACATAAATCAATTAAATATATATAATTTACATGATACTTTTATGTATTTGGATACATGTTTCATATATACTTTGATGATATAATATTTTTATGATGAAAAAATAAAACCATGTTAACACTTGATTTATAAGCTTACATTTTTCTATATAACTCTTTTATTTTGAGATGAGTGATTCACAGGCTAAATCCATCACCTAAAATGTGGGGAATATATAGAAGATGTGTATTAGATATAATCATTCAAAAGATATAATTTATATTTTGACAGATTATATGATTCTAATCAACATATATTGATTCAAATTATCATAAATTCATAAATATTAGAATAAATTATTATAGGTTGACATAGGCTAGGATAGGATTGACATAGATTTAGGTCACATATAAGGAATATGTAAGACATTATAAAGGATTGTGTGATATTTGATAAATATTATGATATTATGACACATATTATGTGACTCAAAATACATAAGTTATTGTAATAACTCAAATGTTTCCATGAATACTTGATATTTCTATTTTTGGACCAATTTAAATTTAATTGACTTGAACACTTAATTTGAGCCTATTTACCCACCTAAATATATCATGATAACCTATATAGACATATCCAATTTTAAGTTTTTATCTTATACCTACATAAATTTTATAAATTTCTGAAAAGTCCTCTAAGTATCAGTAAAGGCATCCTAGATTTTAATTGTCACATGTTTCCCTTAAAGATAATATTGACATGTAAGGGTCAATAGTGGTGGAAATTTTTTATCCCTATGGGTCGATCCTAACCTTCACATTTTGTAATAAATACTTTTAGATTTAAGCCCTCCCTTGCAAGATGGTCCATATACTTAGGATAGGTTGTGTGAAGTTTTCTATTTTTGGATTGTTATGAAGGCACCTATAATTATGATCTAGGAAAAACTTTAGGTGATACTTTAGGTGACAATTTAGGCTACATCTATTTCTATACATACTTTGAAGGTAGGAGGAGGACATGGAATGTTACCAATATCAAGGGAGCCAAGTGACTAAAGGAGGAGCTAAGTTTAATTTTAGTGGGGAAAAATACAACAAAGAGAATTTTAAAATTTTAAAAATAGACTCTATTTAGATCCTATTCTTACCTTGTCAGACTTGCATCAACCTTTCAAGTTGATGATAGATGCATCTAAATATTCCATGGGAGCTATCATTATACAACATGGCCATCCTATTGCATATCATAGTGAAACTTTCAATGATATAGTCAAAAAGTACTTGACATATGACAAGAATCTCTTTGCCATTATGTAAGCTTACAAATAATGGAAACTCTACATCTTGGGGAGAGAAATGATCATCTACACCAACCAAAGACCATTGCAATTCATCCAGATACAGAGTAAACTATGAAATGAGAGGCACCAAAAGTGGGCCACATATATGCAATAATTCCATCTGATAATCAAACACAAAAAGGGGAGCTCAAATACTACCATATATTTTCTAAGTCATCCACCAATTTCTACACTCACAATAGTTCTTCATCTATGCAGACATGAGACTACCACCTAGGGTGCTATGTATGAAATAAATCCTACCTTTATTGATATATATTAGGCACTTGAATAAGGTAAACATATCTCTTATTTCTATTTTCAAGATAATGTCCTCTATCACATGGGGCATATCTATGTTCTAGTTGTATAACAACATAATATGATATGGGAAACACATTTCAATAGGGCAACTAGGCAATTTGGTGTAGAGAAGACATTGGTAGTTCTACAAAAGCACTTCTACTAGCCCCATATGCAAAAGGATGTGGAAAGGTACCTCAAATATTTCACCCCATATTTTATATCCAACCTATTAAACAAGAAGTAAGGATTGTACACACCATTTCTAGAACCAACCAGGGCTTGGGAATCTGTCTCAATGGATTTTTTCTTAGGTTTACCCACTTTCAAAACATGGCAAGGATTGTATTTTTATTGAAGTTGATTATTTTTCAAAAATGGCTATCATGATTACTTGTAATAAAACTATGTATATTGAGGAAACTTCTCAACTATATTTTATTCATGTATCACTCCATTTTGGTCTCCCCAAGTCCATTATTTTAGATAGAGATAATATGTTTCTCTGTATCTTCTAGTCCACTCTATGGAAAATGATGGATATCAAGCTGATGAAGTTCACAGCCTTCCATCCATAGACTGATGGTCAGACAGAAGTGGTAAACTACCTAATTGTCCACATGATTTAGATGTATCACTCCAAACATCCATGTACATGGGATGAGGGGTTTATTTTCATACAACATGGATATAATCGGCCCTACACATATCCAACAAGCATATTCTATTCCATGTATGCTTCAAGTTCTAACCCATGGCACCAATTGATGTAGCCATTCCATCCTCCACCATAGAATACACACCTCATGGGAGATCTAAGGTAGCAAAAGCAACAAAGTTCATTAACAAATCCAACACATCTAACAACATATTCATGACATTTTGGAAAAGATGAATCAAAAGTATAAGTAATGCCATGAAAAACATAGGGTTTCACATCATTTTTCTATAGGTAATAAGATTTGGTTACATATTCAAAAGGAATGACTCACAGGGCCACACAAAAAAAATTAGCCTCTACAATATGGTCCCTACACTATCATTAGACATGTTGGAGAAAATGATTTTGAATTAAACCTACCAACCTACCTTGGTTTGCATCTAATATTCAATGTGGACCTCCTCAAACAATATCATGCACCTCTATTGGACACTTTAGTTGTATTTGAACAACTGGACATTGATGAGCTTGATCCATAGAGTTTTTCTCCAATAGAGGAAGATTAGATTGTGGACACCTGGATGAAGCTAATAAGAGGCACTCTATTCCACTTTACTGGGTGGTCAAAAGGGGAAAGCTTAGCTACCAAGGTGAGTGGCTCATAGAGAATCAAATCAACACCCAAATACCACACTTGATGATCAATATTGATGCAATGGGTACCATTTCTTCTCAAGGAGGGAGAAATGATCCAGGCAAAACTTTAGGTGACAATTCAGATGACGGTTCTACCCCAATTGGTGGTAGAACTTTTAGGAGCCATAACCTATGCACCATAGCTCCATTTTACTCCCCATTTGAACCATTAGAATGATAAGAATGAGTAAAACATGATGAGATGGATATATCTATGCTTAGTGGTTTTTCACCCTAAAAAACCCAATGGAAGTGCCCCAAATTTTAATTTCAATGGTGTAATCTAAAAATAACAATTCTCAAATTATGTAATGTTATAAATCATGCAAGTCAAACACTTCATCTCCCTTTAGATTGGTGACCTTCCAAATCCTCCTCCTTATCTAAAAGTTTGTATAAAAATAGATGTATCTCGAAAAAGAGATCAGACATCTCTTCTCAAAGATAAGCATATTTTTTCTACAATTTTATGAGTAATAAAACATCTCTTCCCAAAGATATCATTATATGACTGTGTTATTTTGTGTTCTTTAATTATATTTTAGCCAAAACCTCTATTTTTTGGATCAAATTCACCTATTCTACCACTTGTAAATTTTATTACAGAGGCATACTTACACTATTTTACATTAATAAAAGATTCCCTATTCTTCCCAAATCTAATCATTGAAGTAGTCCATAGCTATTCTAATATCTTTTTTTATCAAAGTTAATAAAATCATTATCAAGTATTTAATCCCAACTCTACATGCATACATGTAACCAAAATAACACAATTACACAAACCACTCGAAGTGGTATAACTACATGGGCTTGAATTACCTCTTCACATTATTAGACATGTGGGTAGTTATCAATCATCATAAGGGTGTTTGGGGTTAAATCAATTTGTTACAAACCCACTTTTATATTTTTATATTTTTATCTATCTCAAGACCTATTAGTTTTTAAAATTTTAAGAATTTATTTGTAGTCCATTCACACACATTTTAAGGTCAATTTATTCACACATATGTCATAACCCACATATTTCAAGTTATCAAAAACTTGGTTTTTGGGGATAATTCTCACATATTCTAACCTTATGACAATCAAAAACCATGATTAAGAAGTGTAACTAACTATATTATGCACATTATAATAATGATTTAGATGAACCTTTGCATAACAAAGAGTGTGAAGCTTGATGGCTCATACAAAGGGCTAAAATATTTGGGATCACTTTTATTATTTACATAATATTAAAAAAATCATAATAAACTTCTAGGAATTTAAAATTATTAATATCCTTATTCAATTATATCAATTACTATATGCTAAGTCATAAAACATTCAAACATATTATTTTGAAAGGAAAATACAAATATATTTAAATTTTGAACTCCGTATTAGCATTTTGAACAAGAATTTATAACAAATTTATGTGAGATCCTTAGTGACAACCTTATATGTAAAAAAATATTATACAACCTTACTCACTAATTTTAATGAAGAAATCATCTTACTTGATTACTTAGCATTGACACAAGACTACCATTCCACCTACATAATTTCCAACATCTAGATGCTAGGTTCTACTCACTATTGGTTTTTACATACCTCATTACATTAGCTTGACCACAATTATATACATTTAAATGAATAAACATAATCATTCCATCATATACAACTACCTTATTTAATATCCATTTTTATCTTTGGTGATAAACAACATAGAGTCAACATAGTAATGATTAATTTCATTCCCTTGTGCATAATTTATAAATGAAATGCACTATTAATTTAACATTATTTGAGCCATAATCATATTACTATTATGATGCAAGGAACTGTCTTTAATAGATTCATATAGACAAATTTTTAAAATAAACATTTAGATAATATTCATTAAATACCAAGCTTGCATTGGTCATAACACGTTATCAAAACCCTAACAAAATAGATTCAATTAATTTCCACAAGTACGCAGTCCAAAAATATTAATGACCACTTCATAAGAAATACCTTCATGGATCCTTGAGACTTTGATTGGAATCTAAAGAGTCAAATACATATTTACAAAGATAATAATAATCACACTATATTATTTCAGCATACTCGATACAAAAAATTTGGATATTATATATCCATGGAGGTAGCATAACAACTTCCTATAAAATAGGATCATATAACCTAGAATAGTCATGGGTAACAACAAATCTCACAGGAATATATTTTCTAACAAATAAACTTATATGTTAATTAATAATATTATGAATAAATCCTAACATTCACCCCCTTAACATTATTAATTCCTAGAACCCCTTTAATGTGAACATGGGGATAAACTTACATTATCAAAATATTTTCACCTTCTAAAAGTGTTCACTAGACCAGGGACAAAATCCGTATATTATCTCTTTACCCTTGTGAAGATGTAGTGGTAATCTGAATCATGCATGACTAATCCCTTCCTCTTTGGGTTCCTATATAATTTACTTTCCACCTTGGGAACCTAAATTTTGAATCTCAAATATCCATAAGCTTGGCACTAACTAGATAACCATCCCTAAGTTTACCTCAAAATCTTTTCCTACTCCCCAAAAATGAGTTTTCTGAAAACATGAATTTTTCCTGAATATCAACAAAGGGGTTTATTTACAAACCAACACATTGAAAAAAATGCATGTGGATAGGAATGTGATTCTATTATTATTAATACACTTCACATAAATGTGTCATCAAAACAAGTGAGTAGCCTTGTCATTGACGACTGACAATAGGTCGCAAGTCACCTCCAACCTCTTGTACCTCCTCCAATTACACTACTTAGTACACAAAATCTTTAGAATTGTACCCAGTATCTTCATTTAATGGTTCATATTCATAATCTAATTATTCTTATACTATCATATTTGCTTCATTTGTTTTGAGTTTTCCTTTTAGAATATTAAAAGCTCAAACTTTGCAATATTTGGATGTATGTCCTTTTTTCCTGCAGTAATAACACTAAGGTTCTTCCTTGTTTTTAGAGATCTTTTTATAGGTATTTTTTACATGAAATTTGGTTTCTTATTATTTTATATCTTCTTTAGTTCTTTTCTCTTAAACAATAAGTACAACAATCATATCTTTCAATGATTGAGAAGGTATATATCCAAGAGTGAATACAACACTACTATATTTAGGAGTCAAACTATTCAGCAATATGGCTTTTACATCTTCATCATTAACAAGGGATTTGAATTTTGATATTTGTCTCATGAGAGATCTCAACTCATTGATATGACTTGTCATTGAAATGTCATCATTCATTTTGAGCTTAAATAACTAAAGTTTTAAAGAAAAATTTGCATTGATTGCTTTTGCTCCAAATATTTTGTTTACGTTTTCCCACATTTCATTTGACATTTTCTCAAGATCCACATAGTGTAATTCAAAATTTTAAATATATGAGCCAATAATAGCTTTAGATTTATCATGCCTATTTTTCCATTCAATTAGTTTGTTTGCATATGTAAGTGTTGTATTGGTTATATTTACTATTCTCCATAAGTTTTTATTCATTAGTTGCATTTGAATTTTGACTTTCCAAGTATGAAAGTTCAGACCTATTAATTTTTCTATGAGAATGCCCATTTTAACAACTAAGATGTCAGATACTCTAAAAATGCATCCACACAAAAAATATGAAATTTTTTCTTAATAATCACCTAAACAAGACCCTATTATTCACCTAAATAGGACTCAACAAAAAATCCTGACATTTTTGAATTTTTAATGGCAATAATAAATACTCTATTTTGATAATGGACAAATAATTAAATAATACAAAAACTAGACTAAATGATTCTAAAAAAAATTATTAACTATAACTATTAACGTTGAATTGTCATACATATGACAATAACACTTTTTGGAATTAAATTTTTTTAATGTCTAAATAATATAATCAACTATTGTTGACCAAAATAAAAAACTTATAATGAGATCAACATTTTTGAATAAGACATAAAACAAAAAAACTTCAACCGACTCTTAATCTATATAACACAATAAGAAAAAATTAAAACCTAGTTTTACAAAGTTGCATCAAATAATACAACTCACTGAAGGACATAAGAAAGTGATCTATTCATAGCTATCAAGTGGAGGATGCAATACAATGAGCTATTCATATTTTTCAAATGCATATGTACCATTGATCGGTCTAATGGAATCTTTTGGCAACTAGGTGATAGAATATCCACGATAGCTTCTCAATGAAGTCATCATTCTACCATGGGCATATGAGTATCCACGAAATTTAGAAGACATATGTATATGACCCATGATCTCCCACAATTTTCTATCATGAAAGAGATAGACTAGATGACATAATGTGCTTAAAGATTATCATTATGACAAGAGAATATGAAATGTTGGTGAGATATTCAAGCTTAAATCTGATCAATCTGAGATGAAAACATTGATGTATGTCTACATAAAAATAACTCTAAGTATCCTTATGAAATAATAATGCAAAAAAAATGCTCAAGATCCCATTCTTGCTCTGATACCAGTGATGGGAATATAAAGAGCCGAATAAATATTTGTAGAGATAATAATAATCACACTATATTATTTCAGCATACTTGATACAAAACATTTGTCTATTATATAACCATGGAGGTATCACAACAAATTCATAGAAAATAGGATCATATAACCTAGAACAGTCACGAGTAACAAAAAATCTTATAGGAATATATTTCTTAACAAATAAACTTATATGTTAATTAATAATATTATGAATAAATCCTAATAGACTTAATCAAGTATTTTCATTATTAACAAAAGACCCATTTAGTATCATTAAGGTATCTGGGTATTCCATATATGAATACTAATAAATAAAAATAAAAAACCATTTAATATGTTCTATTATAATTCCATAGAATCAAGCCATAAGAAAAATTAACACCCCCCTGATTAATGTAAAACCTAGACTATAGATAAAGTAACCCAGATTCTCCATAACACTTAACTTCACAAATGGTGAGGCATCTATACAAGATATTTAAACTCAAACTATTTTTTATTTTATTGATAAATCAAAACTTCACATTCCAAATCCTATCAATAATCAATTTATTCATTTTGAGTTCATATTTAAATAAGCCATGGTAAAGTTTTTAATCTACACTACTTACCTACAGTGGCAAAGTCAAACACACTCAAGTTATAACTATTTATAACATTAAATCAATAGATAAATAATATTGAATTATATCAATTGTTTTTACTCAAATAAATCCTAAATAAATATATGATAACTTTGTGATTTTAAGAATGGTACACTAAATATAAGGAATAAGAAGTCGAATAACAAATGCACTAGAACTAAATAAGAATTATTTAAAACTAAACATATTGTGAATTGATGTAAACAAGTAAGTAGTTTACATGAATCTAAAAGTCATAAAACAAAATTTTTAACTTCTATTACATCTATAGACATTATAATATAGCCCAAAAACACCACAATTATAAACAACTCAACTGACCTAATATAATTTGCACAATAATGAAATTGTATCAATCCAACATAAAAAAATTAAATAATGAATATTTTACCAATCATTTAATATTTTTAACTGAATATTTTCATGTTAATTATTGCTAACACAATAAACAATTTTTTAAGTAGTCCTAATATTTAAACAAGTTCTTGTCAATTTCTAAAGAAGAAGAATATAATGCAAGTTTTTGATAACCAATAATCTAGTTTAATTCCTTTTTAGAATGAATGATTAAATTACATTTCAACTTATTAAATTCAATCAATTTTAGATACTAATGTAGTTTGGTTTATCTATATAAACCAACTCTACATAAATAAAATGTATAATGTAACTATGTTATCAACTATAACCAATTGCTCAAATAATTGACAATCACAAAACTTTCATAAACTAGTAAGAGACTAAATTGACAAGATTGAAGTAATAAGTCAACATTAGTAATAGGTTTAAACATATATACACTTTTATTTACACTATAGGCTCTTTTAATTATTCAAATTGAAAGGATAATATACACTATAATAGATCCACATTGTTTATAAATGAACTATTACTAATGTCAAATGCATTGAGTCATACAACCATCTATTACAAACATAAGTAAACTCTTCACTTTATATGTGAATGAACAATAGAATTAATGGATTTTATAGTATTATATTAACATTGAATTCATAATCATATATAAAACAAAATGTATCTTCTAAAATAAATTGTATATTAATCAACCTAATTTTCAATAGGAAATAATACTAAAACTTGCAAGCCAAAAAATTCATTTTTATTGCAAGTAAAGAATAAATCTACAAAATATTATCTAAATTGCCAAGTATTCATATTAAATTTCCATTTTCTATTATAAAACATAAATATTCATAGAATACACTAATTCTATCCATATCCATCCAAATGAGCAATAATTTTCCTTCATGTAGTTCTTTTCTATATGTACAATGATCCCAACCATATGTGGGTCCATACCCACCCAAACAATCAGTTGGTAAAGGAATCAAACAACCATAGGTGAACCTAGAACACATAGGGAAACCCTTACAACATTGATGTGAATGAGATCACTAATGTAGGGTTTTAGTGTCTCAAACTAGAAGTAACTGATTGATTTAAAATCCAAAATATAACAACCAAAACATAAATTCCACCAAACCCTAATGACCTCAAACACTTATCCAATGACCCAAAAATAATCATAGTCAAATAACTGAGACATTCAAATCCATTTATTTCCATTTTTCACCTTTATGCCCTTCAAGGGTGAGGTAGAAATTACAACCTCTCTCAAGTAGGATTTACTTGACTATTATTGCCAAAAAAATAACCATCTTAGGTTTATTTAGGAAACATTCTAAATTCTTACAAACCATAAACACATTTTGTTTAAAATTTGTAAGAACCTAGTTCATATTCATGCTTAGAATAAAAATCCAAACCTTAATTATTATATGCATAATATGGTAACAAACAAAAGTTGAGTGTCAACTTCCTTTCTTTTTTCTTCTTTCTCCCACTTTATTTTCCTTAATTATCTACCAAAACAATTTATTTTAAATATTTTTCTACCGTACTCACTAGTAGTGAACCATCTAGTATAAATGCCATTTATACCAAGAAAAATTCTGATGAATACCACTTAAATGTTTTCAATACTCCATGCCCACATTGTGCATGCATGTTGACAAGTTTGAAACCCTTGTTGACTTGAATGTTATCAAAATACGCATGTATAACCTCATAAACCATCTATTAGTTTATAAAATGAATGAAACCCTAATCAATAGCCCTTCAAATCAAGTCAACCCAACTACATCATTATCATGTTTTGGGTTGATAACCAAACATCAAATAAATTCCATCAACCTAAGTATCAGGACTTATGGTTATTAATACCATGCTCCCTCTTTTGACCATTTCCTAGTCCTTAAGACTATGGACTTATCAACAATACAACTTAGACCTTTAAATGGTCTAGAAACTAGAGTATTATAGAAACAATCAAAGGTCTAAATGACCACTATCTTCTTTATTGAATGCATAGATATGTCAAACTTCCATTCTCATTATGTCCAAGTCTTGATTCATTGGTGTCAAAATGACACCATTCTTGACCTAATGCCAATTGATTACTTCAATAATAAAATAATTAGTCCAAAACTAACAAACTTTAAAAATACAGATAAATAACTATAAATGAACTACACATTAGAAAGGACTACACAACACAACTCAAGACTAGAAATGTCAATCAAAAATAGTTTTTATCTTAAGTTGTAATCTCATTCACATCATGCTTTAAAATATTCTTTTATGTTCCACCTTCATCATCACACACCTACTCTCCATCTTAACCTAGTTCATACTGAGGTAACACTTACAACCATGTTAATCAAATACATCATTAGTAATTTCTATAGTATAAATATTTTAATGATAAATAAATATAATGTTTAACTAATATTTAATATTAGTCTAAAACAATACCAATTATTCTGAATATCATCAAATGCCCACATTATAGTGTTAACATAACATAACAATCTAAATAAATGGTGATGATCATAATGTCAAGTAGGCATTGTCATGACATCCACCCTCTCTTAAGAATGGCACCATAATCAAGGATTGAATTAAGTGAGGATAGTGCTACTAGAAAAGACTTCCATCTTCTTACATAAAACTTATTTGACCCATTTGATCCCATTATATCAAAACATGTTGTGTTAAGCCAAAATATTTATGGGCTCTAGATAAATCAATTCCTCATCCACCACCTATATATTATTCCAATATATAATACGAGACATAACCATACATATTTTCCTTAAAAAATTACATGAAAAACATCATGTATTATAGATAGATAATGAGGAAGAACTAGATGATAAGCCATTAGTTTGATCTTTCCCACTATTTCAAAAGGACTGGCATAGTGTGGTTCTAGTTTAAAATCTTTGCCAAAATTGATTAAGATTTTGTGGGGTCTTACCCTTAGAAATACCTTGTAAAAAAACTCAAATTATCTATGTGATATTTTCATATCATCATAGATTTTTTACTGATCAGAGTTATATTTTAAAATTTGACTTATGACAACCATTTTCTCATCAAACTCTTAAAAAAAATTTAGGCCTAAAAACACTCACTTTTTCAAATTATCTTTGCCCAAGGGAGTTCTACACTTTATCCCATACAAGGATTCAAAAGGTGCCATCTTGATTACAAAATGGTATGTATTACTATAGGTAAACTATCTAAAGTGGATAAAATATTCTCACTTATATTATTGATTCATAACATGCATTCTTAGAATTATCTCAATAATCATGTTTAGCCTTTTAGTCTAATCATCCATTTCTGGGTGATAGACTAATCTAAAATTTATCTTGGTACTAAAGGTATCCATCATAGTTTTCCAAAACAAAAAAGTGAATAATTTATCTCTATCTAAGATTATCACTTTAGGTACATCATGAAGGATAACCACTTTTCTTTAAAAAATCTTGGCATGAATGGCATCATTATCTGTAATGTTTCTTGCTATGAAATTAACAACCTTGGTGAGTTTATCAATCACCACTAGGATTGAATCATTTTTGTTTTGATATTTGGGTAATATCATTATAAAAGCCATTAATATCACTTCCCATTTCCTTTTAGGAATAAAATTGGGATAAATTGATCCTTTGGGGTGGTTATGCTTAGCCTTTACACACTAGAATTCTAGATATTTGGCCATAAATGTATCCAAATCTTTATTCGTACTTGGCCAAAAATACAACATTTTTAACTCTTGTGTCATTTTTATGACACCAAGGTGAACATAATGAGGTGTTAAATTGACTCCATCAAATACATTTTCTCTTATATTCCTTAAGCTCAAAACATAAATTATTCCTTATATCTTAGTATACCATATGAATCCATTGAAACTTTTAAATCATAACTTTTTGATCCTATATCAACATAGATTTTCAAGCATTTTGAGTATGATTTTTGTTGTAATAACACATAATCCTAAAAATTTGATCTTAGAATAGAGATAACATAAATTTAGTTATACCTACTTAGAGCATCATCTACTTTGTTATCTTTTCCATTCACATAATCTATATCGGTATCAAAATTACTGATAAATTCTAGCCATATTTTTTGCCTTGCATTCATCTCTTACTAAGCAAACAAATTCACAAGACTTTTATGGTCTAATTTTATTTTCAAATTATTTCTTAACAAAAAATGATTACACTATTTGAGTGCTTGGATAATAGTAGTTAGCTCCAAATCATGAGATAGGTAATTCTACTAATGAAGTTGGAGATTTCTAAACTTATAAGTAACCACCTTACCATCTTGAGTCAAAACAACTCCAATACCCACTTTACATGCATCAACCCAAATTTCAACATTGGCATTTGGGCCTAATATAACAAAAATAGGAGTTGAGGTTAAAAAAAATTAAACTCTTGAAAATTTGATTCACAATTAGGTGTCCATTTGAACTTCTTTCCCTTATTTTACAAGGAAGTTATAGGATTTTCAATCCTTGATAAATCCTGCATAGATCTTTGATAGTAATTAGCAAGTCTCATGAAGCTTCACACTTCATTCACATTATTTGCAATTAACTATTAATTAACGGATTAAATCTTTATAGGGTCTACTATAAGTCCATATAGATAAACTACATGTCCCAAGTAGTGAATTTATGATAGAATTAATACAAATAATTTTATAAACAACTTGTGTTTCCTCAAATGTTCCAACACCATTCTTAAGTGGTGTTCATGTTATTCATATTCTTTGAGTAAATCAAAAATTCATATAGGAATACTAGAAAAAAATGGTCAAGATAATCTTAGAAAACACTATTAATTAAATTCATGAATTTTTTTGGATCATTGGTTAGACCAAATTGCATAACCACAAATTTATAGTATCCATATCTAGTTATAAAAAAAAAATTATGAACATTTTCATCTTTGATAAAATGTTGGTGATACCCCAATAGAAGATATATATTAAAAATCATGATTTATCCTTTCATCTGATCAAATATATAATCTATTATAGGAATGGGATACTTTTTATTGAAATTAAACTTGTTTAGCATTTTATAATCAATGCATAATCTAAAATTTATGTCTTTCTTTATAACAAATACTATAGAAGCTCCCTAAGGTTACATACTAGGTCATGTCATTCCCTTGTACAAATTTTTTTCTATCTAAACATTATATTCTCTTGTATTTTCTATATTCATTCAATAATGTGATTTATATACTAGTGCAACATTAGGAATTACATCAATTAAAAAGTGAAATTCTCTCTTAGGAGGTAATCTTAGTAGTCCTTATAGAAAGACATCTATAAACTCATCCAAAATCATAAATTATTGGATAATAGACTTTGTTTCCTCAAAAAAATAATTTATCTTTAAGTAATATACATGCCAACCTTTTTTGATAGATATCTTTATTTGTAAGTTTTAAATTATCCTTTGAGTTGAGGGCTTGAAGTTTCCTTGAGTTAAAACATGTTTACCTTCTTCATCTAAGCATTGTATATTATTGTTATAGAAATCAAGCTTAGATTTATTATTTTTCAACCAATCCACGAATAATATAAGGTAATACTATCCTATAGGAGTAAGTAAAAAGTTCATGTGGGTCTTAAAAAATCCTAAATTAAGTTCAACTTTCTCAAGACATTTTAAAATAACCAATTTTTTTCGATGCCAAACTCTACCTCCCATTATTAATAAAGTATAGATGGTTTTGTTTTAAATTTCAACCCACTTTTAAGATATATATAAATATTAGTTTCTATTCAATCAATAAAATTTATGAAGGAAAAACTATGATTTATACCTCGTGTCTCAATAATATTTGACTTAAATTCTATATCTATTATCTACAGCTACATAGACTTGGTGATTGCCTTTTAATTTAGGTAAATATTTGAGATAATGGTTGTCACCACATTCCAAATATGTTAAAATAATATTTGTTCAAATAAGGACTGTATTAACTCATGTGGTAAGTCTATGGAAGCTTGGTTGATTACTAATTTCAACATTCTTCTTAACAAAAAAGTGAGGTTTAGAACTTTTATTATTCTAAAATTATCCTACATAGCTATGATTATTTATTAAATTATTATTTTGATCACTTAATTTGAATATTTTATTCACATTTGGAATTGTTTATTTAAACTTACTTGGTACCTTCTTGTTCTAAAAGTCTTATCTTGCCTTCTGGTGAGTCTTATTCTTTTCTTCATCATGGTGTGTTGATTTAAGAGTAGTAGCTAATGTTTTTGGGTTTATCATGTTCACAACATGTATGAGAACTTAATTTAGACCCATATTAAAAAATTTAACCTTATTTTATTCATCCTACATGTAATTAACATGAAGCAAAAGACACATAAACTTATTTTCATATTTTAAAACTGACATGGTTCCTTGTTTTAGCAACTAAAATTTAGTGATTTTATTATATTTATAAAAAAAACTCATGTATCTTTTTCTAGACTAATTTTCAAATGTCTCCCAATGAAAGATTCATGGAATCATACCCCTTAAGATCACACAATTGGTTCCACCATAATGCATCATCACCCACTAATTGATAAGATCGGATACATGATTTGATGTTAGAACCCATATTTTGTAGAGTGAAATACTTCTACAAATTAATCAGACATGACTTAGTAGCATCACCAATGTATTGAATATAAAATCAAGGATAAGAAAGATTATTTTTCTCCTTTTATGATGGGCTCCACAACTTTAGGTTTACTTGGATTCACATCATGAAGTTTTTCTTCCTACCCACCCTCCTATAAATTATACATGTCGTTCAACCTTTGACCATACGATTGAATTTTCCATAGAATATTATGAAATTCACCTAAGATACATGTATAATAACATTTTGTTCCTTAGAAATAGGTTTTCAAGGTTATCTTGATTTCCAACATGGATACCATCATGATCAACATCAACATGTTCATTCTCATCTGGATCATGATTGTCAACTAGATCACTTTCAAAATTCCAATTTTATTAGGTTTCTCTAGTTATTACCATCCTAGGAAAATTTAATAATATATATTCAAACAAAATATTTCATAAAAAAAATTATTTTATGAGTTAAACAAAGGCTCTAATACCACATGTCATAACCCCCAAAATTCAACTTATCACAAACCTAGTATTTGGGGATTGTGCTTATGGATTTCAACCCTATGTCGATTAACAACCATGATTAGGTAGTAGAAATGGGTCTATTATGTGCATTCCAATAATGATTTAGATGGATATTTGTGTAACATAGAGTTTCAAGCTTAATAGATCAACTGAAAATCCAAAGCATTCAATATCAGTTTAATCATTTACATGACATAAAAAAATCATAAAAAACTTATAGGAACCTAAAATTAAACTTCCATAATCAACTATATCAGTAATGAAATGCCAAGTCACAAAACATTTAAACATCTTGATTTGAAAGGAAGATACAAACATATTAAAATTTTGAACTCCATGTTAGTGTTTTAAACAATGATTTCTATCAAATTTTTGTGATCTCCTCAATGACAACTTTAGATGTTGTCGAATCATATACCACTTCTCTTACTAAGTCAAATCAATAAATCATCTTAATTGGTTTCTTATCATTGTCACAATACTACTATGCCACATATGTAATTACCACCATCTAATCAATAGGGTCTAATCATTAGTGATTTCTCTGTACTTCGTTACCATTAGCTTAACCACAATTATATGCATTGAAATGAATAAATATAAATATTCCATCATATATAAGTACCTTATTTAATATCCATTTTTTAATTTGGTGATAAACAACATAGAGTCAACATAGTAATGATTAATTTCATTCCTTTATCCATGTTCAAGTATTGTCATTGATGATAAAGGTACATTTTGTGAAGGTTGATGTCAAAGATGATTAAGCCTAGTTGGCAGTATGTGATGTGACAAGGAGCATTGAGAGAGTGTTTTCATGAGAGAGTGATGTCATGAGATAAATAAAAAGAGATAATGTGAAGGCTACTAATGTCTTATGTTCATATGAAGATATAGGTCATTGATGTCAAAGTTGTATAGGAAGCCTAGTCATGAGCCTATTCATGACATGAAGAGGTATGTGCATAAAAATGAATAAACATAGGCATGTGAAGATTGTATGGCACTATATGATCAAATATGTAAGGAATTTAAGCATTCATGGGAGTTTTAGGGTGAGATTATAGGGTAGGACCTTCAGACTAAGCCTACACCTAGACCTCTCTTAAACCCTACCTAGCCAAATGAGGCATGTGTTAGAGATCTAGATTGCACCCTAGTAGGGCAAGGGATTATCAGGTCCTTTATCTAAATCTAGGTCAACATGGAAATGACCCCAGGCCATGGGTATCATATAATAGGGTCATACCTCTAGGGTTTTTAATGAGGATATCTCCTCAAATTTCACAATTTGGACCTATATTTATAAAACCTAAAATTGGTTGGGATGAAAAGAGTTAGGAGGTTGCATAAAGTAAACCTATCTAGCTTGTGGTGATGCACCATGAGTTTTTCATATCTACTCTTAGGATTGGAATCTTTAACACACTGATGGAATATGAAAGGAGCTAATGCAATGTCTGATATAATTTATAATCAATAATATTTCATATAGAGGTTAGTTTGATACACTAAGACTAGTGAGCAATGAAAGTAAGGTTTGGTTGAAGAACTTGACACTTGCATTCAACAATCCATTATATCCTTGAGAGATCAATGTTAAGAGGTACATAATATAATTTTTGGTAGAGTCTAGTCATACCAGCCTTAGGGATCCTCCTCAATAGATCAAAGGATATATTTATAGAATAAAGTCTATAAAAGAGATCAAATCCATTTAAAATGTAGTTACAATTGACTTTATAAATTATGCTCATTCAAAACCCTTTTGATTGATCTGGGTTACTTCAAGTGGTTACATAGTTACACTGATGTTATTTCTTTTTTAAATGGTGGGGTCAAGCTATTATAAGCTAGGTTATGCCATCCATGCAATTACAATATCTATGCTATTTTGTTATAATATTGTATTCTTTTTAATTGTTCCTAACTATTTTGTCATGGTGTGCACAATGGAGATAAGGGGTCCTTTTCATGCAGTTGGTCCTAAAGATACAACCATTGGGGTCTACATGTATACCTTATTTTCACTCTTTTAAATCCAACTCATTATAAAAATGGAAAACATAGTCACAAAAAGATCCCTTTATCACACAAACCCTCAAGCTAGAGGTCTATATTTAACCTTAATGGTAGTTTCTTTATGTCCTTTAACCTGATTACAAGACTATGTTCACTCCATAACTTTTGAACAAGATCTAATGGTGAGGGTATGACCCTATAAGACCTTTTTTTATTCATTTTAAAACTTCTCCTTGGCTCAACTTTGGTCATCAAAAATTACTCTGGCCAATCAAATTACTCTGATTTGTTTTTTCTCCTATTAGCATCATAGATTCTCATTGTCATATCTTGACCCTTTTAACCTCTTGTGCACCATAAGATCTCATTAATGAATGAATTTAGTCAATAAATCTCCTACCATAAAATATCCTTTAACATGTTAACTTGATCATGAACCATTGGATCAAGATATATGAACTCACACATATCGTAGATCATATTGGGCCCACTTTCCTATCAATTCCTACATACCATCAGATCATTGGTACAAATGATTTTGGTTTATTAATATAAGATTGAACCCACATTTTATAAATTAAGCTCATGTTATTGTATCTCTGCTTGGTTGATCTACACCATCATATCTTGTCCAACTTGTATCTCTTTAAAGGGATTTAACCTATGGACCTTTTAACTTGTTTGACCTCAATGTGAACCATTAAATCTCAAGTGTCAATTTGAAAGCTCATAAATATAATTAGATATTGATAAAATTTAAACCTTTTAATTAGATTTTGAACCCAAATGGTTACTTTATGGATCTCAAAATTGACATTTTCACAAACACTTATGTTGTAGGTCCAACTTTGGAGCTCCATAACTCGAGTTAGAGAACTTGCACAAGTATGAAACTTTCAAAAGATGATCCTAGTATGTATAAATCCATGGTGATAAAATATTTTGGTTTGAATATATTTCTAATGTTTATTTATTAAATTCTCAAATAGGCTATTCCATTTATTTCTAGAATATGTCTAGGTGATGGTCTAGTCTCCAAAGCTTTCATAATTCACCCTTTACTTGAACCTTCAGAGTTATGATGATCTCCCAAGAATTTGTTGATATGGTCCATGATATTTCATGATAAAAAACACCATTAAATCCTAATTTTACCCCTATATTTTCATTATTTGACCCATTTTTAATCCATTGGGTTTTTTACTTCGTTAAGACCCTGATAGGCTTATCCTTCCAACTGTAGGCAAACCCTGATATGAGGGCCAAAATGGCCAATAGTATGAAGATTAGATTTAAATTAAAGTATGAATATGTTATCATTGATATAGGTAAAATAATTTTTTTATGTATGTTCACAAATGTTTAGGTCATGGTTTGAAGTAAATTACATGAATCAGTGTTTTAGGCCTTCTTAAGTTCATAGAATGAGGTCTCAAGACACGAGAAACACTTTTAGATATTAATTTTCATGTGTAACCTCTACATGGTAACTTGAGATAATAATAATAATAATAATTATATATTTTTAATGGTCTTATACAAGATCTCCAAGCATTGATTTTGGATTCAAGGGGCAGTCCTTTATGAACAATCATTAACACCAAAACTTGTGTTAAACCTCCCTAAATTCCTAATAAAGACCTAATGTGAAATATATTATTTAAATTAGATTATAATGGATTAAAATTAATATAAAATATATATTATCATGTATCCAAATCTTTTAGGTACCTTTAAGTGGTGGTGGTGGTTAGTCAGATGAGAGAGAAAATGCACAAATACAAGCTTATTTGTCAAGAAGTCGTTATAGCTCTCAAAAGGTGTATTGGTCAATAAAATAAAATGGATGAGAGAATAATATATAGAATGATTTTTCATGTCCATTATTATATTTTGATATTTTATAGTCTTTAAATTTTATAATTTGGTCATCCAAGTTACCCAATCGTAGATAGACCTAATGGTACAAATAGTGTGAAACCTAGGTAGAGATGAGAAGATGGATTTGAGGGTCTTAGCATATCATATTGATGAAAAAAATAAATTAAAAGTTTATTTATTAATTTTAAGTCATTTTAGTTCTTGGAATAATTTTTTTAAGTTAATTAATATGGTGAAAAAGTTTCTCACAAAATGACCTATTTGGTTAAGACAAGACAATGTGATATAAGGTCAAGAAATTGGTTTGTAAGATGAATATTTTCCATTAGACCATATGAAATTTATATCTAATGGTGGTATTTATATCTCATAATACCATTTATATGAATTTTTATTCATTTAAATTATCTACATAGGTGATGGATGTCTAAGTCACCATGACTGGTCTTTGAGGTAAATTGGTAGTTCTAAGTGAGAGAGGTGCAGAGATGTTATTGAGCCTTTATATCTTGAGTGAAAGTGTTAAAATAATTTTTTGATGATCCTAAGGTCATGAATAATATATATACATGTTTTTTTTAGATTTCAATATATTAAGGGTGTTTAATCTTCATTTTTGTAAGATAGACTTTTGAGGTACATAGGCTTAATAGGATAATTTATCCTAAAAGAGCTTTCATGGTATGGGCAAAGGATACGGGTCTAACCAAGCATTTAAAATGTTAGTAGAGGTCATTATATAATTTATTTAATTGTTTTTTATTGTTTAAGAAGGCCATATTTTCCTGATATCATCAATATTTTATGCTAAGAAGATAGATCAAATATAATTAGGTCTCCATACGACCTAAAAGAGAAATGAGGCCTAATTGATTTGTTTCAAACCAAAAGGGGTCCGAAGTTAATTTTAATCATTTTCATAATATTTTATAATACCTATTATATGTTTGACCTAATATTTTGAAGGTGTGTGATGGACCAAGTGAATTGTAACCATGAGACTTATATATATATATATATATATATATATATATATATATATATATATACCAGGTAGTTTAGGCCTATTTGATGTATGCAATGTAAGAAAATAAAATATTTCATGGTTGAGGATATTAAGGTATTTAAATTATAATATAATAATATAGTACTGGTTTGGTGATAAAAATTGATATAGGTGGCTGATTTGGTGATGAGTCACTTAGGGAGTTGGCACTTCCTTGTAAGTAGATGCTTGCTAAAGCCTAGTCAAGTGGGTGCTTAACTATATTGGGGTTGGTTCTCCAAGTTGAGTTGGTTCTCAATAGAATTTGATTTTTTTTTTGTATAAGTATATTCCATTTTCATATATCACAGTGGGTTTTTCCCCTTGAGGGTGTTATACTCATATGTGTGTTTTCTTGTGTTATGCTCATGTGAATGATTCTTTATGCATTATTATATTATTATATTTCTTTTATGGTTAAAATAATGTTAAAGTACATGTGAAATAATTTTTTAAAATAATGATTCACCCCCTCCTAGTGATTTTACTTTGAATAATTGGCATCAGGTCATGGCCCTTTAAAGTAATCCTAACAATTTAAAGGAGATCCTAGAAGCACAAACATGTCAAGTCATCAAGCACAAAGAGGTTTCTCAACCAATAAGGATCCTCTATTTAGTGGGACTAACTATAATTTTTTTATAATTATAATTTATACCTATCTAATGTCTTTAGGCTATGACATATGACAATCTACTGTTGATGTGTTCACTCCAACTTAGACCCTACCAACTGATGCAATAGGAAAAAAGGCAAGTGAAAACAACTCTAAGATAATGAAAGCCATCTTGTGTGGTCTTTCAAAGGTAAAATTTATAAATTTCATGCATTATGATATAGCCAAAGGGATGTGGGAAAATTCATAGGCCATCTATGAAAGAGACACCAAATTCAAGTTGGAAAAGTTACAAACCCACCAAAGGTAGTTTGAAAGTTTGAGAATGAAAACATTGCATCTTATCTGTTAAGAGTAGATGAAGTGTAAACTGACATAAAAGTTATAGGAGAGAAGTTGGAAGAATAAATAATATTAAAAAAATTATTGAGATCCCTAACATCTAATTTTGATTCAAAGGTGTTTATTATAGAGAAGATCAAATATATTAACATACTATAGATGGATGAGCTTTATGGAATATTGACTACATATGAAAAGATAAAAAGTGATGGAAAACCTTCCAAAAATGAAGATGCATTCAAAGCTAAGAAAAATTTAGAGGGTAAAAAGACCAAGAATGATGTTGACATAGACATTGATGATGATAAAATAGAAGCCATGTTTTTTAGAAAACTAAGGAAAGGATCATGTAAGTATAAGGGTAAGTTGTCATTCAAGTGCTTTAACTATGGTAATATTGGTCATTTTGTATCTAAATATCTTAATAAGGATAAGAATGAGCATGATGGAAAACATGATGAACATCATGGTGATGATAAGAAGCCCTATAAGCCTGATAAGAGAAAAAAGGGTTTTAGGATGTATGAAGGCAAGAAAGGGTCATTCAAGAACAAGAAAATTTTCTATACCAAATAATATAATAGATCGTATGATGTAAGTGACACAAGTAAATCTAATAGTCATGATGATAGTAATGATCATGATTAAAATGAAAGCTTATTCATGGTTGTAGAAATATACAATGAGGTTTGTTCAAAAGGGAAAATTATTATAGATGATGAAGAAGAGATTGAAGTGAACCTTGAGGTAAAATTGGTGAGTGATCTAGAGGATTTAAAGTATAAAATAAGGAAGAATCAGAAAGTAAGATCATTGGCTAAGAGTTATGAGGAACAAATTAATTTTCTTTGAAAATAGACTAAGAAATAACACCAATGAACATGAGGATATCATCAAAAACTTAGAAAATCATATTTAAAATATCACTATAAGTCTTAAGAACAAGGAATAAGAATGCATAAAGTTTGGAATATAAGTGGAGTACTTGAAGTAATAATTAGATCAATCAATAGTCAAGTTGAAGACACATCACAAATTTGAAAATAGTACTAATGTCCTTGGTGATATTTTAAATAGTCAAAGCTCTCCACATGAAAAAAAAGGTTTTGGGTTAAAATAAGACTAAAAATAAAACAAGGAGAGTTAGACCTCAAAGAAAATTAGATCATAAATAAATGATGGTATTGACAAAGTAAAGACCTATGAAAAAACTCTCAAATTTGAGACTCAAGTTGATCATCAAAAAGTCAAGAATAACATGACTCCTTCAAGAGACAATAAAGGTAGAGGTGCATCATTCAACATAAGATAGACAAGGTATGTGAATATTTTCAACGGTTACTATTTCTCATGCAATCAATATGGACATAGAGATATAGACTATAGACATTATGCTACAATCAATTCATCATGGAGGAATAGGGTGAATGTCCATTTCAATAATAAAATAATAATTCTATACTATAATTGTGATCAAAGAAGACAAATTGCAATGGATTAAAAGATAAAGCGTATGAGGAAGATCATTAAAAACAAAAGGATATATGTTCATACCACTGAGAATTGGATCAAGATGTTAAACTCTTTGGACAAGATGAAGAAGGAGTAGAAGACTAAAGGATAATAATCTACACTAACTAAAATTGCCTTTCACATATAGTGGTACATATATAGTGGTTACTGAAGACACATGATAGGGGATAATAGAAAGTCCATCTCATTGAAGAAGAATGATGTAAGAATAGTGAGATTTGGAGATAACACAACTACCATTATAGTTGGAAAGGGTATCTTAAGTTTAGACAATGGGAATATCAATATAGAGAATTTGTTGTAAGTGAAAGTTTGAAACATAACATGTTTAGTGTAATTTAAATGTGCAACCAAGGACACACACTAACCTTTCATGATACAGGGTGTGATATAAGGAGATCCAAATTAGGAAGGTTAATTTCCAATGATAAAATAACTGAGAATAATATATATATATATATATATATATATATATATATATATTGAATGAGATAAAAAAGGATAGATGCCTTATGAGAAATATGGATGAAAATTGGATATGACATAGAAGGTTAGGCCACATAAACTTTGAAAATATGGTCAAGATAAGCTCAAAGAATTTTGTGAAGAACATACCTAAAATCACCAAACCTACAAACACACTTTTCAAGGCATGTCAACATGGTAAGCATACTAGAAGAAGGTTCAAGTCCAAGGAGTACTCTACTACAAGACCTTTAGAGTTAATACACACTAATCTCTATGGGCCTAAAATAATCCAAATTATTCAAGGAGATAATTAATTCATGTTACTCATCGATGACTACACAAGAATGACTTGGGTAGCATTATTGAAAGAAAAGTCAGAATCTCTTAATAATTTCAAGGCATTCAAGGCTCTTGTTAAGAATGAGAAGAATGAAAATATAAAATGTTTAATATCTAATAGAGCATGAGAGTTTTAGTCTAATGAGTTTGATGACTTATGTGAGGTCCATGGAATCAAGATACATTTCTCAATAGCTAGGACACCTCAATAGAATGGGGTGGAGAAAATAAAGAATATGATAGTTCAAGAGATGGAAATAACTATGCTAAATGAGTCAAGGTTAGATGATGTATAATGGAGAGAGGAAGTGATCACTATAGTCTACATTTTGAATAGAGGATAGATAAGGAATAATGGAAATAATACCCCTTATAAACTGTGGAAAGGTAGGCCTACTAATGTGGAACACTTTAGAGTGTTTGAAAGTAAATGCTTCATCAAAAGAGACGAGTAAAACTTAGGCAAGTTTTGTTCTAGGTATGATGAAGGTATATTCTTAGGATATTCATCAGTAAGACTAACCTATAGATGTTATAATAAAAGGTTGTAGAAGATAGTGAAAATCACTAATGTGAAGATTGATGAGACAAATAAATCACACTCACAATCAAAGGATACATTAAATAATCTAGGCTTCAAGAATGAAGAGGAAACAATATATATTGAAGAGGAAGAAGAACAAGTTGAGGAAAGATAAGATTCAAAATGTCCTTCAAGATAGATTCAGAGAGACCATCTTGAATCACTAATCATTGGTAATAAGGATGAAAGTATGCAAACAAGGAGAAGACTAGTAAGTAACGTAAGTCAAGAGAATGTTGCTATATTGTCTAAGATTAAACTCAATAATATTTTAAAAGAAAGTAAAGAAAAGTTATGGATAGGTGATATGAATGAGGATTTAGGCTAAATAGAGAAGAATCAGAATTGGGAAATAGTTCTTAAGCCTAAATACAAGAATGTCATTGGCACAAAATGGGTGTTTAGAAATAAGTTGAATGAAAATGGAGAAGTCACTAGAAACAAGTCTAGATTGGTGTGCAAAGGGATGAACAATTTTAAGGAGTAAAATTTGAGGAGACTTTTTCTCTAGTATAAATATTGGAGGCCATTAGATTGTTTCCAAAATTTGTAGGGTTCAAGAGGTTCAAGGTGTACTAGATGGATGTCAAACCTACTTTTCTAAATGGGAACTTGCAAGAAGAGGTGTACATAGAGAAACCTGAGGGTTTATCATTATTAGGTAACAAGAACTATGTTTGTATATTTAAAAAGGATCTTTATGTTATAAATAAAGATCCTAGATTTTTGTATGCTAGACCAAAGATTTAAAAGAGGAGTTACAAATAGTAATCCATACATATAGATAGAATATAACCATCAATTGATAGTAGTTGTCTGTGTGGGTGACATCATATTTTGTGGAAATAATGAAAAAAATATTAAGGAATTTACAAAGGTGATGAATAATTAGTTTGAGATGTCCATGCTAGGATAACTACCATTCATTCTTGAGTTACAAATTAGACAATCAAAAAGAGGTATATTAATTTCACAAGCTAAGTGCATAAGAGAGATATTGAAGAAGTTTGAAATGGAATATTTCAAGGAAATTAGCACACCTATGATCATAGTTTGTAAGTTGAGTAAGGAATATGAATTTCCAATGGTCTATTAGACTTCATATAGGTCAGTGATTTGGATTTTGATATACACCACTACTTCTAGACCTAAAATCATGCAAGTAGTAGGCCTTGTCAGAAGATTTAAAGTAAAACCATTTTCAAGAATTCAAAAGGATACTTAGGTATCTCAAGGGAACCATGGAGTTTGGTTTGTTTTATCCAAGGAGGAAGGATTTTGATTTAGTAGACTATATAAATGCATATTGGGTAGGAAGTCTAGATTATAGGAAAAACACTAGTGGAGGATCCTTCTACATAAGAGAGTGCCTAGTATCATGGATAAGAAAGAAATATCCATCAATGGAATTATATACTTGTGACTCTAAATAAATTATAACATCATCATGTTTCACTTAGGTCTTATGGATGAGACAGACCTTAAAAGACTACAAGGTTGAATATGATAGTCCTAAACCTATCTATTATGACAATACAAGTACCATAAGTGTTTCAAAGGATCATGTCATACACTCAAGAACTAAACACATTCCCATCAAGTACAATTTATTGAGAGAATAGATAAGTGAAAAAGTGTTAAATTTTAATATGTTTTTATAAAGGATCATATTGCAGACGTTTTGACCAAGTCATTTCAAAGGAAACATTTGAACATCTAAGATAGGAATTGGGTGTAGTTCTTTCCCCTAGAAATCATTAAGGAATTAAAGTGTTTAGGGGAAGATAATTATTTGGTTCATTATATCCAAGAGTAGGTAAGTAGTGACAATAGTGGAAATAGGGGGATCATGTTTGTATGGTGCTTCATAAACTCATAATCCTATGTGTTGAGTGTTTTAGTTGTAATGAGTGTGATCCAAGAAGTTATAGGCATATCTTTGTCATTTATGTCAAAGGGGAGAAATTTAATAATGAGGGAGAAGTTGATTGTTGATAGAAGTTATGAGAGTGGTTTCCATCAATGACAAAGGGGGAGATTGTTGAAGTATTGTCATTGATGTCAAAGGTGCATCTTGTGAAGGTTGATATCAAAGAAGACTAAGACTAGTTGGCAATGTGTGATATGACAAGGAGAATTGAGAGAGTATTGTCATGATAGATTGATGCCATGAGAGAAATATAAATAGATAATCTGAATGCAATTAATGTCTTATGTTTTCATGAAGGTACATGTCATTGATGCTAAAGTTGCATAGGAAGCCTAGTCATGAGCCTAGTCATGACATGAAGAGTTATGTGCATGAAAATAAATGAACATGAGAATTTGAATATTGTATGGAAATTTTTGAGTATTATTTGAGGCATTTAATAATTCATTAGAGTTTCAGGGTAGGACCTTCAAACTAAGCCTACAGCTAGACCTCTCTTAAACCTTGCTTGGCCTAATGACGTGTGAAGATCATATTTCAAGGAAAGTATGAATATGTGAGAATAAATAAATGTAATATAAATTTTTATACATATTCAAAAAAAATTAGGTCATGGTTTGAATTAAATTGCAAGAATCAATGTTTTAAGCCTTCTCAAGTTCACATAATGAGGTCTTAAGACCCAATATGCACTTTTAGACATTAATTATCATGTGTAACCTATAAATTGGAATCTAAGATGTTAAGGAGAGATGGTTAAGGGTCATATATAATATATTTAGGAATTGGTTTTATAATCAAGGGGTAGTCCTTTATGAATAATTGTTAACACCAAAACCTATGTTAAACCTCCCTAAAACCCTATTAAGGACCTGATGTGAAATATCTTGTTAAAATTAGATTAGAATGGATTAAAATTCCTATAAAATATATTATATCATGTATTAAACTCTCACAATAACATTTTTGTGGTGGTGGTTAGTCAAATGAGAGATAAAATGCACATATACATGCTTATTTATCAAGAAGTTGTTATATCTCTCAAAAGTTGTATTGGTCAAGAAAAGCAAATGGATGAGATAGGAATATAGAGACTAATTTTTCATGTCCATTATGATTTATATATAGTTTATATTCTTAAAATTTTATAATGTGGTCATCTAAGTTATCCAGTCATAGACAAACCTAATGGTGCAAATAGTGTAAAACCCAGGGAAAGAGAAGAAGATGGATTTAAGGCTCTGAGCATATTAGATTGAGGAAACAAAGTGAATGAAGAATTTATTTATTAATTTTAATCCTTTAAATAATTTTTGGATGTCATTGAATATGGTGAAAAGTTGCTCACAAAATGACTTGTCTAGTTCAGACAAGATTGTTTGATATAAGGTCAAGAAATGGGTCTATAAGACCAATATTTTCCATTAGACCATATAAAATTTCTATATAAATGTGGTATAGAGTTATCATAATAAAATTTAGATGTATAAAGAGTCATGATAAGTGTATACACATGTGTTAGAGGTTTAAGTCACCATGATTGGTCTTTGAGGTAAATTGGCGGCTTTGAGTAAGTGAGTTACAGAGATGTTATTGAGCCTTTATCTCCGGATTGAAAGTGTTAAAAAAAATTGGTGATGACCCTAAGGTCATAAATAATATATATAAATGTTTCATTTTTTATATTTAAATAGATTAAGGGTGTTTAAGCATCATTTTTTCAAGATGGACTTTTAAGGTACACAGGCCTAATACGATAGTTTGTCCTAAAAGAGATTTCATGGTATGAGTGATGGATACGGGTCCAACCAATCATTAAAATTTTCAGTACAGGTCATTGGATAAGCTATTTAATGGGTTTTAATTATTTGAGAAGGCCATATGGGCCAAACAGGATCATGGATTGATGCTATAAAGATAGACTTAATACAAATAGGTCTCCATAAGACCTAAAAGAGAAATGAGGCATAATTGAGTTTTTGTAGACCAAAAGGGGTCCAAATTTAATTTTAATCGTGTTCATAATATGTTATAAGATCTATTATATGGTTTAGATAATATTTTTAAGGTGGGTGGTTGACCAAGTGATGTGTGACCATGAGACTTGTATATATACAAGGCAGTTTAGGCCTATTTGATGTATGCAATATAAGTAAATAAAATATTCCATGGCTGAGAATAAGAAGGTATTGAAATGAAACCATACAAATAAGTTAGATATTTTTTGATCAAAATTAATGAGATGCTTGAGTCACTTAGGGAGTTGGTGCTTCCTTGTAAGTAGATGCTTGCTAAAGCCTAGTCAAGTGGATGTTTAACTGTATTTGGGTTGGTGCTCCAAGTTGAGTTGGCACTAAATAAAATTTGAACTTTTGTTTTTGGAATATAGTCCATTTTCAGAGATCATAGTGGGTTTTTTTTCCCTTGAGGTTTTACCGCTCATATGTATGTTTTTTTATGTTATGATCATGTTAATGATTTTTTGTACATTGATATATCATTATATTGCTTTGATGGTTCAAGGTATGTTAAATTACATGTAAAATAAAGTTTTAAAACATTTATTCACCACCCCCCCCCCCCCCCCCCCCTCTTAGTTATTGTTCCCAACAATTGGAATCATAATCATTGAGAGGGGGTTGAATTAGTGTTTAAAAACTTTCTTTCACTAGTACATACTTTATAAATGAAATGCACTATTAATTTAAAATTATTTGAGTCAAAATAATATTAATATTATGATTCAATAACATATCTTTAATATCTCCATATAGATAAAATTTTAAAATAAACATTCAAAGAATATTCAATAAATACCAAGCTTACATTGGTCATAACATGTATGGAAACTCTAACAAAAATGAATTAATCACTTTCCACAAGTATACCTTCTTCATGGATAATTGATACTTAACCAAGTATTTTATTTATTAAAAGAAGACCCATTTAATAATATGAAGGTATCTAGTTATTTTAAATATATATACTAATTTAAATACCAATAACAAATCATTTAATATGTAATATAATAATTTCATATAATCGATACATAATAAAAATTGGCACTCTTAGAATAATGTAAAAATTAGATTGCATAGAGAAACCAACTCAAATTCTCCAAAACATAACTTCATAAATGGTGATGCATCTATGGAAGACCTTGAAACTCCAACTCTTTTGTATTTCATTGATAAATCAAAACTTTAAATTTCAATTCCTATCAACTATTATTTTATGCATTTTGAGTTCATATTGAAACAAGCAATGGTAATGTTTCTAATTTACACTACTTACATACAGTGGTAAAGTTGAACACAACTGAGTTATAAATATTTGCATCATTAAATAAATAAATATGAAAAAGCATGAATTATATCAATTTTGTTTATTCAAACAAAAACTTCATGAATATATATCAATTTCATGATTTTAAGAATGACAAATTGGATATAATGAATCAGAAGTTGAATAATAAATGCATAATAACTAAATTAGAATTACTTTGAATAAATCATATTTTGAATCGATTTAAACAAGTCATCAATTTGAAATTTTCAAAATATTCATAAACAAAAATTTGAAACTTTTAATAAATCTATAGACATCATAATATAACCCAAAATGACCATAGTCTAAAACAAGTCAACTAACCCAATACAAGTTTCATATCAATGAAATTGGATTGATCTAAGAGAAATAACTAAATCATGACTATTATATCAGTTCTCTAAATTTTTATAAATGTAATATATTCATTTTTAATTCATGATATTACAATAACAAATGTTTCAATCAGTCTTAATATTTAAATAAGTTCTTATGAAGTTATAAATAAGAATAATATAATGTAGGTTTTTGAAAACCAACAAGCTTGTGTAATCCCTTTTTTAGAATGAAATAATAGATTGGATTGAAACTTATTAAATTCAATAAATATTGGAAAATAATGTAGTGTTTTTTTCTATACATAAACCAAATGATAACTCTACATAAATCAAATGAATAATCTAATTTTATTATCAACTATAGTCATTTGATAAAATAATTAACAATCACACAACTTTCATAAACTAGTAATGAGATCAAATCAACAATATTGAAGTAAGAAGAAAAAAATAATAAAATGGATAAGCATATATACACTTGTATTGGCCCTATAGGATATTTTTATTATTCAAATCTAAAACATCATATACAATAGAATAAATCTGCATTGTTTATAAATCAGCTGTTACTAACGTCAAATGCATGGATTCATATAATCATCCATTACAGACATAAATGAAATATTTAGTCTATGTGAATGAAAAATAGAATGAAGGTATTTTCATATAGTATATTAATATTACATTCCCAATAATAATGAATATATAATGTATCTTCTAAACCAAACTGTATATTAAATAGCCTGGTTTTTTATAAGAAATAATACTAAAACATATAAGCCAATAAATTACTTTTTATTGTAAATAAAGAGTACATATACATATTATTATATAAATGACCAAGTATTCATATTAAATTTTGATTTGTTTTATAAAACATAAATATGCACATAAGACACTAAATCTATCCATATCCATCTAAATGAGTAATAATGTTAATATATGCAATTATTTTCCAAAAGTGGAATGGGCCCAACCATATGTGGGTCCCTACCCATTGTAACCATCAATTGGGAGGAGGACCAAACACCCAATAGAAAACCTAAAACACATAGGGTAGTCCTTAAAACATTGGTGTGAATGAGATAATTGATGTAGGGTTTTAGGGTTTCAAACTAGAAGCAACCAATTGGTTTAAAAATCAAAATATAGAAAAAAACATAAATTCCACCAAACCCTAATGACCTCAAGAAATCAAAAAATGACCCAACAATAATCATAGTCAAATAATCAATACATTCAAAGCCATTTATTTCCACATATCACTTTTATGCCTTCCAAGGGCAAGGTAAAACTCATAACCTCTCTCGAATGGGATTTTCTTTACTCTTATTTATAAAAAAATAACATTATCAACTTAGATTTATCCAGTAGACATTATCAATGCTTCCAAACCATAAACACATTTTATTTAAAATTTGTAAGCATGTATTTCATATTCATGTTTATAAAAAACTCCAAAACTTAATTATTATATGCACAATGTGGCAACTAGTAGAAGTCGAGTGTCAACTTCCTTTATTTTTACTTTTTTCTCCCACTTCAATGTCCTTCATTATCCACCATTACACACACTAACCCCATTCTCTACATATAACCATCCCCCCCCCCCCCCCCACCCATCCCTTCTCAAATTTAGTTAAAGAATAATGGATTATAGGGTCTAAATATAAAATCAGCTCTATAGGGAGCTATATGAACTTCCAACTATCAAAACTTCACAAGTAGGTCACACATGGTGAACAAAACCTAGAAAGCTTAGATCTTCAGGATAACAATAGTAGAGTTAGACTATAGTGTCAAACACCAGGGTGTCATATTTTTAGTGGTCCTATCCTTTCATCAAATGAAGGCTAGATCCTAATTTATGATAGTGTCTCAGTCTTGCATAGTAGATTCTAACCTCTGTCTCAATCATATCAGTCAGTTTCTAGCTAAATTTCATTTTCTTACCATTATTACTATTTTTAGAAAGGTTAATATTACAATAAAATTATATAAATTAGTAGACTAATTATTGAATATTTATTTACTAATTTTACTACTTAGACCTTTTAACTAAATTAGGAATAATACACAAATATTCCCAAGAAGGTTAAATCATTTGGTGAACCTGACTTACTTCATTTGTGCATAAAAACCCTAAAAACCTTAGGGTAAAATTATTACTAATTTTTCCTTTTTTTTTTAATTTTTTACCTACATAATAAAATTAGAAATTAGCATAAAATTTTAAAAATTCTAATTTTAAAATAAATTTCTTTCGAACCCTAGTTTCCCATACTAGGTCTCACTATTTTCCCAGTATTTTTCCTATAATTTTTTGAATTTTTACTTGCATATTATAAATAAAAAATTCAATTTAATTTTTAAAATTCAATATTAATTTCAAAAAAAAATTATTTTTCTCAAAACCCTAGTTGGACATACTAGGTTCTATTTAATCAAGCAGTTTCCAATAATTTTCTGAATTTTTAGTTTCATATTTAAATCAAAAATCCAATTTCATTTTCAAAACTCCATAATAATTTTTAAAAATAATTATTTTTCAAAACCCTAGTTGCATATACTAGGGCCTATTCAATCACATATTTTCCAATAAATTCTTGATTTTTTACTTGCATACCTAACCTAGAAATTCACTTTAAATTTCAAAATTTCATAGTAATTTTGAAATTAATCATATTTTAAACCCTAACTACATATACTAGGTCCCATTGCTTATTAAGGTCTCACCTTACACCTAAAATCATATTTCAAAAATGGATCTCACTTATTTTTAAATATTTCTTACATTTTTAGCAAATAATAAGGAGACCATACTTGGCCCTATCATGTACATGAATGATGAAGTTTACCATATGTTAGTACAAAGATTCATTCTTTGCATTTCATGCTTATTTTTTATAATAAGGGATGATATTAAAAAAAAAAATTGCTAAACATGCACACTATTTCAATATTTCTTTTTCATACTCTATCTCTCATGTAGAATAATATCCAACTCTATTTTTATAAACATGTTAGAAATATTATGTTATAATTCAAATCTCTTTATGAATTAAATCACAATTTCATGCTATCTACCCTATGATTTCTATCTCTCATAGGAATTTTTTTTCAAGTTTATCTTACCACACATATTAGACATATCATAGCACATGTAAAAGTTTATTATGCATTAATGCACAATTTCATGCTCTCTATCCCTTGTTTTATCTCTCTCATGTGGAATATTATTTATAATAATATTTATTTACAACTTATAACTCCACTTACATGTGTTTCATCCCATATACATGGTTTATAACCAGATATACATAAATCCTTAGCTACATGGTTTTTACATAAGATAACTACCACCTATCAAGTTTCAATGTCATATCTTATACATAAGAAATAAATTCCTTCTCCTCCTATCCCCCAAGAGGGTGATAGCTAGTTTTCCTCAAGTCCATGCTATCACCCCTCCAAAAGGTGGGGCAGACTATACTATTTTTCTTAATGCATACATTCAGCCTATAACATCTTCAAACCTTCTTCAACATAAGTGCTTATATGTTCAATCAGAAGCAACTAGGGTTTGCACATGTAAGACTCTAAGGGATCAAATCATCATTATGAGTAATCTAATTTTATAATTATAAATGCAAAATTAGCTATTACATGAAAAGATCACAACATTGGAAAATTAGATTATAATACAAACACCTCAAAGGCACCCTAGTGTCAATCATGTATATGCACCTTCACCTTGTCAACTCATTGAAAGAAATTTTACATATCAAAAAAAGAAATCAAAATAAAGTAAATTTTCAACTAGTGATTAAAAAATCATTAAAATATCAAAAAATAGTTCAACTGAGGTACTAAGGGAAATGATTAAAATCTAATTTAATCAAACTACCTCTTCTACATCCAGTGAGAAGATCCATATATTATTTTGCATATCATAGAATGCATGGGCATCACACAAATTCATGTTTTACATTAAATAACATATACAATAGACAATTACTAATGAGGACCCTACATAAGGTAAAATAGTCAACCAATCCATAGTGACATAGGAACACATTCACAAAGGGTCAAATTAAAAAATAGTACAAAATGGTTATCAAAGAATAACTTAGAACAACAAAAGGATCAAAAAGCCAAATTAGAGAAACAAATAGTACCACAATAATAAGTAAAGCATGGAAAAGATATAAATATTACTTTCCAAAAAGAGGCTCAACTTTCAACGTAGTATGGGTTTGGTCAAAAATATCTACAATAGTTTGATTTTCAAGCTCAAGAGTTGGGTAAACATGCTCAAGGCATCATTATTACTATTCTAGCAGTTGATAATGTTTGTCACTAAGGTTTGGGATTTATTAAACATCCTAAGGCAAATCATTCATAAACACAATTTAAAAAATCTTAACACTATCATTACATTGGTTCAAAATCAAGAATATAATGATGAGTGGAACAATATAGGTTATTATTATTTCTAAGATACCAATAATGAATCCAAATATTCATAATCATATCTGCATCCATTCCCTCATGCTTCAAAATCACACATGATTCCTTTGTTTGATATAGGACACCATGATATGGAATCTCCCATAATACTCATCAGTTAGTATCATCTCTTCTCAGCCTTGCTTGTACATAATTTTTCATAATTACTTGTATATATCTTCTTTTCAATTACTTGTACATAGTATCTTCTTGCTTACTTATACATAGTTTCTCAGTATTTCTTGTACATAGTCTCTTAATGATTGATTGTACATAGATTATACCAAATATACTAGAAACATTCAAATATATCAAAAATACCAAAAACATTCAAATATTTCAAAAATACCAAAAACATTCAAATATTTCAAAAATACCAAAAACATTCAAATATTTCAAAAATACCAAAAACATTCAAATATTTCAACAATACCAAAAACATTCAAATATTTTAAAATACAAAAACATGTAAATAATTCAAAAAACACCAAATATATTTCAATTATATGCATCATCCATGATTTACATTTATACTATCATGCTAGAATTACATTTACTATTCTTTGCTATTATTTATTGATTTATCTACATTACCATGCTTCACTTGATCTTCTTTGAGTGTGTGTAGTGACATCTAGATCCTTGATTACTTCACTTTACCCATTGAGGGGGCATCTTAATTCTACATCGACACATACATTAATATATGTATCCATTGGGGCATCATCAACATGACTACACCATCTAGGTTATGAAATTCTTACACCACACACTCTACTTATCATGTTGATATACATTATTTACTATCTTACACAAATTACTCTATTAACATTTCACTAGTATATAGCACTTGTGCATTTCTTAGAATTTACCTAGTCTTGTACTCCATATCTTGCATACTTTTACTTCTTGATTTGATTAGTTAGATGTGATTGTATTTCTAATTTTTACATGCTTTCCTTTCTTGTTTTGTGTAGCTAGACTATTTGCATTTCTCCATTCTTGTTTTGTCTCCTGTATGTGCCTTAGGAAATTTGTCAATGTCCTTTACTTCTATTCATGTGTGTGCCTTAGGACATTTTATAATGACCTTTTCCCTATAATCTTATATGTGATTCTGGCTTTCATGTTAACCTTGATTATTTTTAAATGTATGTACATGTGGCATTTGAACATGCCTTGTATGTTTGCTTTCCAATTTGAGTGACATATGCCCATGTCCCTTCTTTGCTTGGCCCCTTGGACACTCTTGTATGCTTCTTGCTTCTTATCTTACATGATTTTTACTTGATTTATTTTTAATTTTTTTCAATGCCATGATCCACATCATGCATTATCTTGATTTCTTAGATGTCATGATGGACATCATGTTCCATCCCTCCTTGACAACTAACAACTAATAACTAATAACTAACTATACTTCCAGTTATAATTTAGTAAATTATACATGCTATTACATAATTATATCTATCTAGGCATACCCATGTTAATCTAATAATATATCATTATAAACCATGTTATATCTTGTCAATTATCATTGTTATATCATGTATTTGGTAGCATAACACACTTGTGAGGCTATTTATTCTGAGGAAGTCATTATAGGGTCTTCATTACTACCCTCAAAAGAAGGGAAAACAAATAGGGGTTTTGTCACAAAGATCAAAGCTCATACCAGTTGAAAAACCAATTTTATAACAATCAAAATAACAATCATAGGTCAAACTAGGCAGAACAGACCAAAAAACATTGATGATTCTAGAACTATTTTTAGTTTCAATAAAGGATAATAGTGTCAAACATGGATAATATCACTAGACACTAGGGTGCCTTATTTCATCACTCTTGTCCAAATAGCCAAAAAACTAGATTTTATAGAAGTAGGAAAAAAAGTAGGTTCAGCTACAGTTTTTCACTCTTAGACTAGTTTAAAATCAATGGTTTTTAGTACACTTTTGCTCAGAGAATCCAAATATAAGGGACATCATGTGTGGCATGATGGATCTCACTTCTAGATTCAGATAAAAAAATTGGTATGACTTATATATTAGAATCCATGTTCTAGACACTAATGATTAGGGGTAATGTATGCAATGCTCAATTTTGGAGAGGCTTTCATGCAAGTCTAATTTCCATCTTTTAGAGTGGCCTATTTTCTAGTATACATTTGGCTATTCATGCCAACATTGTTAGATTATAGAGTGTTTATGGGCTTCAAGAACCATCTCATTTGACACACATTTCATACTAGTATAAATTTATATTTCACTCCATAGGGCAATGACGGATCCAAAAGACTAGTTATCCTTTTTATTCTTGAGCCACCTACCTAGAAGGATTGGACATACGGTCCAAACATTTATTATCACATATGTGACCACCTAGCTTCAGTTAGTGGGTGATAATGGAGCCAAAGGGATATATTTTGCATTTTTGAGCCACTCTCAAGGAATTGAGTACTCAAATCTAATCATTATATTACTCTTGGTATAACATCATATAGCATTACTCAACATCATCTAGCATCACTCAACATCACAATAGGCTTTTGTAATGGTTTGCATACCTAGTGAAGTGTATTTATTTCTTTCTCTTACTCTCTTTCTTACCTAACTTTATACATGCTTATTTTAGATATAGCATATCTAGTAAGAACTGATCTATTATTTATTTTCTCTTATATATTCACACTTCAAAGTGTGCTCTCTCTATGTACACCTAGCATCACACAAATTCATGAGCTTCACCCTTACAAGTAAGTTTAGGTAAGCTTTCTATTTTTCCTTTATCCTAATATTTCACTTTACTGCATCATTAGAATAAAATGAGGGAAAATGTAGTCATATAAAATGTAAAAATTAGTAACTTGAGTGTGACTTGTGACATCCATCCCATAAGTCCCTCATGTTTTATTTCATGACCCTTCTAGTCACCTTTTCATTGATTCACAGTCATCCATAGGCTTTTAAGACCTCATTCTAGCTTAACTAGGACCCTTTTTCCATGTTTATTACATCCCCTATGTCCCATACCCTCTAAAAAATAGTGCTCAACTTGTACTATAGTGTTTGACCCTAGGGTGTCCCCTTTTTAGAGTTCCTATCCAATCACTTTTTGAGCATAGATTGCCATTTTTCCTTGATTCCTATTCTTCATTGTGTTAGCCTAGCATGATTGTATTTAACCAATGACCAATAGATACCTCTAAAATCCCATTCAAAGTTCATTTAGAAAGGGTTGAAAAATATCACAAAGCAAGAAAGAATAAAAGTAATACAACTCAAGCATATTTCCCTATTCTCTACATACAACCATCCAATGCTATTTAGATCTTATTCAAATCCTTAAAAAAATCCCTAATCATTTCAAGCATACCTAGTTTAGCATTTTGCATCATCATACACACTATTGCATAAAGCACATTAAGTGGGAGAGCTAAATATGGCTTGATCCATCTTTGAAGTATTGGTATGTAGGTATCACTCCCACACAAGGGGTGTGGAACATGTTTAGTGAATCTTACACACACTAACCCCCCTTTTTTTCAAATTTGGTCAAACCACAATAGAGTCTAAGGTTTGAAGACAAAATAATCTCTTTAAGGAGCTCTATAGACTTCTAGTTGTCAAAACTTCATAGGGAGGGTCACATAGACCAAATAAACAAAATTAAGAAAGCTTGGATCTTTAGAATAACAATGATAGAGGTGGAATATAACACCAAACACTAGGGTGTCTTATTTTTGATGCTCCTATCATTTCACTGAATGAAGGTCAGATCTTGATTTGCAATAGTGTCTTAGTCTTACATAGTGAATTCCAACCTTTATCTCATTCATATCAATTAGTTTTTAGCTAAGTCTTGTTTTATTACCCTTATTACTATTTTTAGAAAAGTTCAGATTTCAATCAAATTATACAAATCAATAGATTAATTATTTCATATTTATTTACTAATTTTACTACTCAAACCCTTTAACTAAATTAGGAATAATACACAAATATTCCTGAAAAGGTTAAATCAATAATCAAACATAAAAAAAATGCCATCAACCTAAGTATCCAATACTTATGGTTTAAAAATTACACTAAGGATTAATACCATGTTTCCTCTTTACATTATTTTATATTCCTTAAGACTATGGAATTTTCAACAATGTAACTCAAACCTTCAAATGGTCTAGAAATTAGAGTACTATAGATACCATCAAATGTCTAAATGGCCTCTTACATCCTTGCTTAATGCACAAAGATGCCAAAATTTCATTCTTAGTTCATTTAAGGCTTGATTCATTGGTGGAAAATGACATTGTTCTTAACCCAATGCTAGTTGATTGCTTCAACAAATAATAATCAGTCCAAAAATTAAAAAATTTTAAAAATAAATATGAATAACTAGAAATAAAATACACATTATGAAGGACTACCCAATAAAAATCAAAACTAGAAAAGTTAATAAAAAATAGGTTCTATCTCAGGTTGTGACCTCATTCACTTCATGTTTTAAAATCTTCATGTGTTACATGTTCATCATCTAATGCCTACTCTCCTACCCAACCTAGATCATACTAAGGTAACACCTACAACCATGTGAACCAAATACATTAGTAGTAATTTCTCTCATATAAATATATCAATGATAAATAAATATAATGTTGAATTAATAATTTAAACTCACTCTAAAATAATACCTATTATTCTAAAAATCATCAAATGTCCATAATATAGTGTCAATATAGCATAATAATTTAAATAAATGGTCATGATCATAATCTCAAGTAGGTGTGGTCATGAAACAAACATGTTTTAAGAAAATACAAATATCATGCTCTAAATTACCTATTTTTTAATAAAGGAAATAATTTAATAGTATAAGATATTAGTGTAATTCAATCTTGTTAGAGTTGGCCATAATTGAGGATTGGTCTAGATAATATTGAATGCATGAAGAAATTTATTGTTGTAGAAGCAAAATCAAACATGATCCAAAAGAAGATTTGAATTTAATAATCAAAATATTGTAATATTATAATTAACATAATTATTCTTCATTATCCATAAAATATTTAGGATAGGTACATATATAGGTGGAAGATAAACATGTCCTCACATCCTCATGAATGTGGGATTCTCTTTCCCAGTGACTTAAAAAGACACCTAAGTAAGCTAGATAAACATGTGTAGGAAAAAACCATTAAATGGAATACATATCTAAAATTACACCCACCCTTAAGTGTAGGTTATGTGGGTAGTGTAATTAGGTCTTGACACAAAGGCCTAATGAGGTACCCAAATATATATAAATGACCCCCAAAGGAGGATGATGGTGATTCCTAAACCCTAATAAAAAATCACAAATGAATATACTTTCTCTTAGTGAATGGTTTGGTGAATATATAAATAATTTATTCCATTGTATACATGTAAAAAATATCAATTACTTGCTCATAGATGATCTATTGAATGAAACCCATGTGAATCTATATATGATTGGTTTGTTGATGGAGAACTATATTCCTAAAGATATGTATTGTGATTTGGTTGTCATAAAAGATTATTGTTGGTCATCAAAACTAGATACCAAACTCAATGAGAGTCCCCTAAATTTAAATAGCCTTAGTGTTAGCATTAATAGGTCTTCTATATTTTCTATATAAGATTAATAAATAAAATTTCTCTTCTTTCTTGACCAAATAACTAGACCTAAATCAAGAGATAAATTTTAGGTTGAAGTAGACTTGTATTTTAAATATTACCAACCCAATCTAAATCTATATAACCAATCAAGTCAACATCACTGCCTACTCCATAGTGAATACCAAAATTATGAGTACCCTAAATGTAATGAAAATTTTCTTAGATAATTTATAGTGTGGCTCATATGGTTCCATTATAAATATAGAGACCATGCCCACTGCATATGAAATGTTAGGTTACTATGTGTAAGGTAGATGATACTAAAAACAAGTCATCAATATGATGCAGAATCAACCAAGTAGATGGACAATTAGCCTCAAGATTTAAATTATACAAGTAAATCAAGAGGATAATTTGATTGTGTAATAGTGATCTAGGAGTCAAATTAAGGAATTTAAATCTTGAGTAGTCATTAAGAACCTATTAGATAAAGTAGTTTTTATTGTTACAATTATGGATGAAGGACTCCATATGATCAATAATTCATCCAAATAGAGAATTATAACCAATAGTGAAATATCCAGTAGTAAGATGTAGACATTTAGATCAGAATGGCATATAATAAACCCAACCAAAAAATAAATGAGTCCATCTTGGAATACCAAGAATGAGGATATTTTTTGAGATCATAGATAGATTTATGAAGTTTGAAAACTAAGTAATAATCTTCAGCAAATCCTTGTGGCTATTCCATGTATATTTCCTCTTTGAGGTCACTATGAAGAAAAATACTCTTCACATCCATTTGATGAACATCCCAATGATGTGTTGTGGTAATAAGTAGAGTGAGTCAAATTAAGTTCATTTTTAAAAGTAGAAAAAACACCTCAATATATTCAATGCCTAGTACCTAATAAAAACCCTTTTCTACCAAACATGTTTGAACTTGTCTACATACCCATCTACTACAAGTTTTATTCCCTTAGGAAGAGGGACTAAATACGAATAGGTTTTCCTTAGAAAGGAACCATTATCCTTTTCCTTAGTAGTATCCCACTTAGGAATGCCTAATGCCTCATGAAATTATTTCAAATAAGAAGCAAATGCAATGAAATCATGTGGGGTATTCTATAATTGTGAATGTGTTTGCATACTATTTGATAGGTATAAAACATAATGACTAACACTTTGAAGTGTTTGTCTAGCCCAAATAGGAATAGTGATCATAAATTTAGGATTAGATTCCTCATCCTCTAAATATATTCTAAGATAAGAAGGAGGTGATTTACCATCACTATTCTCTTTTTCATAACTAACAAAATAAATCAAATCATCAAGGAGATACTTAGGCATATTTGATTCAATAGAATTATCATCAAATACTAATGCATCCAAGGAATAAGGAGAGGTGTCAAATATGGAATCCTAAGGACTCTCTTAAAAATGAACACTCCTATCAATGAATAACTCATGATTGGTTGGATGGATAACCCTATATCCCTTAACATCCTAAAGAAATCCCATGAAGATGCAAGGCTAAATCTGAGGTTCCATTCCTTATGTTTCTTCTTAGGAATGCAAGACATAACAAGATATCCAAATTATCATAAATTTTTCATTGTGGGTTTTATACCACTCCATGCTTCAAAAGGAGTGACTCCATTTAATTCTTCATGAGGAACTTGGTTTTAGGTATAAAATGAATAGTTGATGGCCCCATCCTAATACTAAGGTGTAAGAGACTTGGAGTGTAGTATATAGTTGGCCATTTATTTTAAGGACATAATCTTTAACTCTAGAACACCATTATGTTTAGGACTATATAGAATTATACATTATAATAATCCCTCTAAAGTGTATACTTTTTCAAAATAGTTATTATTGGTGCATAAAATCTTGATGGATTTAGGTGAATATTTTTATACAATTGCCTTGAAGTCCTAAAAATTATAAAATACCTCATATTTACACTTTAAAAATTACACCCAAGTATACCTCAAAAATTCATCAATGAAGGTAGGCATGTATTTGAATGAAGTAGCTATAAATGGTTTATGAATATCATTGTGAACTAGCTTCACTATCTATGTATCTCTCAATGATTTTCCTTTGTCATACTTATTCTAAGAATGCCTACCAAGTATGCAACTTTGGAAAACTCCATAAAAAAATAACACATCTCAACCCTAAAATCATGTCATGATGACTGAGTTATCTAAGTAGCGATAGTTGAGATGGTTAAATCACTCATGCCATACTTTACTCACCCTAATTGAATGATGGAGTACTGTAGTATAGGGATGATCAAGATAAAAACATGAAAAAGTATATAATCATGACTAGTGATCTGCTTTCCAAAATATAACTATTGATTCATTGTATACTTCCCTAATAACCACTAAATTAATTGTAAACTCAAATATCTTTCCTAAACTAATCTAATTTATCTAAAAAATAGATAAGAGATTGGTGGATAATGAAGGAACACATAGAACATCCTAAAATGTCCCATAATTCACTTCAATATATCCTTTCCCACTAACTTTTGTGTAGGTATCATCACCCAATAAGATGGAAAACATATAACAAGGATCTAAAGATTAAAAGAGGTCTTAAAATGAAGCCATGTGGTACAAGGAACCATGATTAATTACCCATGTAGAAGGTTGGGATTAACTATAATAAGTTTTTTTCCCTTATATTTTCCATTTATACTATATTTTGCCTTAGAATACTCATATACTAATGAACTCTAATTGGCTAAATCAGTGACACTTATACTGTGCTTCTCAAACATCTTTTTCAGTTAGTCAATTTGATTCTTCATGCATTTAGTTTCATCATGCCAATAATTCTTATAGTATGCACATGTGAGTCACTCTTTCTTGGGATTTGTTAGGCTAAAACTATGATGTGTGAACATAGAATTGCAATAAAGGGAGATTAGTATTGTGTTAGTGAATAAAACAAATAAATCAAAAACAAAATAAACTAAAACCATAAGCCTACCTCAAAGGAGGAGCTTAATTTATCAAAAAAAATGGAAAACATAATGAAAAGATGAAAGAAATACCTTCCTTCACCTTTATTGGATGCTTCAAAATGCTTGTTGGAGTGGCTTGCTTGGTTTGTGCTCATGAAGTTTTCATCAATGAATTGTGGCTACTTTCATCTCTCCTTAGCACCATGTTTGGCTTTGGCTTGGCTCAATAATTTGACATTATAATAGTAATTTCAATGTATTTTCAAATGCATTTGTGAATTATAAGTTTGGCATAAAAGAGCTTAAAATTCAATAGGCAAGACCTCCTATTTTAGACTTTATAAAATGGTCAGAATCAACCTGACCCATCCATCTCAAGATGGAGATGTGTGGATAAGGGTTAATTAAATTATATAATTACAATTAATAAATAGGATCATAAATATTTTTGATAGAGGGGAATTTAATAGTCATGGACGGTCTTAATGAGGCATGGGAGGGGTTAACCTTGATATTTTATGCATTTATGGCCTAGGGATATCTTCCCAAGAAATGATATCACCTATTGATGCAGATATTCAATATTCATTTCCAAATATAAATTATTCAAAAATTTCCATGGAATTATTAATTAGGCTCATGATTTGGTTTAATTAGATATTAAGCATTATTAAGCACTTTGATGTAAACCTTGGCTCTTTAGTGCACAAATCATTCAAATTAGTCAGAATGTCTTGCTATTAGCCCAAAATTTGATTGGATTAGAATTAGGATGTGATGTCAGATGCATTGGATCCATTATCTAATTTATGATGTTGTCAACATAAAACAACAAAGGCATGTGTCTTTTTTAAGAGATTTGATAGAAAAGAGCAATCCAAAGCACTTAGGTGCAAAATTGGCATTTTGACTTGAATTAATCTAATCAAAGTTAACTAGCCCATAAATTTCATTACCCCATTAGGGATACTTTGGCCACAATCAACATTTGAATATATCAGTTTCAACTCTTTTAATTTGTTTTAGTGTTTTCAAGCCAAATTGTGCATTTTGATAGAAATTGGTCAAAAGCTTGGTTGGAGGTTATCGATGGCTAGTTTTAGGTGTCTACAGTTTGCCCCTATTTGGGAAGATGTTGTAAATTATAGGCAAATAAATGTATTCTCAAAGAATGAGTAAAGGCCTGTATGCCAAAAATAAGATGATGGTTAAAGAACAAAGCTCCAAATGGTATTTGGCAAGCCTAAGATGATGCCCCCTCGAGGGAATGGCCATCACATATGTGGATGGACAATCCCTCAAAAGGAAACAAGAATAAATTAGGAATTAAACTATGGTTGAGATTAATCAAAATGAGAAAATGCTTGCATGCATTGATTTAAAAAGGGCACTAATTTTCCCAAAGGTAGTTATAATCAGGAATAAAAGTCAACATAATGATTTGCCCATAGGTAGTTATAAGAATTAAAAGGACTTGGATTGGATAAAGATGATGGTGCTCTAGTTAGGGATAATTATCAAGCATAAATCAAGGATATAACTTGGAATATAGATTAAATATGAGTAGGCACAAAGTGATGAAAGATATGAATAGAAGAATAAGATTGATCAATATAAAAGATTTAGTTGTACCTACTAATGAGGAGATGATCATCCTTATTAACAATGATACAACTAGAATGGACAATGGGTTAATTTGATCAAGGGTGAGATGGAAAGATTTTCCAAGGTGCCAAGCAGAAACTTCTATATCTCCATTGATTATAGACCTTCTTGAATCTAATTTTTGCTATAGCAACTGATAGTAAGCATCATGATAGAACACCATGAAGACTTGGCCAAAATATGCATAAAGACCAACTCCTAATCTAATAAACACTAAAAAACAATGCATTCATGATAAAAATCATGATGATAATGTTGACGTGTGAATATGGATGGACTCAAGAATAATTTTCACAAGGAATCACATAATGAACACATATAGATTGAGTCAAGGTAATAGTATTGAAAGCAAACAAATAGGTATGCAAACAAAAAAAATAGAAAAACAAACACATAAACAAAAAACTCGAAATAAATAAAAAAATATAAATCCTAAAAACAAAATCAAAATAAAGCATCCTAACAATGACCGTGCTCTAGTAAGGTGGATTGAGTATAAATGACTAGGCTTTAGATAGGATAAATGTTTTTTGTATTTTTGAAATATTTTGAATGTTTTTGGATTTTGAGGTATCTCAACTCATTAGAGAATGACAAGATACCTACTCACAAAATGGTGAGAGCATTTGTCTTAGGTTACTTGCAAGATGATGAGAATGTATGGAAAGGGGGACTGATGTGACCTCAACATGAACTAAGCATGACCTACATAGTCCTAAAATAATGTCATGTCATAGTAATTCCATCCACACAAAAGGTAGGTAAAAACCAATTAGGTCCCAACAAGTTCTTAAATCCAAAAAATAGCCAATCAAATGAAAACAATAATTGCAAGGTGATGCAACAATGCATGATAAATAAGTGTTGGCCCTTGTTTCCCATAAGTGGTTATAACTAGGCTATAATGTAATAGGTCAATGATACTAATTTTCCCATAGGTAGTTATAATTAGTAGTAAGACTAGTGAGACACTAATTTTCCCATAGGTGGTTATAATTAGGCTCACATAAACAAACTTGATAGGATGGAAAAATGAAAGATATCTTGCTAGATCAACTATCACACTACTTCCATAGACTATCATTGTAAACATGGATTTGATTAGAGTTGAAACTTGATTATAATCCTCCTTCAAAATGTGTATGAAGAAATAAATTAATCAGGATCAAAATAGTATTAAGTCTATATAGGAATGGTATGGTAAAATAGAATGATCTTTCTTTAGGATAATGATGGGTTTGGATAAAATGGTAAGAGGGTTACCCCCAATTGGTAAGGTGAATGACAAGATATATGACAATGGAAAAAGGATATGTAATAATATCAATGGCATGGAAATGAAATGGTATGGTACATGTTTTTGGCCTGGGTGTGGTTTTTTATTATGTTATTCCTACTAAATTGGAGATGCACATCCTGATTAGCAAATGATACAAAAATAATAATCAATGATGTTAATTTCTAGCCCACACCTCATTAAAATAGTTATTCTATCAAGAACTAGTTATGGATTTGGTTATCAAGAATGCTTCTATGATCTTCATTGGTCATTGATTATGATTCCTTCAAGAATCAAGACAAGGTATCTTTATAGCCTCTACAAAGGAAAGTGTGGCCATAGATGGTAAATAGGGACAACATTTAGATGATAGGTTTATTTGTGAAATGGAATGGAAGATGATAATGGAATGTATAATTGTGGGGAAAAAAATTAAGATCAAGAATTTTAGTCACATGTAATGTTGTTAATGCCAAATTCAACATAATTTTAGTTTTGGCAAGGCCAAAGAATTTTTTTCTCGAAAGGAGCACTATATTTTGTTGTTGTTTGGGCTTGAGAGTAGCTACAAAAGTTATTCATCTGATGGGTACTCTGTTACAATGATGTCTTGCTGAATGTTTGGTATTGGACAAGTAATGACGTATGATGGTATAATGGGCTCCACAAAAATTAGTTTTTCAAAGTGGGAATCCTCTAAGATGGGAAAAATGTCAAGAGACAATTCTTCAAAGATTGGTTTGTCAAAGGGAGGCCCTTGAAAAATAGGCATATGGTCTAGGTAATGATTTTCCCAAAGATAGTTATAATCATTAAGAAGTGACTCAACAAAGATTGGCTCATCAGAGTGAGACTCTTTGACAACTGGCATAGGATGGAAAGGTGATTCATCATAGGTTGACTTATCACAAATGGTTGGTTCAATAAAATCATCTTGGATTTGTTGGTTCTTTTGGCCTTGGTTCCCAATGAGTTGGAAAATAATAGTTTTGAACATAGTTTAGTCTTCTAATGATGGAATCAATTGAGGTTTTTATAGGATTGGTACTGGATGAGGAATGGCCTATGGTTGGATAATGGTAGGGCATTAGGGATCATGATTTCTCACATGAGCCAAAGGACAAAGTCCTAAAATGTTAATAATAGGGTGGTATGTGGTATGGGGCTTAGTTACTTACACAAGCCAAAGGATGAGGTCTTAGAATGGTAATAGGGCATTATGGAGCTTGATTTCTTGCACAAGCCAATGCATCTAAGTCCTACTCATAAACCATATCATCCCAATCTTAAGTTAGATCATAATTTAGTTTTTGAATATGTTTTGTGTACTAATTATTTTAAAGAGGTTATGGATCCATATCCCAAACAATATTATCTATAGTTGGGTCTTAAAAGTATTCTCATAAACCATATCATCCCAATTGGTAATTTGATTTGGATTCTATGGATTTTGACTATGTTCCCCATATGGAGTATTATAGGGAGAATAGTAAAACTCCTTAGAAAATCTACCGATGTAAGGGTTCCTAGTGGGATTTTGTGTGGCCATTATATCATATGTTAGATTTTATGTGATTCCACCATAAGTGTAGTGAGACATGTCTACACAAATGATGAAAGCTTCAAAATAAAAGGTTTAGAGTTATACAAACTCTTAAAAACTATGTCCAAAGGACAAATGGTTCAAACATGGTTTAACTTGGTCAAAAGGTAGAGATTTATCTCCAAAAAATGATTTTACCATGGAGCTATATCTCCAAAATGGTTTGTGCTAAGACTTGGCATAAAATAGTCTAACATCAAATGTCGTACACACAAAAGGTCAAGCATCTAAATAAAAATATTATATGTCAAATCTTTAAGTCAAAGTGATCCAAACAAGGTCTAAAATAGGAAAGGGAAAAGAGATACTAGGTATTTTGTCCAAACATGGAGTCAAAAGCTAAGGTCAAACAGGCTATGTTAGGACTTTTTTCCAAATGGTGTTAAAATCTAGAGTTGAAGCAAAGGTATGATGTGATTTGATTTAATCTAACAAGTTTGGAAACAATTTTGACATAGATTCGGCATAAGGAATAAAACATAAACACGATTAGTAAGCATAAGTCATGAGGCAAAAGGATCTTGGAGAAAGGTTTTGCTCTCCCAAAAAAAAGGCACAAATAATGAGGATGATAGGCTTTGAACAAACAATTAATCAATAGTTTTCAAATTTGGGTAATTGTTTAACTGAAGTTATGTAACCCAAAAGAGAAAGATTGGTGTATCAACCCCACAAATTGAGGCCTAAATAAAAATCAATCAATGTTTGAATCCAAAATTTATAAGGTTAATTGAAAATTCAACCATGAAAACTAAGATTTTACCAAATAAGCTAGACAAGATTGGACAACATGATGATGCATAAACAAGGTCTAAATGGCATATGTGACTAGTTTTGAAATAGATAGTTTTTGATACAATGACAAACAAGTCTTGAAAAAAATTAAACATCCCAATGGTGTAAGCATGCTCCAATTATCTGATCAATGTTATGTTTCAAAGACTCAAAGATTTAAACTTGATAAGCATAACGGTACCCACCTCAACTCAAGTGACACACACACAAATAAGTTTAGTAAAAATTTCAAGGCACAAATGTGGTGTAAAATGGCTAGCATAACGCCTATTTAGATAAAAGAGGGACATATAAATAAATTGGTTTTCACATGGTTTATAAACAAACAAACAAGTTCTATTCTCAAAACATACCAAGTAAAAATGACCAAAATAAACTAACAAGTTCTAGTCTCAAAACATACCAAGTAAAAATGACCAAAATAAACTAAGTATAATTTTCAAAATATTAGAAAGGGTATGGAAATGTGGAGTTGACTAAACTAGTAAGTTTTCTAACGTTTATATGGGGATCAATTACACAATGAATTTAATGTCATGATAAAAAAAATAATGTAATTGGGTGTTTGCAACACTTGGCTTGTTGAAAAAAGGTCTTGTCCTTTTTTCAACCACTGCATCCATCATTTTCTTAGTGTAGTGTGATGTCTAAAGTGTAGATACATCCCATGTGTAACTCCAACACTAAAATGTGGTTTAACCACTCAAACCTCTAATAATAGTGGGAGTGGTTGAAGTCAATGCCATGAGATGAAACGTTGGGTCAAAGCTTCCCTGTAGAACTTATGGGAGCTGATGAAGTCCCCCTCATAAGCCAAGTTTTCATAAAAATAAATGAATAATAAAAATAATTTAGGGTCATTTTCAAGATCACCCAAACTATTACAAGTTTTTGGGGAGAGCTTTAGACAACATTCTTTCGATACCTTGGACTAGACATGTTTGTAATAAGGATGACACTTTTGATTCCAAAAGTTCCTTAAAGGGGATGGATTAGAGAGCATACATGAAATGTCCCTCTTTTTCCAATCAAATTCTAAGTTTAAACAACTATTGAAAACAAAAATTGATGAGTGAGTTTAATTTTAAGCACCAAACAAAAGATTAGGTGGTGTTCTTTTGACCCCTTGGTGTTAAGTTGTAACTTTGAAAGCACAATTTTTCAAATAATTTAACTAATTATTTAATTTTTCCATTAATCACCAAAAAAATATTCCTAGTCCATTTTAAATCACTCAAATGAAGTGTGAAAAGAACTAATTTATTTATTTTGATGATTTTTCAAGTAGATCTTGCAAGAAAATTGTTATCAAGTTGTTTAGATTTAAAGAACATTTGAGGATGAAATAAGGAATTTTGAAAAAATAGCTCTTGGGTTTACACAGTGCAATCCTATTACTTGAAAGATGAATCCCATGAATCACAAGGTAATACCTCAACTATGAAAGTTATAATATTATTAGTAAACTGCCAATGGTTTATCAACAATCTCGTAACTCGACTAGTCAATGCCACAACTCTAAATACAATATTGTCACTACAAAATTTGTGGTATTATCAAAAACCATTAATGGTTTTTGAAAATCCTATGACTTGGTTGGGTAGAAATATGAGTCAGGTTGACAATCACATGATGGTCTAGTTACAGTATTACAATATCACTACTAGCTAGTAGTAGGACTACAATATCGATACTTATGAGTATCGTTATTATCATAATCTACAAATAGAATCAAGGTTAGTGAAAAAACAAAATTAAAATACAATACCATGACTTGCAATTCAATCTCATTATTGTGTCAAGACAAATCCATGACTTCTATAAAAATGTGTTTTTACTTAATTTTTTCACTTTTCAGGCCTCTCACTCCAAGATTCTACATGACAAAGGTTAATAGTTTGCTTTTAGGAGTCTTATGACCAAACTTATGATGTGTCATCCTACTAGGTGTGCCATTTGTGAAAATAAGATTTCAATAAAGGGAGATTATTATTGTGTTAGTAAATAAAACAAATCAATCAAAAACACACTAAATTAGCACCCTAAGCCTATCTCAAAGGAGAAGCTTAGTTAAAAAATAAAAATGGAAAACACAACTATAACATAAAATAAATACCTTCCTTCACCTTTCTTGGATGATCTAAAATAATTGTTGTAGTGGCTTGCTCAGTTTGTGCTCATGAAGTCTTCATCAATGAAGTGTCGCTACTTTCATCTCTCCTTGGCACCATGTTTGGCTTTGGCTTGGCTTGACTTGGCTTGGCTCAATAATTTGACATTATAACAATAATTAAAATGTATTTTTGCATGCATTTGAGAATTATAAGTTTGGCATAAAAGAGCTTAAAATTCAATATGCAAGGCCTCTTATTTATATATTTTGTAAAATGGTAAGAATCAACTTGAACCATCCATTTCAAGATGGAGATGTGTGGCTAAGGATTAATTAAATTATGTAATTAAAATTCATAAATATGATCATCAATATTTGAGATAGAAGGGCATTGAATAGGCATGGAGGGTCTTAATGAGGCATGGGAGGGGTTAACCTTGATATTTTATGTATTAATAGACTAGGGATGTCTTCCCAAAAAATGATGTCACCTGATGATGCAAATATTCAATATTCATTTGAAAAAATAAATTATTCAACAAGTTCCATGGAATTATTAATTGGTTCATGATTTGGTTTAATTATCTCCTAAGCATGATTAAACACTTTGATGCAAACCTTGTCTCTTTGGTGCACAAATTACTCAAATTAGTCAGAATGTCTTGTTATTGGCCCAAAATTTTATTTGATTAGAATTAAGATGTCATGTTAAATTCATTAGATCCATTATTACATTTAGGATGTTGTTAACATAAAATAAGAAAAGCATGTGTCTCATGCAAGATATTTGATAGAAAAGAGCAATCTAGAGCACCTAGGTGCAAAATTAGCATTTTGATTCAAAATAATCTAATCAAAGTTAACTGGCCCATAAATTACATTTCCCTATTTAGGGATACTTTGGCTAAAATTGGCACTTGAATATTTTAGTTTCAAATCTTTTAATGTGTTTTAGTGCTTTTAGGCCAAATTATGCATTTTGGTAGAAAATGGTTAAAAGCCTAATTGGAGGTTATAGATGGCTAGGTTTAGGTGCCTACATAATGCAGTCAAACACAATTAGTAACTAATTGATCTAAGTGAACAAAATTTGTCAATAGATGATGGGATAAAGAGTCCCCTTGTTTTTAAGACATGTTGGTTATCTAATATCTAAAAATTCCAAATGATATAGCATGTGCATGCTATTATTGTTTCCACCAAAGGTTATAAATGGTCTTATCAAGATATTTAGGTTCTCATGGTTGGTTTCCTATAGAAATTGACTATTTACAATGTGATTAACAGATCTAATAAACAAAATGTACAAGAGAGGAGAATCATAGGGAAGAAAAGATATTAATCATTTGATTGAGACATGTCTTCTAATACTTAGAAATTAGATTAAGGTGTAATATAATTAAATCTTTGAGCATCCATTCTAGCTAATTCACAATATAGAACACCACAATAACAAAGACTCAAAGTAAAATTATGTGAACTTGGAATCTAAAAATCTATTCAAAATAAATCTATTACACAAAACTATAGTTATTTGCACACCATGACTAATTTAAGCCTCAAAATAATCATAATAAGATATCAAATCCAATTAAACTAGATGTTTCACAATTTAATTATATATCCACTTAAAAATAAACAACATCAAAAAAATTATTTATATAGAATACTTCTCAAATCAATATCTTTGATAAGCCATCAAGAGAAAACTAGAAGGAAGGGTAGGTGAAATCCTATATCCATTTCAATAGAGATTTTATACTCAAATATGTCGATCCCTTTACATTTACAAGTAATTTCAATTATATAGACAATGTTAATCCATCATGGCTATGATTCAAAACCATAAATTAAATGCTCTTGATACAAACACTAAATGGAATAATTTATTAAATATCGATCTTTTATGATAACACATCAAGAAATGATAAATATCCAATGATGACATAATTCCTAGGCAAAAAAATTTAGGATGAAGGAAGATTCAATCCCCAATGCACTTCAAGCTATAATGATGAATAGGCACTCTATGGTATTTAGTTTCATCTGTTGATTTATTTGTCGATCCAAATAATAAGAGACACCTAATTACAAACCAATCCCAATGATCAAACTATTGATTAATTTATTTTTTTATCCATTTCTAATTTCTCATGTTTATATTCAAGTTAGCACTTATTTTAAATAAACTACTTTATTTATTAAATGCTTATGCCCATTAAATATTGTAACAATGCATTGTTCTAATCTAAAAATAGGTGCATTTAGTTCTCTTTATGAATCTACAGATATTCCTAGGCATTGGGTCGACTCTGTCTTAGAGCTATGAACAATATTCTCAATTTCAGCCTTTACCTTTACCTAGATCTTTGCCAATGCTACAACCATTTCCTTCTCCATTCTCATTTTCCTATTTTTATTAGCTCATCATATCTTTGATAGAGTTTATTTTCAACCAATTATTTGTTATTTCTAGTTTAAAATGCTCAAGTATATGTTCTGCAGCCATTTGTTCTCCTTTGGCTACTATCTTTGTTTTAAATTGCACATAAACCATCACTTATTATTTTCCCTAGACATCAAACTTAGGCTTGATGTATTCAGAGGGGAATGTTTGATTGTTGGATTCACTACCACTTGTCTCTTTTTTGGGTCTTTATTTCTTCTCCTTCTCTAGGCTTTATGGCTTCACTCACTGGGTCTCACTTTTCCACTTGGAAGTCTACCAGTTTTCTTGGGATCCCCATTTTTTCCTAGGGCCATATGGTCTTGGGGGTAAATACTACCATTTATATAATCTCTTAGAATCTTGTGATGGTGCCAAGTGGTAAAATCCCAGTTTTTTTGGGGTATGAGGATTTATCACTACTGGTCTACTCCTAGGCTACCAAGTTTTTGGGATGGTACCAAGTGGTGCAATCTTGGGCTCTCAGAGGCACAAATCTTTACATGTCCCACTAAATCTATACTGGGTTGGGTCACCAAGATTGTGTTAAGTGGCATGATAATAGGAATTAGGGGAATTACAAAAAACATTAATTTTTCAAAAATATTTGATTATAGAGCTCTTTGGGTTAGTGGGAATTTAACATGTGGATGACTCTTATTGCTCCACTCACCCAAAAATGATCATACAAGAAAATATAATGAAATCACCTTTGTGTTAACATGATTTTGACATGTGTATGGATCTCATTGATATTCTCACCTAAAAATGACCATACAAGGAACTTTGTTGACATCACCACTAGGTGAGCAATATTCTAACAAGTATCAAAGGCCAATGGATCAAAAAAAAATGGAATATAATGTAGAGATTACTTTAGGAAACAATTAATAGGGCAGTCAAAACAAAAAAATATATAAGAATGAATAAATACAACATGTAATGACTCAACCCAAACTAGGTGAAAATGAAAGCTAAACTCCACCAAACATGAAATTTCTTAAAAGTAAAACCCAAAAATGCAAATAAATCCATATTTCAATGTAGACTTAACCAAATAAGCACTAGTCTGAGTGAAATAAATAATTTTAACAAATGAATGAACATTTCAAATCAATAATATGATCATTTGAATTATAATATGAACTAGATATGTAATAATAAATATCATAATATAATTGCCCAACTCAATATTGAAGCACAAGGCAAATATTTCCAGGCTAGACCAATACACAATAAAATGATCATGCAAGAATCCACATCTTACAGAACACTTTAGATTACATGAATTATATTTATTTTTGATTAAAAAATAAACTATAATTACTTAATAAAACTTCAAAATGTTAGTCTCTATTCCTTGATTTTTTTATAAGGATTATGTAGTCACTGTGAATGAATGAACAAGTAAAACTATGTCAAATTTATAAAAAAAAAAGTCTTACTCATGAGTTGGAGACTATAAATGGATCCAAATCAAGATAATTTTATTTTAATTAATAAATAAAGTCATAAGAGTTTATAATAACATGAAAATAAAATAGATAAAATAAGAGGGTCCCCATATTAAAAATCTGAGTATGGGGCGTGTTGGACCAAATAAATAGTGACTTCTATAGGGAGAATGTTGTTTAGAATTTAGAATCTAGACTATAAATCATAAAACTCAAAAAAGAAATATAAAACCATAAAACAATCCTTTAGACAAGCCTATAAAATGAAAAGAACTAAATTCTACCTCAATATGTGACATTCTAAGTTTTGGATCTACCTAAGGCCATCAGTGTATGTTAAAAGTTAATAATTCTTTTATAGATTTAAATAGATTTAAGCCTATCTAAAATAATTAAAACTTATGAGAGGAATAAATTATATCTATATATTTGGTGTAAAATGGCATGGGCATTGATATGCTGGTAGCCAAGTATCTATATCCCTAATAGAGATACATATGGTCCCACTCATGGTCTTGATCCATTACCAACTAGTTTATAAATCTCATGATGAAGATTGCCTTAACACCCTTATTAGGAGATAATTTAAATTTTATATTTTATTCAATTTTATTTTGATTTATTTCTTTTGAAAATATTCAATCCATTTAGGGTTGGGGTCTAATCCATGGGTTTAAAGATAAACTAAGAAAATTCAAACTATTAAGACAAAGTTAAATAAAACCAGGGTCTCCCTCTAGCTTCAAATGTTCAATTAAGTGTAATTTTATGGCTTCAATAAGAGAATTATTTTTTTATAAAATTCACACATTATATTTTGAATCATAGGCCTTCAAATTATAGAAATGCACAAATAAAATTTTAGTAGCGTATGTGACTATTTAAGGATGATTCACATCCTAATTTCCAAAAAAAAAAATCATCATACTTTATTGTCCACCATTTGAAATTCTCACCTATGTGAGCATAAGGAAATAACATTTATTTAACATATTATTGCCTAAATGTTTTTCTATTCTTTCAAATTCTAAGTCTCGTATTATGTTTATTATCTATATTTAATAATACCAAAGACTACCCTTTCAAGATTGCATTATCATGCCAAACATATGAATAGTTCTACTAGATGTTTGAAAAGACATACTACAAGCCATCAATGGGTCAAAACACAAAAACCAAATTTAAATAAGTTGGGGAGGGAAACCATCAACACACAAAACAAACTAACAAAAATAAAACTAACTAACTAAACTAAAGCAAACGTCAAATCAAGAAACACTAGATATGAAAATATAAAACTATATATATATATATATATATATATATATATATATATATATATATATATATATATAGGAACCTCAATATCTTTACTCAAAAATGTTATTAGATGGAGTAGTAATTAAGTAATGATTCAAATACTATCCATTAACTAGTAGTGGCAATCCCTTACCCTGGATATCTCTCATTCTAAATGCCTTTTATCCCAAAAGCTTAGATACTTTATAAGGACCAATCCAAAAAGGAATACACTTAGCATGTTGCCCATTTCTCTCATGTGTTTCTCCCCATAACAAAACCATGTCTAGAATATGAAAGTATTTCCCTTTTTCTTTCTTGTCAAACCATCTCTTTACAATAGCCTAATATTTGTTGAAATTTTATAAATCTTCATATCCTTTATCTCAAAATTAGAGCAAGTCTAATAATCTAGAATGATTTCTCAAATTTGCATCCATGTATTCTTAAATGAACTAATAAGTGGGTTTATTTAGTTTCATTTGGAAAATTGGCTCTGCTCCATAGACAAGCAAGAAATGGGAAATGTTCAAACTTTGTTTATGCCATATTATGTCATCCCATAAAGCATATTTGAGTAGGACATACCAATTACATGGATTGTGATCAATTACTTTCCTTATGGAATTCATAAAATTCTTATTGGTTGATTCTACCAAACCATTTCCTTAAGAATAATAGTTTGAGGATAACCTCAATCTAAATACATTTTAACATGCCTACTCAGTCAATTTAACTGATTAAAAGGCTAGTCTATTATCACAATCAAGTGCAAGAGAAGTCCCAAATCAAGTTAAAATATACTCTTCCAAAAAAGAAATAACTCATTAATATGTAATATTACTTATTTAGCTTTATTACACCTCATAAAATAGTTGGTGGTAGTGAGAATGAACTTATGACTGACTAATGAGTTGGTATTTATGACTGCAATGAAGTCTAGACCCCACTAGGCAAAGGGACATTCTTTGATCACTAGTTTTAGTAACATGGTAGTACGAATCTCTCTTTTATCAAAGATCTGACATGAATGACAAATTCTTGCATGTCCATAACTATCCTTGAGTAATGTTGGGAAATAATAGCCAACTGCAATAATCATGTGTGTTGTGACATTACTAGAAGAATGAACACTTCCCAAGTTATCATGAAATGAGTTTATCACCTCTTGTAATTCTTCCAAAAATAAACATTTTAAATGTATTCCCTCATGATTCATGTGGTAAAACACTCCTCTTTTCAACATATATCATGCATCCTTCAACATTAGTACTTTTATTTGTGTTCTATCAAAATGGGATGGTGGCTTTCCATAAAGCAAATAATGGGAAATTGAATCATAACATGAATTAAATTAAAATTTAGACTATTTGACTTCCATAATGTATATGTTGAGATTAATTTTTGAAATTAACTTGGATAAACCTTGACCATGTACCAGTTTTTTAGGTTTTAATTCAATGTCATATTATTAAAGCTTAGTAACCCATCATCCTCTTCTTTCACCCAACTCATTTTATCCTAGCATTCACTTGATGAAAGGATATATAACTATATAATGAACTTTATTACACAATATGTAATGATAAAACATTTTAAACTCCTTCACTAATGTGGAGTGTTTTTTATTTGGCATAGGGTATGTTAGTTTAGTTTCTTTTAAATATGTGCTCATAAAGGCTATGGGGTTATCTCAATATTTAAATATTTATGTCAACACAACTAAAATTTTATGATTAGAGGAAAAAGAGTATAGATAAAAATCATTGACAAAGTTTAAGCTAACCAACATAGGAGTTACATAATTACATTCTTGATATTTTGAAATGCCTTATTAGAGGAAGCATCCCATTCTCCTTGGTTTCTGATTTTAACATGACATTCATAGGTTCAGTGATCTCAATGAAACTAGTAAAAAACTTTATTAAGAAATTTATTTTGACAAAAATGATTTTAGGTCTTTCTGAATATTTTGAAGATGAATTTTGGAAATAACACTAGCTCATTTTGGGTCAATTGACATACTTTCTTTATTGATAATGTGACCTAGAATCTTACCTTGTATTGTGTAGAAGTGATAATTTTTTGTTTTGAGAAATATGCCAAACCTTATAAAATTCTCAAAGACCTTTTCTATATGACTCAAGTTATTTTAACTAAATTTTAAAAATATAGTCAGGGCATCCAAGTATACTACTATGCACTTACCAATTAAGCCTTTGAAATTAGTGCCCATATCTTATTAAAATGAAACACCAACATTAAGTAAACTAAATGGAATTTTATTTTAGATGTAGATGCCCCTTGGTGGTGAATTTTATTTTAGATCTATCTAATCCACTAATATATTATTCTAATCAAACAATCCATCCACAAATAACATCATCTCTAAATCATTGACTTATTGAATGACCTCATCGAGTGAAAGTAAGGGATAGTTATCTTTATCTAATGCATAATTGAGATTTATGAAATATATGTAGAGATGGATTTATCCACTTTTATTCCTCACATGTATTAAGTTTTTCACCCAAGTTGAATAGTATATAGGTTAAATAATACTAGCTAATAACATCTTCTAGACTTCTTTCAAGATGAGTTGTTTGAGGACTAGATTTATTGGCCTTTGATGTTGTTTAAATTATCTTTGATATGGATTCAAAGGAATATTATGTGTCATAACATGGGGTTAAAAAACTTTCAAGTAATTTTAGTTTCACTCTACAAAATCTTGGTAGTGAAACAACATCTTATTCAATGATTATATCTCTTCATTACTATAGTTAAGTCCAACCACCATGTTTTCAGGCTAGTGTGTAGTTCCCATTTTGAGGATCCTTGAATCTTGACTCAGCTAATGCTCCTTTCCTAAATTAGTTTTTATATTGTCCAAGTTATATAATATATTTAATTATAGAATTATTTTTTTAATATGATTATCATTCAATCAAAGCACTCCATTAAAAATATAATGTTTCTCTTTGAAATCAAGTCTTTCTTCTTCATCAATTACCTATGAATTAAAAGTGTTGGGGTTAGATAAGAAATCAATAATTTTATTATCATCATAAAAAACTTGAAAATGTTTAACATTATTAAGAATAGAGGGACAAGAAACTAATTTAATGGAAAAGTTTTAAAATTCAGTCTGGTCTATTGTTATGAGGTTAGCGATTGAGACAAATAAAAAAATTGTCATAACATTTTCAGCTCTAGGTATGATTAAAATATCAAAATCATTAAAAGATTCAATTAGGTCCCAATCATGGTATGTGTACTTATTTAAATGGGAAATATTGAACTCAAATATGTTACGTACTTGGTTGATGACCAATTTAGTATCACTAAAGACTCTTAATTGATGGACATCAGACCTAATTAAAAACTATAGATCCAAAATCAAGGCTTCATACTCTATCATATTATTAGTAAAAGGAAATTATAATTTAAAATGTGAAACATGTCTCTTACCATTGGGATCAATGAGTTAAATGCCATCCCTATCTCCTTGCTTGGAGCATAATCCATCTAAATATAATGATCACATACCTAAATTTTGATCATGATTAAAGCACTTCTTCATTGGTTTGGTTAACAAAGTATAGACACCTACATTTATAGAAGTGAAGTTAAATTTTTCATTGATTGTATTTTACTTCATTATAATCAATTTCATTCATGGATTTCTATAAATTCTAGTTTGATTTACCACTTCTCTCCATGGTAGCCACATATTAAAAACATTAGTTGCCATATAGCCATATATTTATCTTGACCAATATTTACTTAATAACATGCCATATGATTAAAATATCTCAATACATTATATGTATATGAATAGTTACACTTTTGGTTCAACTTATAACTACATATGGACATCCAATAACTCAACAACAACCTTGAATTTATACTTGTCCAACTACACTACCACTTTAACTAATCTCACAAGAACTAGTCCTGACCTTTTGTAAACACATACAGGCATAATATTGGCTGATGTACCAAAATAAATAAGACAATTAGGGAGATTCTTACCAAAAATTATGATTGTACTCAAGAACTATGGAACTTCATCCCTAGTATTATGTATTGCAACATTGGTATTAGTATGGTTCTTTTTTCTGGGCTAAATACTCTTTTCTTTAAGAGACTAAAGAATTAAATCCATTTATTTAGTGATTTGTTTTAATTCATGGAGGGTTATTCATTTTAATATTTTTTATGTCTTATAAAATGTTATAATAGTTTTTTTAGTGGATGACTGATTGTCATTTGGCTTTAGTGGAGGTGGATCATTTCTAACTTTAGGATCAGGTAGTGTAGCTGCATTTTTTAGTGGAGTCAAGGTAATCAAAGGATGATGTGATCTACTCCTAAGATTATAGTTACTTCTATGGTATTTTTTTAAAACTTAAATATCATTTGTGTTCTCTTCACATTCATTATCTTATACATTAGGGAATTCTAGAGTTTTTAATACCATGGCTATATTAGGAGACTTTAATGAACTAAGAACATTAAAATTACTTGAAGTATTATAATCTTTTGGGATAAATTCATATTCATCAATTTCTTTCTGTAGAATATCAAAGTCTAGACAAAATTCAACACAATCAAGTTCTCCATATTGGATTGTGTTATCTATATGACACCAATTGGGAAAGGCAATCTCCATGATATTGATCCTAGATAATTTTTTGGATGATGACTTAGATTATTTACTAGTTATTTTAAAGGGCCTATAATTATGTTGATAAGTAAAATTTGGAGCTGAATTTATACTACTCGAGTTACCTACTTGTTTTTTCAAGTTTAAAAAATCATTTCTCAATATTTATGTCATTCTTTTGATTATATCTAATTTAGGTTTGGCTGAATCTTGAGGAAAATTTTGTGTATTACTGGATTTAATTGGAACTAAATATTTAATCTAATATTGATGGATTACTTCACTACCAACTAGATTTAAAAGTCCTATGTTTTGATTAGGGGTAGCATGGGCTAATGGAAGTTTATACGTGATTGGAAAAGGTTGTAGTAATCATCCATTCTGATTTTTAGGTGGGATTAATTTCAACACATGAATATTTGGGAGCACATTGGGGATGGGAGGCACATGTGTCCTTATGGGTTCAGTTGCATATCCACTTTTATTTATTCTTCATATGTAAAGAGAAAGTCAATTACAATTGGATATCTCATTAATAAAGTCATAGTCTATGGATCTAAGGCATTTTTGAACATTTCTAGGATAATTGGGAATTTGGCCTATATAAATATGTTACCCTATTATACATATTGTGAAAATGTGCATTGAAATTGCATATAATCTCATTATATTCCCTTATCATGTATTAAAATTGGTGGTATAAGATGATTGAATTTAATACCTAACCAAAATGAGTTTAAAATATTGTATTTAATTGATTCCATTTAAAAATTGAATTTTTTGAGAGGTTAAAGAACTAGTCATAAGCTTGATCAAGTAAAGTGAAGGGAAATAACCTACAAAATACATCTTCATGCTAAAAAATTAATCAACCTAAGGGATGTTTTATAATATGTAATGTGATCTTATGCATTCCTTCAATTATTTGGAGTGAATTTTAGAAGATAACACTTATGTTTTATAATAAAATTAGGTACATCACCCAAAACATTTATGGTTGGTCCAACTAGTCATGCTGCAATTGTTAGACTGGTATATTGGTGATAAATTGTAGGGATGATGTGGTTGGGTAAACTAATATTCTATATATGCCTCAATAATATCTAAGATTTTTATGGGATTGGAAAGGAGAATTAATTAATTTTTTATGATCCAACCTGACTCCAGATCATGTGACCCTTGAAGATGACTCTAGAGTGAAAAACACTATTCTCTATTAGTATGGATTTTAAGCACACAATAGATGGAAAAACATAAGGATGAATTTATTTTCTATAATCAATGATAATCTCAAAGTATTTGGTTATTTAATATGAGGAAGACCATAAATCTAAAATATGGTTCTTAGGATGGCCCTCTTTCTAGTGCCAATTTTTGTTAGGCTAAAATTATGACTCACTCCAACACATTTAGGAACTAACTAATCTAAGTGAATAGAATCAATAAAAAAAAATCATGGGATAAATATTCCCCTTATTTTTAGGTCTCGTTGGTGATCTAAGAGTTGATAAATTCCAAATGATGCATCATGGGTAAGTTTTGATTGTTTCCATCAAAGTTTCTAAATGACCTCCTCAAGATATTAAGGTTATCTTGGTTGGTTTCCTCTAAAAATAGACTATTTACAATGTAATGGGTGGGTTTTTTCTCATAAATAAAATATAAAATAAAGGGGAAAAGTATGGTATAAAAGATATTAATCTCTTTATTAAGACAAGTCCTCTACTACTCAAAAACTAGATTAATGTGGGTTTTAATAAAATAATTGGGCATCCAATCTATCTGCTGCACAAACTAGAACACCATAATGAGTTGGACTCAAAGGAAAATTATGTGAACATGAAATATATAACTCTATTCAAAATAAATCCATTATATAATCTTATAACTATTTTCACATCATGGCTAAATCAAGCCTCAAAACATTCATACTAATCTCTTAAATCCAATTAAAATAGATTCTACACAATCTAATTGCATATCCACTTACACACAAATAACATCAAAAAATGTATTTGTATAAATTACTTATTAAATCAAGATCTTCAACAAACCTTGAAGACAAAACTAGTAGGAATGGTAGATGAAATCTTGGCTCCATCTCATCATAGTTTTTGTACTCAAATATGTCAACCCCTTTATAAAACATAGATGATGTTAATTCATCATGACTATGATGCATAACCATAAATTAAATGATCTTGATACAAACATTAAAAGGAATAACTAATTAAATCACAATATTTTATGATAACACATTAAGAAAGGATAAAAATCTAGTGATGACACAATTCCCAAGTAGTAAATTTTAGGATGAAAGTGAATTAAATCCCTAATGTACTCTAAAATATAATTATGAATAGGAAATTTGTGGTATTCAATGTCTTCTATTAATTGATTCATCAACCTAAATATGAAGAGACACCTCATTACAAACTAATGCTACTGATAAATCTATTTGTTCATGTATTTGCTTTGTCGATTTCCAATTTCTCAATTATATCTTCAAGGTAGCATAATTTATTTTAAATAAAATACTTTATTTATTAAATGCTTATGCCCAATAAATATTATAACAATGGGTTGTTCTAATATATAAATATGTATATTTAGTCCTCTTGATGAATCTATTGATATCCCTAGTCATTAGGTCGAATATGTTTTGGATTTGTGAAAAATATTCTCAAATTTTTCCTCTACCTTTACCCATATATTTTCCAATGCTACGATCATTTCCTTCTCCATCCTCATTTTATTCTTATGATTATCTCGCTAGATCTTTGATGGAGGTTATTTTCAACTTATTATGTGTTTTGGTTGGTTCAAAATGCTCAAGTATATGTCTTGTAGTTGCCCGATCTCCTCTACCTATTGTCTTTGCTTCTAATCAAACATAAACCATTACTTGGTTTTTACCCTAGCCATCAAACTTAGGCTTGTGGTATGCTGAGAAGGATGCTTGTATGTCAATTTCACTACCACTTATCACTTTTTTAGGTCTCTACTAATTTTATTTCACTAGTATTTATGGATTCACTCATCATGTCTCACTTTGCCACTTGGAAGTCTTTCTGTACTCTTGGGCTCTCCATGTTTTCTCAAGGCCACATGGTCCAAGTCTCAATAATTCCATCACTCTAGGCTCCTAAGATACTAGGATGGTGCTAAGTGGTGAAATCACAGGGTCTTGATAGCATGAATATTTATCACTATTGGTCTACTCTTGGTTTATTGGGTTTATAGGATGGTGCATAGTGGTGCAATCTTGGGCTCTCAAAGGCAAGGGGATTTACATATTCTACTAGCCTTTTGTTAGACCAGATCACCAAGATCATTCTAAGTGTCATGATCTTAGTAATTGGGGGAATTTAAAATACTTTGTAATTTTTAAAAAATATTTTAATACAGAGCTCTTTAGATTAGTGGGATTTTGACATGTGTATGTCTCTCAATACTCTACTCACCCAAAAATGATTGTACAAGGAACTCTACTAACACCACCTCCATGTTAGTAAGATTTTAACATTTGGATATCTCTCACTATTCCACTAACTTAGAAATGAACATACAATTAACTTTGTTGACATCACCTCTAAATTAGTAGGATGGTGATAGCTAGTGAACATTGATGGCTCATAAAACATTGGAAAATCTCTACGAACAAAGCAATGTAAAGATGACTTCAAGAAATAATTAGGTTGGTCAAAATAAAAATCCATATAAGAATGAATAGATAAAAAATAGTAATAATTTAATGAATCATCCAAAACTAGGTGAAAAATCAAACCAAACTTGATCAAACATGAAAATTTCCAAAAGTAAAGCCCAAAAATATAAATAAAGCCATATTTCAATGTAGAATTAACCAAACAAGTACCAGTCTAAGTGAAATAAAATATTTTAATAGTTGAATGAGAATTTAAAATAAATAACATGAACATTTGAATTATAATATGAACTAGATATGTACAAATAAATATCATAATACAATTAACCATCTCAATATTAAAACACAATGCAAATGTTTCCAAGTTAGGCCAAAATAAAATAAAATGATCATGTAAGAATCCCCATTTTAATTAACATTTGAAATCACATGAATAATACATATTGATGATTACAAATAAACTGTAATTATTTAAGAAAACCTCAAAATGTCAGTCTTTATTGCTTGAATTTTTAATAAGGATTATATAGTCACAATGAATGAATGACTAAGTGAAATTATGTCAAATTTATAAACAAAATTGGCTCATGAGTTGGAGACTATAAATGGAACCAAATATATGTAATATGAGAGGAATTCATAAATGAAGTCGTAGGAATATACAATAACATGAAAATAAATAACTATGCTAAATCCAAAGGGCTCCATATAAAAAAATTGAGTACGGGGCCTATTGGACCCGACATGTTTCTCATCTAAAGAGGACTCTTTTGATGTTTTGATCTTAGCATCAAATTTATAACCCTTTATTTTCTTTGGGTCCTTCTTGTTCTATTTCTTCTCCTTGATATTATAAGCCTTATATTTGTCATGACTTACTATTAATGCATGTGTTTTAGAAGACTTCAGTGTACCCATTAAAATAAGCTTATCTTGCTCCTGAGTCAAGTCAGCAACAAAGTCAACTAAGGATGGCATGGTCCATGTATCTCCAAGGGCACATTTGGTGGTATGTGAGGTATAAAATAAGATAGAATAGTTGGATCTTGATTTGGAAAATATGGAAAGAATCAATTGATCATCCTTTTTGTCAAAGCCACATAATTTTAACTACAACTTGAGTAGTTTAAACTTTATGAAGAAGTCCTTTATAGTTTAATATTTTTGTAAAATTAAAATGATGAGCTCATTCCTCAACTTATGAACCCTCATTATGTCCTACTTCCCAAAGATTTTTTTTAATTTGGTCCACACTTTACTAGGAGTAGTCTTAAATTCAATATGAAAGAACAAGTCAAGAGATATAGATAAGCATAATACACCATACACTTCCTCACTTATATTGTACCACTTCACCTTCTCTAAAATATATGTGAGTTTTATTTATATACCCATAGTGATCTGGTGTAAGACTTTACTCCTCAAGATGATTTTTATTTTGAAAAAAATCACACTTTCAAAACAAACTACCCTTGAAGAGGAGTTATTGGCTAAAAGTTATGGAAGTTTGATTATCTTACTCACCAAAATATTTCTCCACTTTGTATAATTTTTTTGGTGTACAAAAGTTTTTCCAAAATTGTGATCAAAATTTAAGCCCCATTAAGTTTGTTATGACCAAGGGATAAACTCCTATGTGACTAAGAGTCTTTGGACTTTAGACTACTAGAGTAGTCAACAATTTTTGGGTCAAGATTTATGGTTGCTACTACAACTCAAAATAATACCTTAGGGTTTAAAAATGCAAGTGTAGTTCAAGATTCCACATTAGAGATAGAGGTGATGGGGTCAAGATGACCTCATGTAGTTTTCAGATATGAAGGCTATAAGAGCAGTTGAGATTTTTATCAGGTGTGAACAAGGTCAAAATTTTCAACAAGTCTAAAATACTCAGATCTAATATGACTCAAAAATCTACCAAAGACCCTCTAAGGATATCTAAAAACCTATAAAACCCCAAAAATGATTTTCCTTTGAAGACCCCATATATTATAGATTTTCATGAAATCCATGAAAATGCTTTGAGACCCTCTAAAATGGTAGAAATTGGATGTCATGAAACTAGGTCATGTTTACATTCAATCATGTGTTTTGGCACCTTATGAATATGATGGTGATAGTAATTTTGAATGAAACCCTAATAGATAATAGATGACTAGTAAGAGACATATTTCTTTTATTCTTTTTCTAAATCTATATTAATAGAGGACTCCATGAGAAGAGTAAAATATAGAAAAAGGGCGAATCTTCAATATGTTAGGCTAACAAATGGTAGATATGTGATATTCAAGCTAAAAATAAATATTTCAAAATAGGAACAATGGCATTTAGCTATCAAAAATGATCTGATACCATTTTAGAGTGGAACACAATTGAGGATTGGTCTAGATAGGATCAAGTGCATGAAGAAAATTACTTGTTAAATAAGTGAAATCAAACATGATCTAGAAGAATCTTTGCACTCAACAATAGAAAGATTGAAATATTAGCGTTAACATCATTATTCTTCATTATTCATAAAATCTTTAATATATAGGTGGATGATAAACATGTTAGTGTAAAATTTTATCTTATTAGTTTTTTTCTACACGGTCTGGTCAAGATTTATTAGTTTTGAGAAAGGTCCTTAAGGGGAAATAATATTACATGTATGATGATGTTGAGATTATCTATTTTCCACCTATATAAGGAACCTACCTATGTAATTTTTGGCTAATGCTTCTTAATACATTTTATTTATTATGAAGATATTCTTCTTCCTCTTTTGAGTTGTTCTTTTCAGGTTTCACTACTCCATATAGGTTTTATCCTTATATGTGATCCTATCTAATAAATTTTATTATGGCCCACTCTGACATAGTATAAGAGCTTTGCTAGTAGCCTAATGCCATTGATCCTATTATAAGACCTTGCATTTAACTTATTCAGGTGTTTTTTATGATTTCAATTTTTAAGGGTTTGGTGGGATTTATTGAAAATCCATGTAAATATATATAGTTGGGGTCTCCTAATAAAAAATGGATAACATTGTTAGATTCAGAATGTGTTAAAAACCTAAGATTGGTGGTAAACATGACCTAGTTTTTTATAATAATTTTTGCCAATTTTGGAGGGTTTGAAGGCATTTTTTCACAAATGTAAAAATTTTGTACCATTTGGTACTCAAATGTGAAAAAAAATCTAGGTTTTTAAAATATATATATATATGAAGTGGGTATTTGTTAGTTTTGTGTAAGGACATACATATTTTTAATTTTTTGGGTTCTTCTTGTAAGGATTTTTACCATTTTGATATGTTTTTAGAAATTTTTTATAGAATTTGAAACATATAGAATTTAAAACATAGAAAAATAATTAACCTCTTTGGGCACTCTTCCATGAAATTATGTGGAACCTAAAACATGCACATGTTTTCATGCATCTTTGATCCTAAAGGATTACTGACCTGACCTCAACTAACACAAATACATGAACATGAACATTTTCATGTCCTCACCCTACCATCCTGACTACCTTAGACATAGTGATGCATGAACTTCACATGTTGTGCCTCCATGAAGCCTAAGGCCCATTATCTTAGCTACCTTAGATATGATAATGTCAAATTCCATGCATCATGCCTTGATAAGGCTCAAGTGCTAAAAAAATAGTCATTAAACCTAAGGTGAAGTAGAGCACCACCACCTGACCATCACCTATGGAAGACATGATTTTAGTGTTAGACATAAAAATGACCATTAGTGGACCTCTCCTTCTTGAAACATGTGCATGACCATCAAATTTAAAATATTAGTTTGTGACACTATTCATTGGCAAAAAAGGGACATTTCAAGAGTGGCATCACTCCCCAAATTACATCACAATGCAAAGTGACATCATCAAGGGAGAGATCCCTCATCCTACTCCTTATCCCCCTAATAATATGGTGTGGGCACATGAAGGGGGATTAAATTTTGATTCCTACTATTGGGGAATTAACTCTAGCACCTAATTTCAAGTTTTGAACACCCTACATTTTTCAAAATTTTCAAAGTGGAGGATCACCTTGCCATATTAAACTTCAATTGAGCATAACTTTCAGCCCATTGGTATTTTAGAGGTGCCATTTTTGAAAGTGTGTGTGTTTTTAGATATTCACATTGGTACTATTCTTGTGCCTTGTAAATTTAAATTTATATATATTCAATGGGGTGTTACATTATCATTATATAACACACAGTTCATCAATTACTTCCTTTTTACACCATGGATCCTAGTTTAGTTACACTTCTTACACCATTCAAATATCATGATTGGAAAGTCTAAGAGTAAATACTCTTGAGGAGCAAAGGATTACACCAAATCATGATAGATACAAAAATAAAAATAACACCTAATGTAGAGAAGGTGAAGTAGTACAACTGAAGTGATAAAGCCTACAATCTTTTACGCCTATCTATTTCTTTATACTTTCTTTTTCATATCAAATATACAAAAACTCTAAATCAATTTTGGACCTTATTGGGTAAACTCTTTGGAAAGCCAGATGAAATGAGGGGTCATGAGTCAGATAATGAGATCATCAGTTTAAACCTAGGGAACTCTGATATGATACAAGACTTCTTCACCAAGTTTAAATCACTTAGGTTAAAGTTTAAATTATATGGCATTGAAAAAAAGGATGTGAAAGATGGAAAGGAATTGAATTAGCTAAATCACTAAAAGAGGTGCATATTTATACATCAACAAGTGAGATTAAATCTCCTAATATATAGGGGATTAAGTCTCACAATGTAACTAATCACACATAAGAAATAACACACATAACTAGCTTATGAGACATGCCAAACAAAAGTGTAACTACACCATGTGACATTTATTACATATAGGCTAGAATAAATTAATAATTTTAACATTCCCCCCTTAATTGATCATAGCCTGAAGAGAAGAAGAGATATAATTTATAAATGCCTCAAACTTATCACATGCAAATGACTTTGTGAAGACATCTATGCACTGATCCTGAGTGGGGAAATATTGTAGTTATATGTTGTTTTATTGAACATGTCCGCATATAAAATGAATCTAAAACTCTATGTGTTTGGTTCTCTCATGAAACACCATGTTATGAACAAGATGTAGAACACTCTAATTGTCACATTACATAACTATAGGATGAGTTTATGGAACTCCAAGTCCAAAAAGCTTGTGATGTATCCATATCACTTTCTAGATAGCTCCTACTGTAATGTGATATTATGCCTCTATGGAATATCTAAAAACATAATTATTCTTCTTAATTCCACATGAAATTAGACCATATCCTACAAAGAACACAAATTCATAAGTGGATTTATTGTCATCATAGAATTTGCATGATCTTCATTTGTGTATCCTATCAATAAGAACTTATTGTTCTTCTTGTACTTTAGGCCATACTCAATTGTACCTCTATTGTATCTCAATACCTACTTTGTTGCTTTCCAATGTGTCACCTTTGGTTCTTTCATGAACTGAGGAAGATAGATAACAACATAGCTAATATCTAGCCTAATATATGTCAAGTAAATGAGACTCCCAATTAACTAATGATAGAGAGTTACATTTACTTTTGGTGATGGATCTGTATAAGATAACTAAAGTATTATCTCCACAGGTGTTGCAATAAGCTTGAAATCCATCATCTTAAATTTTTAAAGCAATGTATTGGTATAATCCATTTTTGAAACAAAAAATGTATGTTCCTTATGTCATACCTTCAAACCAATACAATAGTGTAGCAACCAGAGATCTGTCATGTTGAATGATCACTTGAGATCATTTTTTGTTGCATCGATCATCTTCACTATGATTCTAGTGATGAATAGATCATCGACATAAAAATTCACTATAAAAATCTTCCCCCATGTGGTTTGAGGTAGAGGTTAGGATCATATAGACTACTATCAAATCCATGTTATACAAGATGTTCATAAATATTGATGTACCAAGCTTGGGGAGCCTATTTTAGCCCATAGAGAGACTTGATAAGCCTACACACCTATTATTGATTAGGTATAAAAAATCCTTTAGGTTAAGTCATGTAGACTTCCTCTTGAAAATTTCCATTGAAAAAGGAACTTTTTATGTCCATTTGATGGACTTTCCATCCAAACTATGTAGTCATAGAAAAAACCATTTTGATAGTCTTTATCTTAGCTATGGGAGAAAAAGTATCCTCATAGTTAATGCCTTCTTTTTGAGCATACCATTTTACAATAAGCCTTTCCTTTTACTTATCAATACTACCATCTAATATGTATTTGGTCTTAAATACCCATTTACATCCTATAGACTTATTCCCTAGTGGAAGATCAACAAGCTGCCAAGTGTTATTCTTCATCAGTGACTGACATTTTACATCCATGGCATCTTTCCAAGGTTTTGATTGTAAGGTTTCTATTATTATTGAGGGATCATAATTTTCTTTAATAATACTCATAAGGTCCATATTAACCTCTTAAGGACCATTTTACATAATATGGACTTATGTCCCTAAATTGAATGGGAGATAATCTTTGAAAATGAATAGTTTTTGGGTTTTGTGCAAGTTTCATGTGGAGAGTATAGTAATAATTTGAATTAATTACCCATTTATTATATTTTAAATAATTTAAAATTATAAAATTTTGAATAAGGTAGGTTTATTATTGATATTTGTTTTTTACTTGGACTATAGATAAGTCTAAATTATATGAAATAGTCTCTTTTTCTTGATCCATGCTTCTAGTCCTCAATCTTGAAGTGGATGTATCTTTTACTCCATTCAAGTTAGAATATCATATAGTACTTGTATAACACTTAGGCATATGTTGAACTATAGGTGGTGGTGTTGGAGGTCATGTTTTACTATCTTCCTTTTCTCCTTCAACATCATTATCTAAAAAGATTACAAAACTTTTTCTTATATCATGTGTCTATGTATGCCACTCTTTTCATCAAACACTACATCTCTACTAATTATTACCTTATTTATTTTTGGATCAAGGATCCTATATGCTTTTGATTGTGCACTATATCCCAAAAAAATACATTCTTTTATTTTCTTATCCAAATTATTCCTTTTCTTATTAAGAACATTTATGTATGCCTTACAACCAAAAACTTGAAGGTGAGTAACCTTTGGTTTATTCCCTATCCAAGCTTCATGTGGTGTGATTCCATCAAGATCTTTGGTGGGTGACTTGTTCAAGAATTAGACTAAAGTGTGACAAGCTTCTACCCAATATGTATTAAGCAATTTTTCATCCTCAACCATGTTGAAAAATATTTCCATAATGACTCTATTACACCATTATACAACTCCATTCTACTGAAGTGAATATAGAGTTATCAATTGTTGACTAATTCCATTCACACTAAGATAGGCTGAGAATCCTTTACTAGTGTATTTCCCCCCATAATCTAAGTGAAGTGTCTTGATTTTCCTACCAATTTGATTTTCAACCATGGCCTTGAATTCTTTGAAGACTTGAAAATAGTGATCTTTAATCTTCAATAAATATACCACATTTTTTTGAGTAATCATCAATAAAAAATTGAAAGTATTTTTACCCTCTAAGACTAGGAGTAAAATGTTTGTATAGACCAGTGTGTACTAATTCCAACTTATAAATTGATATATATTTATTATTTCCAAAGGGAGCTCTTCTTTGTTTTCCTCCTAAGTAATTGGTACATACATTAGAAGATTTCTTTATTTTTGGAAGGCCACAAACCATTTCCTATTTCCTCAATTCAACCAAATAACCATAACTCAAGTGACCATATATTTTGTGCCATAAACTACCTAGTTATATATCTTTGACTACAAGTTCTTGAGGATGATTTTGAACAAAATAAGTCTGAAACATTTTGCCAATGTTGGAAGCCTTGGCAATCATTTTGAAATGCCCAAACTTGTCTTTGATGTGGAAAAATGTTTGACCATTTTGGTGATCAAATTCAATCATGAGGTTGTGGTCAAGTAGATGATTAATAGATTTAAAAAAATCATAAGTCTTGGAACATAGAGAACATTTGAAATGTTACAATTATTATTTCTAATTTGAATTTTGATGTCACCAATGAATTATACTGTATATGAGGTATCATATCCAAGTGATACATTTTATTTTGATTATATTTTGTCCAATGTATAAAACCATTATTTTCCCCATGTCATGTGTTTGGTTGCTCCTGAATCAACATACCAAATTTCACTTGGATGATTGGTAGACTCATGTGTTTGAGTAGCTAAACCATATTCCTCATTTGAAGAGTCATAATCTTTAGCAACATTTCCATGTTTTTTAGGCTTTGAATTTTCTATTTCCACCTATTTTGTTATTGTTGTTGTTATTTTTTTTATTTGTGGTAAATTTTTGAAAGAGGGCTTCTTGCTTGATGATCCCTTTTGAAATGTTTTGTACTAACAATGGTTTAATTCATGTCTTTATCTTCCATAAATTTTACATTCTCTAGAAGAACACGATTTGTTCCCTTATTGGTTTTGTTGATTATCCTACTTTGGAGATTATTTTGTACCTTTCATGGGTTTTTTCACCTTTTGATTTGATGTGAGTGCATGCTCAACATCTGATTTTTCCAAATTATGTAAGGCTTTCTATTGTTACAATAAACTTACCAATACTTCAAAGGTTGGTTTTTTTCATGTGACATTCAAAGTGGTCAAAAACATATAAGATGTGGGGGGTAATTATCTAAGGACTATAGGGACCAAAGAATCATCTATCACTAGTTCACCCAAAGATTGAAGCAAACCCCATAAATTTACAACCCTTATAAGGAATTGTTGATGCCTAAATGTGTACCATAGGTTCTTAGAGTGTTTAGGAAACACTTCTCATTTTTGAATTCCTAAGAACTCAATACATGAGTTGTAAGTTGTGATAATCCTATTATCTTTGATGAAATAGAGGTAGAACAAGTTAATGTTTCAAAATATTTATAAAATTTGGTGGTTGGGAGACATTGTGGCCTAATAATATATCTATGTAAAATATCAAGTATTTATGGTAATAATAGTAAATAATGATCAATAACTAATCTAAGAACTAATATAATATGGATATTTACAATGAAAATTAAACTAGAGTGATCTAGTTCAAAAAGGAGTAAAAAGAAGGGTAGGGTAGAGAAAGATTTTGATTTTCATTTCAAACATCGTGGAAAAGTTCAAATATCATCTAGGCATGCATTTTAACAATGTATAACATGAAATAGTATAAGCTCAAATCTTATTACACATCAGGTAAGATTATAAGGAAGGTGGAAATAATGAAAATAAGAACCTAGTTCACTTTAAAGATTTACTCCTATAAGCAAACAACATTAGTCCAAATGAAAAAAGAGTAAGAAAATGAAATGAACCTAAGAACTTTTAGTCAACCTAGCATTGGCACAATTTAAAAACTCTATAATCAAATGTACATAGTAATAATTCATAAGAGCTAGTCAAACCTAAAAGTAAGAACAAGAAAGTGAGAGAGAAGCCATGATAGCAAATATATAGACAAATACTAGACAATATTTATAGAATTCCTTGCTTGTATTATTTTCTCCAAGTTTACAAAGTAATTTTGGCTCTAATAAAAACCCACTTTTTTTAATTGACAATTCTCCTTTTATAAGATGTCAAGAAGCATGTCAATTAGTTCTAACCAATTAAAAAGTATAGGTGTAGGGACAACTATCCTTTCCATAAATGTTCTATAAATACACTGGACTTTCCCAATGGATCAATATATATGAAGTGTGTTTTAAAAATAACACATGCCTTTATAAACAAAATATTCCACTTTCAAAATGGATAATATTTAGCTATATGAAGAATATTCCTAAGTTTATTAACATTTGGGATCCCTGTGCTACTATAAGATCTTCATGGTTCTTTGATGTTCTTGGTCCATAGTAATCCCCTTCTCTTCTTCTAATGTCAAAATAGAATCCCATGTTCCCTTAAGAAACACTCCTCTAAGTTATTGTGGTGTATTAGACTACTCATTGGTGGACCTTGGATCAAATTATCTTTAAATAGATGATAATTTAGGCTCCCCTTTGTATTACCAAGTTTGTAAAGTCTCAAATTTGGCACATTGCACCCACATGGATTTGATGTGGTATTTCCATGGCATCTCCATGGAATTTTACTCATCCCTATATAAAATATGATCGTTTCCTTTGAAAAAATATCTTTGATCTCACACTATTTGATCTCTTTGCATCGATCAATATGATCTATATATCTTTAGACAATTTAGATCCAAGTAGTTGTGTTTGAGTAATTTTTTAGGCTTTTTCAATGTGATCTAATTTACTAATAAAAATAAAGTATAAGTAGGGTTTAATATTACCTAGAGATGTGGATGGTTGATTGTGCACCGTTGATCAAGCTTGATTATGAGAACTCCTCTTTGGCTAGGGAGGAATGACCTACAATTAACCACACTTTAAAAAAAAAGGATTAATAGATAAATGAGTGGGATACCTGGTTACAAACTAATCCTGACAAGTGGCACACTTTCTCACATGGATGTCAGCCCACTATTTTCAACTAAAAAGGATAATAAAGATAAAAAAATAAAGATTACAAGATATAAATGATGTAAAATATAATTTTATAAAGATATATGATTATGGATTATTCAAGATAACAGATAAAATATACAAGATAATAGATGTAGGTATAAACAACACCAACATATAACTTAATAAAGATTAGATAAATGTAGACTATCTATGATTAAGATATAAGATAAATGGATTATTCAAGGATAAAATGTATAAATGCTTTACTAAGTTTTAGTAATGGATATCAATAGATTAAGAGAGATATTTAGAAAATAGAATACATTTTTAATAGATGTTGAAGATGCAAAACATACTATTTAAAGTGTAATTTTTATATTTTGATAGTGATTGACGATGATCCTAAAATATTGATGTTGATTCTATAGGATCGATGTCGATTCAGATGAATCAATGTCAATTCTATGTAAAATTATTGAACTATAAATAGATTATAATGATGACCTGTATTATTGATAAAATAATAAAAACGAAATGTAAGATAGACATAAAATATTGTAGATTGGAAAATGCAAATAAATTTAAAATCAATACTAACCTTTAGTGAGTGAAAATGAATTTGGATAAGATGAGAGAGAAAAACCTTCAAAGACCTTTGATAAGCTCTCCAACAGAAGTTCCACAAGATAACAAGTTGTTGATAAAGTCTAAACATAGGTTATCATGAGATTTTGGTAGCATTTTAGGTTCTAAAAGTGCAATCTCATTCCCTCTTAAGCCATGGATGTCTGTTGTGTATAAATGGATCAATATTGATCCTAACCTATTGGTGTCGATCATGGAGGATTGACGTCGATTTACCAAAAAATGGGTAAAGCTGAATTAAAATCCATTCCAACAAGTTGGCATGGGGTAAATGAGGGTTAAAATGAATTTCAAGGTTGTTCATGTTGTTTTAACCTTAGGATAAGTTTTTAGGAGGTTGATTATGTTTTAGTTTTATTTGATGTTTAGGATTTTGATTATTTAAAATATTTTGGGTGGTTAGGGATGGTAAATAGTAATTAATATGATTAATTACCATGGGTAAAAAAGGGGGTATATACATTAATGGTAAATAGTAAATGTTGACATTTAATTATGTACATTTAGTTTCTTATACTTTAAGTTATATTTTATGTATATACTTTTATGATTTTTGAGAGTGGTTTGGGACCTCTAAGAGTTAAGATGCAAAATATTTTTTTTGGAGGTTTCTACCACAATTCAGACTTAGCTTATTTTAGGATTTTAGGCTATGGTTTAGATTTCTAGCATCTACATTTAATTATTAAATTCATAGCTTAAAAGATGATAGAATAGGAAAAGGGTACTAAATTATAGCATCTACAAATTGTCTCAAATTGACATCCACATGCCCATCATTTGATGTTCACATGAACATATTTGATGGGTGCACGGTCATCAATTTTAAAAACATCCCTGGGACTATTTGCTATCTTAAATTTTATCTTCATACTAATGTAAAGTGATGTTCATGTGAATGTCATTGATGGGTATGTAACCATGAATTTTAATCACATCCCTATGACTATCTACTATTTTAAATTTGGCATTCACATGACCATAAATTGACATCTACATGAACATCATTGATGTGTGTGTGACCATAAATTTTAAACACATATTTAGAACTATTTCCTAAGCTTTCCATTTTTCACTTCCGATTTCATCCTTCTTCCTACATGTGCCACTTGGTGGTCTCATATTTGGATCAATTGGGCCTGAGAAAACATATGCCATAGATTGTGATTTAGGCAGTTGAGCATCATTAGTTCCCTATAAATAATAGGAAATATTAAAGTTAAGGTACTATAATGATATAATAATTAGGATAAAATATTAAATTAATGTTCTTAGTTGGAAAAAATGTCTACAACATGTATCGTCAAGAAATTATTTTAGGCCTTTTGTCTAGGGAAATTATTCAGAAGACCAATTTCATCAGATAAAATATCTAAAGTGATTATCCTTGTGGGGTATATTTAGCCTTTTAAAAATGTTTTAGATTAAACATTAAAAAAATCCAAAGGGAAGCCAAAGGATCACTTCAAAAAAGCCAAAGGGCATTCTTTCAAGGAAATTGTCCTAAACAAAATGTTTGACATATTTCCCCTAAAGATCAAATTTTATCAAAGAAAATGCCCAAAGGGAAATGGGCCATTTAAAAAAGTTTAAAATTAAATTCTATAGATAAAATGTCCGTGACAAAACTTATGAAGGGTAAGTTTCATAAAGCTCTAAGGGTATGTGCCTTTTGGCCTTTGTTTTGGAAAAATTACATTGGTAAGATTGTTGCAGGGAATTATTTCAGGCCATGTCTGATGACAAAAGTGCAAAGGGTCACTTTAGAAAATCTCAAAATGTATGTTAAGAATATAAATTTACCTTAAAAAATATTGAAGGCCACTTTCAAAAATCCAAAAGGCATTTTCAAAAAGTCAAAGGGTACTTTGGCAAAATTGTTGTGGGGAAAATGTTACTGAAAGATAAGTTCAAAAAAGAAATGCTAAAAACATAAGTCCCAAAGTTTAGAAACATCATAAAAGGACCTGACAAATAACAAATACATAGTGTAATGTCTTAGCCTAATGTTGTTATCATATTAATAAATATGATAAACCTTAAGGTAAGGCTTTAGGATAAGCCTTATAACAAAGGGATCATGAGACATAAAAGAGACCACGCATAGGATTTTTAGCCTAAGGTTTGGTTGTATTAAAAAACATGACCAAACCTTATGATAAAAATTAAACTAAGTCCATGGTATGATTAATTTTTTCCTACTTAATTTCAAATAAAAAGCTCCCACCAAATTTAAATTTGAATTAGAAGGTCCAAGTAAAACATTAGGCTAGGGTTTCAATAATTCAAATATGAATTTAATTAATAAATTATTGACTAAGGATAGTAAAAGATCATTTTAACATTGAATCATAAAACCCTAAGCATATTCATTTCCAAATTGGTTTTTATTAAACCTACAACTTGAAACATAAATATCCAATTTTAGCACTTTAGATAAGACTGAAATAGATCCATGAACAAAATAAACCAACCACATCATGGTGTGGATGATATTGAAATAAAAATAATGTGTAAACATGCTAGTAACACTCTGATCAAGTGAATTTTTTATTTCAAGGTACAAATTTGCATAATTTGACACATGGGTCCCCAATTTTCAAGAATGGGGATATGTTGACCTCAACAAGAATGCCTCTACTTTATCATCTAATTTGAGCTTGAGAGTGTGTAATTGGATCTGAAGATGTAATATTTGATTTTTATTATTAGATTTATATATTATTTTAAGATTATCTCAAGCATATTTTACAGTTGTAGCACTTTGAATATGAGGTTGTACATCATCTAAAACTCTAAACATTATTATTAACTTAGCCTTTTTATTAGATTTTTCATATTTCTATTATTGATCAACATATGTTGCATGTCAAACTCATGTGCCTTCTATAATTGACCAAATATATTCAAACTCTAAATGTGTTTGTACTTTTATTTTCCATGTAACATAGTTATCACTATAAAGCAATTGTGTATCAGGGAGGATGAAATGAGTTCTATAACTAGACATCAGGAAATGTAAGTTGTGTATGATAAGAAAGTATAAGTGTTTTTTAAGTGTAGAAAGAATGTGTACAAATAGAAGTTGAAAATTCACATACACAGAAATTCAAGCACAAACAAATACAAAAAGGACATTAAACTCCACCAAAAATGTGTCCTAGAATGCAATGGAAAATAAAGTAATTTGGACATTAGTTTCAATCAAAAATACATTTAATAAGTCTAAAATATGATATAAAATCAGAATAAATAGATGTTTTAGCTATTAATATCACATAAAAACACACACTTTCAAAAAAGATAGCATGCAAATTAGAGTTGCTAGTCAAAAATTATGGCCTCTTAAAGGTCCAAAGTACATGAATTAGTTAGATAAACTAAAAATAAAATAAAATTATGGAAATATAGGTGATAAAAATATTTAAAATTGCCTTATCACTACATATATCTCAAAAAACTAGCCAAGGTGAAAAAAATTACCTTCCCAAGCTTCACAGAACAAAAGTTATGAGCTTCAAAAGAAAGGATCTTCAAATTTGGCTCATAGTGGTGAAGGACAAGTCCTTATGGGGCTAAAAAATGCCTAGAAGGTCATCATGTGGCAGGAGTAGAGATTTAAAACTACTGGTGGTGTGATGGTGGTGCTACTTTTGGAAGTGGCATATCTTCAAAATTCTCTCAATGATATGAATCTATTGATATAACATTGCATCCATGATTCTACAAAAAAAATTAGAAAAAATGTCATTTTTTTGTTGTTCCTTGCTTGTACTACAAAATAGAAACTTAAAAAATAACTTTAAAAATTCTAATTTCTTTTTTAAAATTTATATTTTTTTAGTAGAATTAAGAAAAAATATAAGATTAGTTATATAAATTCTATATTTTTCTAGAAAATTAAAAAACCAAAAATGACCCTAAAAGTATTAGATTTGATATGCCAAAATGGGATTTAAGATTGGCAGATCTGCATGACAAATTTTTCCTTCCATAATTTGTCAAAATTTTAGCATGGGATGGCAAATATTAGAGTAGTGTGCAAGACATGCTCATTCAAATGGGTACATTGAAGTCCTCCAAATCTCATACCTTATTTGTGATTCATGACAAAGAAAAGGCTTCTAATCGTAAGAAGAAGAAATAGAAAAAGAAGGACCAGAGAAAAGAAAGGGTTACATATCTAATGATAAACTAAAAGCATCAAAAGAGTCATCTTCAAAGGTAGAGTATAGAGGTAGATTATATTGTAATTCTGATACCAATTATTGGATGGTGGAGCTTGATCTCATTATAATGCCTAGTTCTCAACAGGGGGTGTGGGAGGGGCGATGCCCCCCTACTATGGTCACTGTGGGTGGGGTTTTAGGGGTAGTGCCCCCAAATCAAAATTTTAATAAAAATGCATTATAAAATATTATAATTTCATAGTAAATCTGGACCATTCATTATTAGGTCATAGATATAATGGTAGAAATTATGTTTGTGCATTTTTTACCTAATGTATAACCCTCCTTTGATATGATGGCATTGTAATCATGGTGGCATGAAGTGTGTGAGTGAACATGATATGGTATTGGATGTATTACAAGTTTTTTCCTTCATTTTTTGGATTGAATAATAATAAGGACTAGCTATTTCTATGTGGGCGTAGCCCATATTGGGTGAACCACATTAAATCTGTGTCTCTATTGTGTTGTGTTTTAAGAATTTTATTTTCATATTTAATTCAATAATATTTCTCTATGTTATATATGCCTAACAACTGGTATTAGAGCTAAATTTTTATTTAGCAGATAAACTCATAGGAAAAGAGGGTTCTTAATTTGAGTGGGAGCAATGGTAGAAGAAGGAAAGATTAAGGTCAAGAAGTTTAATGGCCAAAACTACCAACTATGAAAGATGTAAATGGAGGACTATCTATATCATAAAGATATTTTTCTACCATAGGTTAGAATAGTAAATAAGTCAATGACTATGAATGATGAAGACTGAGAGGTTCTTGATAGAAAGGTACTAAGAACAATACGACTATGTTGGGTAGTGTTTGTGGCCTTCAATATTTCAAAATAAAAGACAATAATAGATGTGATAAATGCATTGGATAGAGTGTATAAAAAACCCTCAAGCTCCAACAAGGTATTTATTATGAAGTATTTATTTAATCTATAAATGTTAGAAGGTGGGTCTATTGTTGATCATTTAAATGAATTCAACATGATAACACATTAGTTAATATTTATAGGAGTAACTTTTGAAGATGAGGTTAGGGCTCTTTTGATTCTTTTCTCATTTCTAGAAAGATAGAATGGCTTGGTCATGGCTATGAGTAATTATGTCTCTTGTTCAAACACTTTAAAGTTTGATGATGTTATTGATGTTATCCTTAGTGAGGAAATGTGATGGAAAATCCTAGATGAGACATTAGGTAATGATTTGACTATGAAAAATAAGGGAAAATAAAAAGACAAAGGAAAAGGCCTAGGGAATCATGGGAAGTCTGATAAGGGCATATCCAAATTTAGAGGAACATTGGTGTGTTAGATTTGTAGAAATAGAGGACACCTGAAGAAAGATTGTTGGTTTTAAAAAGGAAAACAAGGAGATGGACAACAAGATAAAAATAAGGAATCAAATGTAGTAGGGGATGTGTTATAATATGATTTAATCCTTTATTTAGATAATATTAATTATTATTGGGTGTTAAATTTAGGGGCTTTATCTCATACTACACCCCATAAGAAATATTTTTAAGACTATGTTTAAGGTGATTTTGGACAAGTTTATTTGGGTGATGGTAAACCCTATAAAATCATAGGAAAGGGTAAGATAAAGAAAAAACTATAAAATGGAAATAAATGGTTACTAAAAGAGGTGAGGTATTTTCCTGAGTTTAGAAGAAATCTAATTTTAGTAAGGCAATTGGGAAGTGAGGGTTGTATAGTTACATTTACACAAAAATCATGGAAGGTCACTAAAAGATCACTAGTAAAAGCAAAAGGAGAGAAGGTAGGTAAATTATATTTGTCTAATGGTAATGTTGGATCTTCTATTACTTTATCTTCTATAGAAGTGGATATAAAACTATGGCACCATAGACTTGGGCACATGAGTGAGAATGGGATGCAAGTTCTCCACTCAAAGAATTTGTTTTCAGATTTGAAAAAGTTGGATTTGGATTTTTGTGAGCACTATGTGTATCAAAAATAGAAGAGATTCAAATTTATCAGAATTGGGAAGATAAAAAAGGATGAAAAATTAGAGCTTGAGCATATAAATATATGGGGATTGACTCAGGTATCAACCCTTGGTGGCTTATCTTATTATGTTATTTTTATTGATGATTCAACTAGAAAAACTTGGATTTATTGCATATGAAAAAAATTGATGTTTTTGATACTTTTTAAAAATGGAAAGCTTTGGTTGAGAATGAGATAGAAAATAAGTTGAAGTGTGTCAGATTAGATAATGGAGGTGAATACTATAGTAAGGAATTCGATAATTATTATTCATCCCATGAGATTCATAGAGAGAAGATAGTTCCAATAACACCACAAAAAAATGGTGTGTTATAAAGGATAAATACAAATATCATGGAGTGTGCAAAGAGCATGAAATTACGTGTAGGGTTACCCTTATAGTTATGGGTAGATGTTTTGGATATTATTTTTTACTTAATAAAATGAGGGCCTTCAAGTCCTTTAAATGGTATCATTTTATAAGAAACATGGACAGGTAAAAAGGTAGATTGTACCTTCTTTAAGACTTTCAATTGTGAAGCATTTTTATATATTGATAAATAAAATAGAACCAAGCTTGAAGCAAAATCCAAGAAATGTAATTTTATTAGATATGGAGTTAATCATTTTGGTTATCATTTATGGGATTTTGAAAATTGTAAAATCATTAGGATTAGAGATGTGATCTTTAATGAGAAGGTCATGTATAAATAGTAGTTGTAGGGAAGGAAATAAGAAAATGCAAATATAAAATATGTAGTACTTGATGAAATCATAGGAAATGAAATTCCAAAAGTGCTATAAAATCATAATGTGTAACAACTACAACAACAATAAAAATCACCTCAAACTCCTAAAAATGTAGTTTAAAGATCTAGAAGAGTAAGTAGACTCCCTTAACGATACTCTCCTTCACTTTATTATTTATTATTGTCTAATGGTGGTGAGCTAGAAAGATATGAAGAAGTAATGTAGGTAGAGACCAAAAAGAAGTGGGAGCATGGCATGAAAGAGGAAATGGACTCCTTGATACATAACCAAACATAGGATTTGGTTCAGTTGCCTATAGGTAAAAGAGAATTTTAGAATAAATGGGTTTATAGGTTGAAGGAAGAATATGGAGGCAAAAAGAGGTACAAGTTTAGACTTATTATAAAAGGTTCTACACAAAATAAAGGTATTGATTTTGATAAAATATTTTCTCCATTTGTAAAAATGACTTCCTTAAGAACTATTTAAAGTTTGGTGGCGCTAGAATATTTGAACCTTGAACAGTTAGATGTGAAGATTGCTTTCCTTCATGGTGATTTGGAGGAGGAAATATATATGGAGAAACCACAGGGATACGAAGTAAAAGGTAAGGAGAAAATAGTGTGCATGTTGAAGAAGAGTTTGTATGGTCTAAAGTAAGCTCCAAGGCAGTGGTATTTGAAATTTGGCATGTTTATGATATAACAAGGGTATAGTAGATGTCATTCTAACCATTGTGTCTATTTTAAGAGATTAGATAAGGGTAGCTATATTATCCTTTTATTGTATGTAGATGACATGTTTGTTTCAAGGTCTAACATATAGTATATAAATTATTTGAAAATAAAATTAGAAAATTCTTTTGGAATGAAGGATTTGGGTTATGAAAAAAAAATCCTTGATATGAGAATAACAAGAGATGAGAAAAATAGAAAATTTACATTTTCCTAAGAAGAGTACATCAATAAGGTGTTAGTCAGGTTCAATATGCAAGATGTAAAACCTATAAGTACACCTTTGGGAGGGCACTTTAAATTAATCAAGGAACAATGTACTAAAACTTAGGAAGAAATCAATTACATGTATAAATTTTCATATGCTTTAGTAGTTGGATGTTTAAAATAAGTTATGATGTGCACAAGACTAGATATTTCTCATGCAATAGGAGCTGTCAGTAAGTTTATGAATAATCCAGGAAAGGATCATTGGGATATAGTCAATTGAATTCTTAGGTACTTGAGAGGGACCATAGATATATTATTATTTTATGAATTTTTATATGTTACCTTACAAGGATATGTTGATGCAAATATGGTTGGCAATTTATATGGTAGGAGGAGCACCACATGTTATGTTTTCATTATTTGTGATATAGAAGTTAGTTGGATTTCAAAATTACATAAGATAGCACAAACTTATTTCTTAATCTCCACCTTATCTCCACCACTTTGAAACTTCTACGGGAGTACCTACTCTGATACCAAGTGAAATATGAAAAAGAATTGCATTAGCTAGATCACTACAAAAGGTGCTTATTTAGACATCAACAAGTGAGATTAAATCTTCTAATATATAGAGGATTAAGTCTCACAATTTAACTAATCACACATAGGAAATAACACACATAAATATCTTATGCTACATAAAAAACAAAGGTGTAAGTACACCATGTGACATTTATTACATATAGGCTAAGATAAATTAATTATTATAAAAAGATGATTAATTTATTCTTTTCATTCTTGATAAATTGTGATTTAACTATAATGTATTCATTTCTACCTTCCACACTACTAAGCATGCCCTTGGAATTACATAGACAATGTTATCCTTGGACGAATTTGCTACTAACTTGACTTAGGAGTAAGACAAGCTCATTCAAATGGGTACATTGAAGTCCTCTAAATGTCATACCTTATTTTTGAGTCATAAAAAAACAAAAGGATTCTAATAACAAGGATAAGAAATAGAAAAAGGACTAGAGTAAAGAAAGGGTTATAAATATGATGCTAAACCAAAATCATCAAAATATCCTTCCTCTTCAGATATGAAATCAAAGAAATAGAAACTCATATGTGGCTATTGTAATAAATTTGGGTGTGATGAAGCCAATTGCATGAATAAGGAAATTGATCAACTAAAAAAAATGCTTGAGAAGCAAAATATCAGTATCCTTGATTGTTCCACTTATATTTCATTAACACATGGTATTCTAATTTCAAAGATAGTAATAAGATAAAATATAAGGGGAAACAACTTGTTGAATTTGCATCCCAACCTTCCACATGGGTTATTAATTTTGGTGCATCACACCACATGGATTCATCACAGGACATGTTAGAATCCTTGGAGCCTTATTCTATGCCTTCCATTTTATTGGGTGGAAATACTTCCATAGATGTTAGTGGGAGTAGATTATTTGAATTAAATGATTTGAAATTTCATTATGTTCTATGTGTTCCCTCTTTATCCACAAATATCCTATTTGGTTTACTAGATCATTCACATTAGTTCAAGCAAGGGAGTTGATTTCACACCCAATTCTTTGGTTATTAGGGAAGCTAACAGTGACTCCATTTTTACATTTGGGAAAACATATCACCAATATATGTTGTATACTCTATTGCATTTTGATATTGATCAACCCTATAATAAATTTCTCGCTCATTAAGATGAGGAGAGTAAACTATGGCATAATCAATTTAGCCATATCAATTATCACTATTTAGAGCAACTTAGTCATAAAGACAAGGTTTCAAGGTTGTTACAAGTCAAGTTTTCTAATAGAGTTTGCTAGGGTTGAATTTTTGGTAAGCATCTAGAGGATAAGTATGATAAGGTAAAATCATAAAGAGCTAAACAAATATTAGAGATTGTACGCAATGACATTGTTGTCCCATTTCTAAAACCTTCATTCAATAGGACTAAACATGTGCTTACTTTCATAAATGAATATTTAAGGTATATTTGGGTGCATTTTATTAGGTATAAATTAGAAGTCTTTGACTATTTTCAAGACTTCAAAGTGTTTGTAGAGAAATAGTTAGGTAAATCCATTAAGATGTTATACACTGATAATGGCGGTGAGTATGTAAGTAACCATTTTGAGCAAAATTGTTCATCATAGGGGATTGAGTTGTAGCATATAATTCCATATAGTCCTCAATATAATTTCATTGTAGATCACAATAATGAGTCCTTGAAGGAAATGGCCAACTATATGATACACTCCAAGTCTCTTGCACCTTAGTATTGGGTTGAAGCCATAAACTATGGTTATTAAATTTAGAACCATGTAACTCACAAATAATTGAACGGAGTCACTTTTTTTAAGTTTGGAGTGTTCATAAACCCATATTAGATCACTTATAAGTATTTATTTCACTTACTATGGCTTGTGTTCCCAAGAAGATATGTAAGGCATTAGAACCTCAGAGTCAGTCTTGCATCTTTGTTGGATTTTTTAACAGTGTTAAGGGATATAATATTATCCATACCACCACTCATGAGTTATTCATTGAGAGGAGTGTTTATTTTATATATGGTCCTTTAGAATCCACACTCGAAACCTCTCACTCTCCTTATATTCACATGGATTTGATGATAGTTCTAACCTTTCAAATTCACCTGATAAACCTCATAATGATCCATATTTTTATTTTATTTGTGATTATGAGAGTAGTGATAAGGATTCCCATCCTCCTCTTATATTGTCTTCAAATGATGAGGAATCCTCTTCAAAATCTTTGAGCACTAGTCCTCTTTGGGCTAGACACAGACTACAAAGTGATGACCAATGGGTTAGATATCCATTAGATAACATGTAAACTTGTTCAAAATTCCATGATGCCCATATGATTTAATTACATCTTCTTCTAATCCAGAATCATTTCATAATGCATTAGGAACTCATAAGTGGGATAATGTTATGGAAGAGGAGTGTAGTTCTTTTTAGAGTAATAATGCTTGGGATTTAGTCCCACTTCCTAAGGGAATAAAACTTGCTAGATGTATATGTATCTACCAAAAAAAAAAAAGCATATGGGTCCATAAAAATTTTCAAAGCACATTCATTAGAAAATGGTTTTTCTTAGGTGCCTAACATTTACTACACTACGATGTTCACTCCAGTTGCTAAAATAAACTCACTTTGACTCACTCTCACCATTATCGTATCACATCATTGGGATGTTCATCAAATATATGTGAAGAGTGCCTTTCTTCATGGTGACCTCAATGAGGGAATATACATGGAGCAACCACAAGGATTTATGGAATATTCATCCTTATTTATCAAGCTTTAGAAATATATTTATGGCATCAAATAGGATCCTTAAGCTTGGTATGCCAAGATGGTCTCCTTTTTTTTTGATTGGGTTCACTAGATGCAATTATGATATGAATGTCTACATCTTGTAGTAGGATTATTCACTTTTGATTATGTTTATTTACATGGATGACCTATTAATCATAGGGAATTATCTATCCACCATCATATCAATGAAAACTACTTTGTCTAATAGGTTCTCTATGACTAACTTGGGCTTGTTGCACTACTTTCTCAAGATTGAAATTGCTTAGTCAAACACTGGGTTCACTATTTCATAATCCAAGTATGCTCTTGATTTATTTGTATGGTTTAACATGGTTGAATATAAGCCACATCTAATTCCTTTTATATCTAGTGTGAAGCTTGAGGTTGATTTCCCATATCCTTTGGTTTATGTTACCTTGTATTGAAACTTGTTGGTAGTCCAATCTAATTTACACACACTAGACCTGACATTTCATATGTAGTGAGCATGGTATACAAATTCATTAAATAACCACATGAGATACACTAGAGAGAAACTAAGTGTATTATTCACTACATTTAGGGTATTTATAGTTTCAAGATTCACTATGGAGCAGGAATTGATATAACCTTGATTGGTTATATGGATTCAAATCAGGCCAATGGTAATAAAAATTATAAGTCTACTTATTTATATAGTTTATCCCTTGGTTCAAGTATAATTATTTGGTCAAGAAATAATTAAAATGTTATTGATTTATCTTCTATAAAGGTATAATACAAAGGAGTTGTTAATACTACCACTGAGGTTATTTGGATTTAAGGGATTCTCATTGAGTTTAGCATTCAATTTCGATGACCAACAGTCATCTTTTATGACAATGAAGGGATAATACAAATATATAAGAATCCATTCCTCCATAAATGGACCAACCATATTGATATTCACATGAATTTCATTTGGGATCTCATCCATGAGTAGGTCATTAATTGTTGTTACATCTAGACAATCAATCAAATTGTTGATATATTCACCAAACCCTTCACTGAGAGAAAGTATCTTCATTTTTGAGATATTTTTGGGGTTTGATAAACTCAATATTTTTCCTCCTCTAAAATATAATTTTCATGTACTTGGGTACCTCATCAGGCCTTTGTGTTGGGAATCAATTATTCTACCCATCTAAGCTACGTTTAAGGGGGGTGTTGGTGTAGATTTTTGTCCCACTAGGTTTTGTATACATGGTTTAGTCAAGCTTCCTTAGGTTTAATAAAGTCCTTAAGGGTAAAATAATACTAAATACATGAGGATTTTAGAACTTATCTATTTTCCACCTATATAAGGAACCTTCATATATACTTTTTGGCTAATGATTCATAATATAATTTATTTATTGTGGAGATATTCTTCTTCCTCTTTTGAGTTGTTATTTTCAGGTTTCACTTCTTCATATAAGTTTTCTTCATGCATTCGATCCTACCCAATAGATCTGATTGTGGACCACTTTGAAAAAACATGTCTTCACACCCTCATGAATACACCTAATCAAGCTAAATAAACATGTGTAGGGAAAAACCATTAAATGGAATAAAAACATATACTAATAATTATTGTCCTATTTTGCATGATCCTATCCCTCATTAGTTATAGTTTTAGTTTCAGTTTATGTATTCATAGTTATATATGGTAATAATTTCCATCCATTATTTAGTTCTGCTTATTTAGATCTCAAATATCAAATAAATAGGTCTTTTGTATTGTTTAAAGTTAGTGTTATTTCATTCGATCATGCTTTGTTAATTTTGATATCTTGATTTCATTATTTTACAAGATTTATTTTATTTAAAATAATTTTATCTTAATTAGGATTAATGCACCTATTAATTAAAAATTCTAATAAAACATATTGGTGATCCCACTTTTATTTGAGAATTGCCTCAAAAGGTTTGTTACAAGGTTTAAAAAATACTGAGCATATAAAACTTAATGAACTTCATTTCAATATTGGATCTAAAATATAAGACTAAAATAAGATATATTCAACCTAGGATTTGATTTTTGACACTAAAATCACTTTATTTGACCTCAGATCTCATATCTGACACTGAAATCCCTTTATTTTAACCTTGGATTTCAAGGGAATTTACTTATCTACATTAAAAATATATATATTAGGATCTAAATTTCAATTTTCTATTTTTCTCAAATTTAAAATAATCTATGGCTTTAATAAATGTATATATTTTGTTACAATCTTATCTATTTTAATCACATGTATTCCCTCAATAAGGAACACCATTAACACTCATGAAATAAAACAAATTAAATCACATGCCAGAACACCAAAAATATTAATGTGGTATTTCATAAAATAAATAGTGACATATGAAAAAGATCATTCTTACATTCATGATACTATAAGGCTTCCTTTGCACCCTCTTGATGGGCTTATTATGACCATATAAAATGACTAGGCCCATGAATTTAATTTTATTAAAATTAATAGATTTGAGCCTCATGATGTAAAATAATATGGTGAGTAACTTAATACCCACCTAGATAAAAATTAATATTTTTTATTTTTATCCTAATAAGAATAAAAGAAACATGATCATGCTAACACATCTACAAAAAAAAAATGATTTTGTTGAGTAACTTCTTATAAACCCTACCACGTTTTTTTACTTTTATGATTGATGTTATTATATCTACACCTTTAGATTTTGGGGAATACCAAGTATTCCAACATACATATATTCCTATGCATAACCAAATGATTCATACAAGACCTTTTATATCTACACATCATACATCACATACCTTTCATACTACACAATCCCTAGTATAAACTATTTCATTTTTACATGCTAAGGTGATATTGTTAGAGCAAGGTATACCAAAATGTATCCAATCAATGGATTCACAAGCCTTTATTCATAATAATTTATCACCTAATATTACATCATATCCTTTACCTACAAGATTTTTTATCCTAGGTTTCCATTCTATGAAGTTAAAGGAAATCCAGGACACCATCTTCAATATTTTCATGTGGCATGTCCAGATTATTATTTTAATGATTAGTTTATAAATAAGTTATTTACAATAATCCTAATATATTACACCTTGTGTTAGTTTTATGATTTTCCTATATAATTATTCAAATCATTTAATCTACTAACATATCAATTTTTCAAGCATTTTTATTTCAACATTGATGAAAAACTTTATTATGTGAAAATTGTTAAGATTAAGAAAGGAACTAATGAGCTTATCAATGATTATGTATTTTATTATAATACTAATCTTTCCAAAATTACTAACACATTAGAAAATAATTAATTACAATATATTTTCAAATAAAGTTTATTTTCTCCTTTGTATGACTCAATTATTTCAAAAAATTCAAATCATTTGAGGAAATTTGTCATATAATAAGAGAAATAAAAGTCAAGATTATTTATTTGAACAAGATCAAATATTCACCCATGTCTAATTCAAATTACACAATGAATTTTCAAATCAAATCATATTATAAAGCTAAGCAACAAATACTAAATTTGATGTAAATATCATAACTAATGTTATTTCAAAACCTTCTAGAAAGCTTGTTTTACTAGATAAACCAAGGATTTAATTATCTATATTACCAACACCACCTCATAAAGATTTACAAAAGTTACTTTATTTCAAACAAATTGACTTACCTCCATCACTATAGGATGATATGATTATACCTCAAGATAAATATTCTAATAAAAATGCATATTGTGATTATCATAGATGTAATGGTCATTTTACTAACATATATTAAAGATTAGGCACCTCGTTAAATCTCTTATAAATAATAGTGTCATAGAGTTAGGTACTCCTATAGAGTAAATTAAGCCTTAACTAAATGAAAAGTCTAATTTGAATATTTTTAGATAGTATTATCTAAAACATGATATACACAAGTATAATTCAATAGTTCATCATACTTATAATGCATATCCACCTACCGATTCATATGATAATCCATTAGATGTAATTATTGGAAAAATTATTCAAAATTTTCAATTATCATATGATTAATTTTGATGATAGTGAGATAGTGTCTGATGATTCTAATTTTCATGTTGTATGTATACAAGTATATATTGATCAACAACCCATTCACAGTGTACTACTTGATAATGGATCAAGTGTGAATGTATGCACAATGACATTACTACATTTATTATATTACACACAACATGACATAAAATCAAAAGCTAAAAAATGTCAAGACATTGAATGGGAAATGTCAAACTACTTTGGGACACATTATGTTTCCTCTTCAGGTGGCCTATACTATACTATCTACTCCTTTTCTCGTTATACCACATAATGGGATATTTTACATGATATTAGGATTCCTTTGGTTACAAAATATCCATGTTGTACCTTTCATGGTACATAAATGCCTAAAGTACATTCATTAAAATAAATTGACCATAGTTTAAGGAATCTAATATGAGTACCCTCTACATTCTATGATACCTCCTTCTCACCATCTACCACCATAGTTCATTGATACATCTATGTAATAAAAAAACACATTTATAGTTTTTTCACTTATGCAAAAAAAATCAATCAATTCATTAACAAGTAATAAAGTCTCAAAATCAATCATTGCAGATTTTGTTCTTAAAAAGGTGTCAACTTAAAAAAAAAACACCATTTCATGAAAAATATTATTAACTAGTGATACATATAGATCAACATGTTCCACAAAGAACACAAAATTTATAATAGTATTCTACTATTCCTCCTTAGTTATTAAAACATTATACATCTTCTAGAGCTACTCTTCCCACATAAGATTACATGAGTAGTGATCTAGATAGTTTCATTATAGTACATGATGAATTTTCTAATTATGATTTATAAACATATATTATATTTAATTCACAAAATGTGATATTTATATCATTTATTAAAAATTATTATGACTCTAATATTGATAAGATAATTGGATAATATGTTGTGTTTTGAAATATTCAAAAACATTCAAATAATGTTAAATAAAAAAGAAAAAAAATGTGCATAACTTCTTGATTGTTTCATCATGGTACTCTTCTACTTCTTACATATGAGATCATTTTGATCAAATTATTCTAACTCTTGGATCTTACTCACTTTTTGGCCTTTATATTCTTCTTTTTCACTTTATAAATATGAATAGTCTAACTTAGTGATCTATAATACCATATTTTGACATTTAACTTTATATTTTTACCGTATGAACTAATAAAATTGCATTTATTATCAAGGGTAGTAATCATTAGTATGTGTTAGAATTGACTACCTCCTTGGTCTAAAAACTATAAATCCTTGCCTCTAACTACAACATAATGTGCCATTATGGATTTTAGGGATTGGGATTAAAATTGTCCTAAGTTACTTGATTCTTTCATGTACTTTTTAAAAAAATTAAATTAGAAACTAAGCACTTTGTGCCTTATTACATATATTTTTGGACATTACACTCAATTCCAATTCCAATTCACATAAAAATACTTATTCATGAAAAATATTTATTTTATGTAATATTTTTATCATACATACATGTTACATACTTTGATAAATGTACATATTATGACATGAGGATGTATAATCATTTCTCTACATATCTATTCTACATTCTACATGCCTTTCAGCCATATTACAAAATATAGTTTAAAAGAATCCAAAAATGTTAAAAAATACAATAATTGGTATATATTATGGGGGGGAATATGGAATTCATATTCACTCCCATCATAGGAACAAATTAAAAAAATGTAATTTTGTGTGTATGATATAGATTCATGAACAAGATTCAAACACAATTTATAAATTTCATCTACATTCAGCTACAGATTCTAAATTTATTAATGGGGGAATGATACATATTCATTCTATGCTTTAACTATTGTTTTTTAACTACAAACATGGTAGGAGCATGGATTATCTTCATTCTATTTTCATCAACCATACATGAACTAAAAAACAAAGTGAAAATTGAATCTACAATCCATATATTGTGGTTGATTTAGTTAAAGTGCATAATGCATAACTTAAAGGTTCAAGGTCTTATAGAATTATTTCCTAATAATCCATTATGAATCCCAACCCATTTCCATCTTAGAATTAAAAATACCAACATAAAAAAATTAAAGTTTATGCACCCTTAATGGGTTTTATTTTATATACAAGTTCATTTATAATTGGGGCTTGATAAACTTCAGCTTTCCATTAGTTTAACTAGGAACCAATATCTCCAAGTACTTCATGGGAAGCACCAATTATCTAATGCTTATAGGAAACATCATATTTAAATGAAGTTACAAGAGTAATATTTATTTCACATATATAGGTGTAATCCTTCCTTGTTATTTTTAATATTTTTTAATTCGAGTTACATTTCAACTTTCAATTTCACATATGGGCATTAACTATTTTTACCTATATGCATGGTTTTACATAGAAAATATTGCATGATTAGAGTTTTATACCAAAGTAAAAGTGTGTTATACACTCAAGTATATATTTCCTTTTACTCTAGTAATTTCATTTGGGGAGGCACAAATGCAATCACTCAAACTTGGTCATGAATACTTGATAATGTTAGTTTTGGCCCACTTTCACTTTAATTGACTTGAGCACTTAATTTGGTCATATTTCATCACCTAAATCTATCATACCCACCTATACAGACCTATCCCTTTTTAATTTTTTATCTTACACCTACATAAATGTTATAAATTCATAAAAATCCTTCTAATAATCTATACATACATCTGATATTTCAATTATCACATGTTTTTGTTTAAGATAGAGGTTATTAGTGGGGGTTACTAGTGCCAGTTGGCTTGCACCCCTATGGTCAATATTGGCCTTCACCATTTTTAATGGATAATTTTTAAATCTATACCCTCCCTTATAGGTTGTTTTGTATTTTAAGGATAGGTATCATGAGGTTTTCTCTTTTTGGATTGTTATAAAGGCACATCTGAAGCAACTATCCTACCACTTATAAATTTTAATACAAATGCATACCTACACTATTTCACACTAAACAAAACTTCCCTATTATTATTAAATTTTATTCTAATCATTTGAAGTAGTCCTTAGCTAACTCAAGATCCTATTTTATCCTTGTTAAGAGAATCATTATCAATTATTCATATATTTATAGATGCATTTATATAGCAAAAGGAGCACAATTATATGAAGCACTCTATGTGGGATAACTATATGTGCTTCATTTATATCTTTGAAGTAATCGCTACATAGGCAATGACCAGTCATCATAGGGGTAATTGGGGTCAGTTCACCCCATTACATTCACACTTTTTCTATTTGTAGGTTTTCAACTATTGAAATCTCTATTGGGGGTTTTAACTTTGAATAACTTATTTATAGGTCATGAATGTTTATTTTAAGCTCAATATTCTACATACATTTGTTTTTTAGTAACCACATATGATTGTGACCTAATTT